>CM017475.2:3967397-4567397 GCA_007827005.2 Populus simonii | reverse complement strand
TCAATATGTAATAAATGAACTTGATTAGTAATATTAACATAGAGACTCAGCTAATTAAATTTCAATGGAACACAATCAAAATCAATCGGCATATGCAAAGTTTTATGTGATTCCTTCTCCTCGTGTTGATCCCTCGCTGCAAATGGGCTAGTAGGCTGGTTTTTTTTTAATCCTAGCATATGTACTGCGAGCATGTTTCTTCAGTGCCTTGGACCATATGAGGTGTTCCAACTGGGTGGCTGTAGTTTTAGCATTTCTGGGGCGCGGGTAGGCGCTCTTGGCCAGCACAAGCGCCGGGTGTCCGTGGCTCTAGAAGGTGTGCGACCAGCCAGGTATTTAGATAATTAGAATACAAATAATAATATTTATCACATTAAATAAGCCACTCCAGCCGTAGTTCTTGACTAAAAACATAGACAAGAAATACCCTCCAAGTGGCTACAATATTGTCTACAGTTTATTGTATCTTAATCCACAAGTAAAAAGACATAACAAAGCAATTGAGCAGGTTTTCTTACATAGCAAAGCAATTATGCAAATCTTAATAGTTAATACATAGCAAAGCAACAGTATAAGTCCACAGTTAACTATGTCTTGGTCCATAGTGTATGCATATATATTGAGTCCACAGTGAATTGTGTCTTGGTTCACAGTACATGCATGTATAGTGAAAAACCTACACGTTTTAGAGTTCTTATTAATTATTTGTTAATTATTTAGGTGTATACTTTCTCTAGAAATAAAATAAAAAATTAAAATAAAAGAACAGACCATATGTTTGTATATCACCAAAACAATTGTTCAATAAAACAATGCATGTGATTTTGTGGCATTTAATGATGTCAGAAAATCAAATTATAATCAGAATAATAACATTCAAAGACTGAAATTTGGTTTTGAAGATAAGTGATGTGTCATAAATAACAATCAAACGGGGCAAGGTTTATTGTTAACATCAAACAATCTAACATGTTCTTGCCTACTTGAGCTAAGAATTCTAGTCAGAAACAAAATGAAACACCAAAACACTGTAGGTGGCTAGTGGTAGTGGCGTCTAGCCAACCCATGATCACATGACAGTCCTTTTTTATGCTGTTTGGCATTGCGGCTGCGGCTGCGGTTAATAAAAAAAGCAGGCCCGAGATGTTTGGTTATTTTCAACCACACTTTTTATTTAACATGGCCCCACCAAAAACTGAGGCTGGACCTCAGTTTTGGGAAAGCAAGTAACACCTGCTTTTTACTCCATGCCAACACTTTTCACGAACACTTTTTTTCTTGTAAAAAAACTTTCCTTGCCTGAGCTTAAGCTCTGTTCCCTTCCCCTCTGTTACTGATCTGGACGAGATTAATGAAGATTGACGCCAGAGACAGTGTTCCATCTTGTTCCCCTCTATCCCTTCTGTCAAACGAAAGATTTTAACACAATATTTTCCCAACCCGAGCTCGTCTCCTCTGTTCCCTTCCCCTATGTTCCCTTGATCTGGACGAAGATTGACGCCAGAGACAGTGTTCGTCATTGTTCCCTTCTGTCCCTTTTGTTGTGAAGCGAAGATCAGATCACCTTCACCGAAATCATTTGTGCCGAGCAGTCTCCATTGTTTTGGTTTGCAGGAAGTTTTGGTTTGCAGGAAGCACAACAGTGCTAGGAACTTGTTTCTGAAATCTTGATTTTTTAATGGAAATTGTCTGTTGAAGAAATTATGTAGTTGCCATTTTGGGTTTTGAGTACTGATTTGGAGATTTTGTATCCAATTTATGGATTAATTTTGTTTTTTATTTATCTCGTGTGGGGCTCTTTTTGTTGTTAATCTGCCATTCAAACTTCTTGTGTTTTCCTTACACCTTGTTGATCAGTTTTCTTGGTAGTGTTGGCGAATTTCAAGATTTCGGTAAACTGTCTTCTTGTGTGTAGTTTTATCTGTTGGTGATCGTGATTTCTTGAGAGAATTGTGCTTTAGGTTTCGGGGGAAGCAAGATGATGAGGTTTTTTTTGAGGATGATCGCAATTTTAATTTTATTTCAAATAATTTTTTATCTGATATTGTACCTCACTTGGCTAATTAAGGATCACAACGATGCCTTTATATATAACACAACGATGCCTTTATATATAAATTTTGTATGAGATAGAATTACAAATAATTTGATGGGATAATAAAAAATATTTTATATAAAATATTATTTATTTTATGATGTAATAAGAATAATTAATTCTACAATATTTAAATTTAAAACCATCAATATTAATATATATTTTTTAAATTATTTTATAACCTCAATTTCAAAAGCATTCTTAGTGGCCGTTTGGATATGCTGCAGCGGTCGCGGTTGAAATGAAAATATGCAATATAGTGTTTGGTTAACACCAACCACGTTTTTTATTTATGTGGGTCCCACTACAAAACTAAGGTTGGACTTTAGTTTTTGAAAAGCAATTACAAATTACTTTTCATGCGTTTTGCCCTCTCTCTCATCACCGACACTTTCCCCTTGCTTTCCTTGCTTTCCCAACGGTCCCAACTCCTGTCCTTGGTTTTTATGTTTCAACTCTCACAGCCTATCCATTTCCAAACCTCAGCAGCTTAGGAAAGAGAAAAGCTCCCAATCTGATTTTTTTTTGTAAGGTTTATTCTACCCCTATAACTTATAATTTTTTGTCGCCTTATTATTAATATGGGGTTTAATTTTTATTTTATTCTACGACTGTTTATTTTTTAAAAAATTATTTAATCTATTTTTTTAAATAGCAATTATTCTTATTTTTTTTTTGTTTTATAATGTACCAAAGAAGTTATTGTAATTTATCTTTATTTTTTTTCTTTTATATTTGATTAAAAAATAACCTCTAAGATAAAAAAAAAACAAAAAAAAATATGAATTAAAAAAAAAATCAGGTCAAATATTTTCATGCTTATTGTATTTTGTTTTTATGATAGATATTAATTTTTTTATTTTAATATTTAATTACCATTAACAAATTTTTCTCAACTTATCACTTCTTAGATTTTTATATTTATTTTATTAAATTTAAATAAAATCTTTACATTTTTCAATTAAAAAAATTCACAATACAATAAAATGCATTTACAAAATTGGCGCTTATTAAAAAAATTCAATTTTTTTGAAAAGTGCTTTTGGAACCACAGTTTTACCAAACACAAAACTGATTTTTTTTCTACCACAATTTCAACCACAGTTTTTTAACCAAACATAAGAAACTGCTTTTTTTAAAACCACAACTTCAACCACAGTTTTAACCAAACACCAACTTTTTTTTGAAACAACCTCACAAAAAGCACTTTTTATTAAACTACTTTTTTCAAACCGCAACCACAAAAGCTACCACAATACCAAACACGCTCTTAACCAAACACATTAAATTACTTTTTCTTCAACCTCAATTTCAACCACAGTTTTAACCAAACATCTATTTTTTCAAACCAACCTCAACTAAAAGTACTTTTTATAAAACAATTTTTTTCAAACCACAACCACAAAAGCTACCGCAATACCAAACACACTCCTCCATGCCACGGAAAACTATTCATCTTGGAGAAAATATGTTGTTTTTGATGGTAATGACAGAAGAAAAGTGTCACCAAACAAGAACCAAAATCAAAATGGCTATAAAGACCGATTCTTGGGATGTATCTGTTTGATTTGCTTGGTTCACATGTTTCTATCGCTATCCCAGTGTGTTTTATTTAAATTGAAAATGTGAAAAGCGATATTCGTTTGTGTTTTTTATAGGTAAGATGATCAAATGTAGCTTTTTGTTGACAAGGAAGCATAAATTGGAACCATAATGTAGTTGGGGGGGAAGGGATCATGATAGTGCGTCCATAAACTTACAATGTTGAGCACAAGCCCACGACTGTTTGGCATAATTATAAAACTAAGTCTGGCTCGATAGATTTACCTGCCTCTTGTTAGAACTGGATTTAAATAATAATAATAATAATAATTTAAAATTGACTTTGTTTATGCAAAGGGTTATTTATGATCTGATTAAAATTCAATTAATTTTTTTTAAAAAATTAAAATAATATTATTTTAATTTATCCGGTTATTTGATCATCCTATAACTTTGATCTTAGATTGAATGATAGACTTGATTGAGTTCAAAACTATGAATCATGAGATTCTTAAAAAAGGAAAAATACATTTTGCGATTTTGATCCTTCACTCAAATAAGTTTAATAAGCTCGACTAATTTAATAATATGATAAGAAAAGAAAATATCAATAACAAATAAATTGAAGAAAAAACCAACAATGATTTAATACAAGTGATGAATACTTGCCAATATTATAGAAATATATTTTTATAATATCTCAAAATATCTCATTGACTTTATTTGATAATTATAAAAAATATAAGTTAATATAATAATAAAAAAATATTATCTTAATTTATAAAAATAACCTAACTTTATTTATAAAAAAATTATATAATTATAAACTTTTGGCGATAATTCTGTGTGCATAAAATTTCTTTTGATAAATTAATAAGTTAATAAAAATCACGTCATAAATCGCGGGGAAAAAAGTCAAGGAAAGATTTTATGAGTCCAGGTTTGCTAGCTTCCTCTTCAAAATGCACACGCACACACCGTCGATCATACTGCCTCAACAGGCCATGGATCGACCCCAAGCCCGCTTAGGTCCATGACCTTATGGGCCTTCACCGTACATTGATGTAGAGTGTAAAGCTGAAAGAAATCGGGCGGTCCACATATCATCCACCTAGATTCTCGTGCCCGTCAAAAATTGACGTGGCCCATGATAGAGTCCACAAATAGTGACGTGGCCACCAATCACCCCTCAACTTTTCTCAGGGAACATTTGGTATTGCGTTTCTACCTGTATTTTGTTAAAATTTAAATTTTTTTTTTGTTAAAATTAAGTGTGGTTTATACTTTTTGAATCGTTTTGATATGCTGATGTCAAAAATAATTTTTAAAAAATAAAAAAACATTATTAGCATGTATTTCAACATGAAAAGCTATTTAAAAAACACCCGCAACCACACTATCAAACACGCTCTTCATGACATAAACAAAAGTCGTTCCCTTGGAAACATGACACCACTCCTGTACCACTTGAGTTATCGACAACAGCCGCTTTGAAGATCACGTTATCTTCACGCAGATCAACGGCTAAAATTAACCTCAACGTCTCACTATACCTAACAATCAAATCTAACCGTGTTTAAAAGCAAGATCAGCATGACCCATTAAAGACATGGATCTCATGAGAGTTTGACCAAAATCATCTTCCCATTTTTAAATTTGGTCAAATAGATCCACATACTTCATTTGGTTTTTCAATTTGAACCCTCAGCGTTAAATTTAAATTCAATTCAATTCTTCTAGCTAAATAGTTACTAAAACAATTAAAAGACATGAGATTGATAATAGTGAAAAAGGTTGATATTATTTTAATTGTTTAGTTAATATATACATATCATAGCTATACTTTTAGCTCAAGATAAGGTCGTGGATTCGATCAATGTTAAGAGACTAATCCTTTTCATTTATAGATGACAGGTTAATGTATTGTTTTAATTGTTTAGTTAACAAATTCGTGTAATGACATAATGCATAGTTTTTAGACCCTGTCTGGTGGTCGACCTGGTCTAGGGGTCGGGTTCCGGGTTTTGACCGGGTTGCTCGGGTCAATTTGTTTTTTAAAAAAATCAAAACGACGTCGTTTTAGTAAAAAAAAGTCAACGGGTTGCAACCGAGTTTTAACCGAGTCACACCGGGTTTTTTCTTCCCATGTTTTTTTTTCAACCTGACCCAATTCCAGTTATGGGTTGGTCGGATCTACCCACCAAATTAGATCAGGTTTTAAAACTATGACATAATGGTTAACACATGTGATTTAAGGTGAGGTTAAATGTTTGGTACATGCTATTAATAAAAAAAACCTCTTTTTTTTTAATCATATCATTTAATATAATTTTTTTATTTATTTTTACCATTTAATATTAAGTTTGATTAATAAAAGTTTTTTTGATATTTTTTATCTTTTATTCCCCATCATTCTAATATAAGTTTTTAATTGTTTTTTTATTTTATATTTTAATATGAGATTTTTATTTAATTTTATGTCGTGGTGTTAAGTTGATGTTTTCTTTCAACCTGTTTAATGAACAAGGTCACATTTAAAAAAGCTTTCATATAATTTAATTTAAAATTCATATTAATTAAATAGCCAAATTTAAATTTGTCAAGTTCAAACTATTATTTCGAATATCACTACAACACCAAAAAAAACTCAATAATCTAGATATTAATTTTTTATTTAATTTTTTTTAATCTAAACCACAACAAGAACATGGTAAATAAACCAATATCCATTAAAAATAGCTGTCATATGAGTACACAAGTTTGTTAATGAAGAAACCTGTATAGAATGGAATAGATAACATTCTAATACAATGTTTTGCAACTCTTTTATTTCGATAAAAAAAAAAAATGGCTAGAGTTTACATATAATATGTAATATAGCAAAAATTATAACTTTTAGTTTACATTAATTCATTCTAAGTAATTTATGCTTTACAATACAATAACACATTGGCACATACACTTATATAAAATAAACACGTAAAAACTTAATTATCGACAAAACTATATTAAGTATGAATAAATCAGACTTAATACTATGAGATTTTGTTACTAAGATTAGATGAGATAAAAAAAAATATTTGAAGCATAGTTTTTAAACCCCGACTCAAGGCCATTGTCACAGGTTCTGACTGAATCATTCCGAGTCGACCTTCAATACTTTTTTATAAATAAAATGATGTTGTTTTTGTTTTAAAAAATAAATATTCAAGGAGCTGTAATTAAATTTTTGACCAAGTTTTGCTGGGTTACCTAGTTAACCCGGTTTTTTAACCAAGCTATCCAGGTTTTTATTTCTCCTATTTTTTTTAAATTCAGCTCTCCTGCCTGATTTTAACCCTGGATCAACTCAAGACGGGTTTTAAAACTACTATAGAATATAATATAAAATCTCTTTCAATTTATTCCCGTGCACTTGGAAAGTTGGAATGTAAAAGCCTAAAAGGTGGCCAACTCTCCTTGGAGGAACTAATTTAACAAAAAGAAAACATAGATATTGAGTTGAATAAATCCCGAAACTCAAGGGATCACAACTGAATTTAGTCAATAGTCACCGGCTACCCCTTTTTATACTTGCAAGAGATCCTCGCTCCTATCGCCCACTACCTCACTTGTATCTCCTCACTGACCCCAACTCTCATACTGTTTCTCAGCGTGTCTCGGTTTCTCTAGAATCATGGGTAAGTGATCCTGTGTTTCTGCCGTTCCATCGTTCCTTTTTTTTTAATTTGATACCTTTTTCTACGATGACCTTCAGATCTGATTTTTTTTTTTTTTTCCTTTTGTTGATGTTCAGGAAAGATCAAGATTGGAATCAACGGTAATAAATCTGCTATTAACTTAACTTAACTTGATTTGATTAGATTAGATTATGTTTTGATCTGATCTGATCTGATCTGATATAAATGAAAAATTCAGGATTTGGAAGAATTGGAAGGTTGGTAGCTAGAGTAGCTTTGCAGAGAGATGATGTTGAACTTGTTGCTGTCAACGATCCCTTCATCACCACCGATTACATGGTAATCCTCTGTTTTTCTTCTTCTCGTGTCTGATTTTGTGTGTTCGTATTTCTGGATCTGATGTATTCTTGCTGTTTGCAGACATATATGTTTAAGTATGATACAGTTCATGGTCAATGGAAACATCATGAGCTTAAGGTTAAGGATTCTAAGACACTTCTCTTCGGAGAGAAGTCTGTTACTGTTTTTGGTGTCAGGTATGATTGTCTTCTTCTCCTTTGCTTTTCCTGTTGATATTCTAGTCAATAATTTTAATTGGTAAAGTTGATATGGTCTTTTTAAAATTTGTAGGAACCCAGAGGAGATCCCATGGGGTGAGACCGGAGCTGATTATATTGTGGAGTCGACTGGAGTTTTCACTGATAAGGATAAGGCTGCTGCTCACTTGAAGGTATATTTCTCAACTTTTTAATTTTTTTGTGCCCTTTTCTTATACTTGATGGGATGTATTTTTTATGGTTTCTGTGTTTTGGTTTATTATGGGTTTTACTTTGATTAGTTTGTGTTTTGGATTCGAGTTGGTGTTGGTGTATCAGTCTTGTGGTTCCTAGATTTGATGCGTATGAATATCTTACTAAATAAGCTTTGAAGTGCCCTTTTAGGTGGGTTTAGATGATGATGAGTGTAAGAAGTGACCGCTTTTTTGTTAATCATGCATATTTGTGCCTATTGTATTTGTCACGGCTGGAGTCACTTTTCTTACTGATTATAGTTTTTTATTTGCAATTAAGTTTGCATTGGTTCTGAAATGCCTCCTTGGTTGATGTCGTGCTAATCAGCTGTGTAATTGTGCTAGTTATTTGTAGAGTTTTTGGTTGCATGGTGGCTTCACAATTAGGTGGTGTTTGGAGTTGTGGTAGAGGTTGCTTTTAAAAGTGTTTTTTTGCTTGGAAATGCATCATAATAAAGTTTTTTCAGTTTTTAAAATCTAATTTTGACATCAGCACATCAAAATGATCTAGAAACACCAAGAAAAAATAATTTGACTATGCAGTGATGTTTAATTGTCTTATATTTAAGTGGGTTAATTTTGTTCAACAGGGTGGAGCTAAGAAAGTCATCATCTCAGCCCCAAGCAAGGATGCTCCTATGTTTGTTATGGGTGTTAATGAGAAGAGTTACACACCGGATCTTAACATTGTATCCAATGCTAGTTGCACTACCAACTGCCTTGCTCCCCTTGCTAAGGTCTGGTAATTGCCTACTTGGTCATTGCACATGTTACGTAAATTATGGGAGCCTTATAACTGACTCATTAAAATTGCAGGTCATTCATGACAGATTTGGCATCATTGAGGGACTTATGACCACTGTTCACTCTATTACTGGTATGGCTCTTCCTCTTTTTTCTTTTCTTTTTTTGGAAAAAAAGAAGAAAAACCATCTAGTGAGTAGTGGATGCATGCACATTATTCTTACAATTCTTCTTCCTGACACTGATCCAGCTACCCAGAAAACCGTTGATGGGCCCTCTTCAAAGGACTGGAGAGGTGGAAGAGCTGCTTCATTCAACATCATTCCTAGCAGCACAGGAGCTGCAAAGGTAAGGACCATATGGAGTTCTACACAAGTTTGTTGTTCAGCTGCTGACTCTGAAGGCTTCACTTTCCTTTGTGTTAACTATATACAATTTCCCCCCTCATTTCAGGCCGTGGGGAAGGTGCTACCTGCTTTGAATGGCAAGCTGACAGGAATGGCTTTCCGTGTTCCTACCGTTGATGTCTCTGTTGTGGACCTCACAGTGAGACTTGAGAAGGGAGCTACATACGAAGATATTAAAGCTGCAATCAAGTGAGTTCTATTAAGATTTAGTCCAGAACATATAGGAGAAACTATTTTGTAATGTATGATATAGGTTAATTGTGTGCATACACAAGCTTTGGGGATGTATGGTGTTAAATCAAACTGTTCAAACTTTCCAATTTTTGATTCTTGATATCTTCTTCCAAATTTTAAATTTGTTCATCTTTTAAACAGGGAGGAGTCCGAGGGAAAGATGAAGGGAATCTTAGGGTACACCGACGAAGATTTGGTTTCAACCGACTTCATTGGTGACAACCGGTAAGAATAGGATGTAAATCCTAGACATTCAGACCTTTTATTTCCTAGCTACGATGAAGTTGATGTGTTAGTGTTGTGTGTTATGGAGGTTGCTTGTGGAATTTGACCAATTGGTTTGATGTTTACAGGTCAAGTATCTTTGATGCCAAAGCTGGAATTGCTTTGAACGATAACTATGTGAAGCTCGTTGCGTGGTATGACAATGAGTGGGGATACAGGTAATTTCCATAATATTTCTTTCATTACCTAGCTATATAGTTACTGGATGTTCATTCCTTTGATTGGAGAAGGGGGGCGCCTTTCTTCATTGCTCGAGTTGAGCATTAATAACTGCAATGTCACGCATCTTTCTCTTGATAATTTTTGCAGCACTCGCGTGGTTGACTTGATCACCTACATTGCATCTGTTTCTGAATGAAGTCGCAACATGATGGAGCTGCTGCACGCGCTTCCACATGCCTGCCTGGTTGTGGTGTTGGTTTTGTGTCATGTTAAGAGTGAAAAAAATTGTTTCAAGACAGCAATGCTATGAGCTTCGTAATGTCAGCAAGATTCTGTTAGTTTTTAGGTTTGGCTTCTCCGTTGTACCCCGAGGAAGGAACTTTAAATTCATCGCAACCGGATTTTAAATATTTTTGCCTTTCCAGTATTGCGATTAAGGTGTTTCTGCCACCCTCCTGTACCCTAATCTCTTATCGACTCCTTTTGCGGTTAGAATGAGTAATCTAGATGTTAAATTTGGCCTTGTGGCACGCTAAAACACAGTTTTTGCCGCAAATATCGTGCCTGGTAAGATGTGGCGATGACAAAGCAAAGTCTGATGATGGATGGGGTAGCTTAATACGGTCGGTTCTAAAACTAAGGGTCTGTTTGGGTTTGGGAATGTAGTGTAAATTTTTTTAAATTTTGGTTTTTTTTAAATGAAAATTTTGATGTTAAAAATAATTTTTAAAAAATAAAATAATTTTATTTTGATATATTTTTAAATAAAAAAATATTTTAAATGTTATAATTTTAAATATATTGGTGATGTTTAGACTCTGTTTTATGTATTTCAATTAATTTTAATAAGTTAATTTCATAAATATTTTTTTTATTTGTCATTAAAAAAATTGATTAACAGAAAATTTAGCATGGTTTTCAGGAAGTGTTTTTTTTTTGTTGGACGAAAATTATTTTTTAAAAATTATGAAAAATTTAAAAATATCATATTATTTATTAATTATATTAAATTTAGTTCTTAAACTTTTGATTAATATATATATATATATATATATATATATTATTTTAAATATTTTTTTTAAATTTCATCCTTTAAAATTTGATTTTTATATTAACTTTGATTCTAATTTTTATAATTGTTATTTGTTTTTTCCTTATCGTTTTTTAATTGAAATTTTTTATCTATCAAATTTAATCCTTATTCTTTTGATTGTTATTTATTTTATTTGAAATAATTTATGAAATAATAAAAATTATTATTTTAATTTCTTTATTTTTTTTATTTGTTAGATTTGATCTTTATTATTTTGATAATTATTTATTTTATTTAAGATAATTTATGAAATTATATTTTTTTCAATTTTATTCTCATTTAACTTTTTAATTTGTAAGATTTGTTTCTTATTATTTTTATAAATTTTTTAAAAATAAAATATTAATAAGTTATTTTCCAGCTTATTTTTCATGATATAACCAAATACTAGAAAGTGTTTTACAATTTATTTTTCATTACACTATTAAATATCAAAAAATAATTTCCTTTTTCAAAAATTTATTTTTATAAAAAACATCACTCTCTAGCAAATAAACTATCCTAAAACTATTATTCAATTATATTTTATTTTAAAGTGATTGGAGACAAGGGAGATTGGGTGTCTGTTTCATATGGGGCGTGGCCATGGAAAGAGGAAACGTCCGCTTCAGACAAGGTGTGTGTTGGCCAACGCATAAACTAGAGCTGGACGTGGCAGAGCGCTTGGCATTTGGAGGCCCGGGGGAGCTTGACACGGAGACATCCATCAAGACCCCAGCTGGGACTGTGTTTTTACAAGAGAGACAGTGATTTTTCAAAAAAAGGTTATTTTTTTTATTGTTTTAATATAATACACGTGGTAGCACATCAAAATTTCTTGTGGTTAACATGTGTGTTACAAGCGTTAGCTTGTAAGGAAGTTGTTGCTTTAAGGTGGTGCATGTAAGTCACTTCCAGCTTTAAAAATGATTTTTTTTAGTGTTTATAAATTCATTTCATCTAGATTTTTTCAATTATATTATAAATAAAAATAACAATTTAAAATATGTTTGACATTAAATATACTGTGAGCAAAATAATTTTTTCTGAAAACAAATTTCCTTGTATATACCAGCAAATTTATGAGTGTCAAATTCCGAGTTTAAAACACAATACTAAATTACCACAGTACCCTTGCCCAACTTTATTACCAATCATACCTAACATAGTTTTTAACATCCGGAAATTTTCAAATTTCTTCAAAATTTTCGATCTCTCCGCCAATACCACCAACTGAACCCCTCACTCTCTCTCTCTCTCTCTCTCTCTACAGCTCCGCCCTCTGCCATCATCCTCTTCTCGTGATTCTGCTCACATTATCCTCCCCGAAATGCCAAACATAGTAATTTTCTTCTGGTCAAACCTAAAGTAATTTTTAACTTTCTCCGTTGGATTAAAAAAATGGCAACCTCGGCGTTCAAATCCACGACAAAGAGAGCACCAATCGGCAACGACAAGAACGACAGGCCTTCTGCCTCTGCTCACCGGCGGTCAAGGAGTCTCAGCCGGTTCTCTCGACCGATTCCATCCAACTTCTCCGACGATGCTCCGGTGCCGTCGAGAGGGAGGTTCGTGAACACGGAGAGAGGATCGGGAGTCCCGGATATGAGTCTTGACGATCTCGCTATTCAGTTGTTCAGTTCAGGTGATCGAGGGAGGTCTTCGGGTTTTAGAAGTGGTGACGTCAGCGATGGGGAGAGAGTTGTGAGTGGATCCCAAAGGAGAGGGAGGTCTGTGTCGAGGCAAGACAGTGAAAGTAATAGTAACAGTAAGAGTTACAGTGGTGGTGCGAAGGGGAATTCAGACGGTAATAATTCGAGGAGAAGACGTTCTGTTTCTGTGGTTAGATATCAAATTAGTGATTCTGAGGTAAAAATAAAAAAATATGGATTTTTTTAATTATTGTTATTAATTTCTGAATAGTAAATTGTTCTTTTGTAGTGAAAAGATAGGTAGCTTTTTGAATGTGGGGATGGATGTGAGATTTAGATTTACCTTTGCTGCTTAATAATCATGACAAGAAAGTAGTGAATTGCTAAATATGGATAGGAAATGCCGAAATAGCATTCATGATCACTTTTGTACTTTCTCACTAACAAAGCTTCTGCAGTGGAGCCCATGATGAAATCGCTCAAACATTTTGGAATTTTAAATATTATGTTTATGAATGATCTTGGATAGAGGTTTTAATTATGCTAAAAAGCTATTAATTTTGATAGCCGGGTGATTTTTAAAATTTATTTTTAAAAAATTATACTATTTTTTTACTTTTTAAAGTTTATTTTTGATATCATTGATATGAAAATAAAAATAAAAAAAATTTAAAAAAATTCAATTTTTTTTTAAAATATTTTTGTATCAAAAAAAAAAAAACGAGCTCTAACTACGATGCTGTCCGATCTTGTTTGCTGCAGTAAATGACTATATGAGTATTGAATTCTTTCGTCAGGTGACTGGATTTCAATGTGTAGGCTTCTATAGAAGGGTAATTTGTTGAATTAGGTTGTATTGAGAAACCGATTAAGAGTTGAATAAATTTTATCTATGTTTGTTCTTTTACTGTGTAGGATTTCTTAATTTTCGTTTATTATTTATGGTTGCTTACCAAACCCCACATTTAAGAGTTAATTAATGCCCTTACTTGGAGTGTCATATGCTCAAAGCGTGAGAAAATGTAATTCTTCTGAGATTGATGCAGAAATTAGTGAATATATATTAGCTTCTATACTTGGAAAATGATTTAGGCACAAATTAGTCAATGACTTTCTTTTCTAATATTTCTACATTATTTTCTTGGCAATGTCAGAGTGATCTAGATCATTCTCAGAATTCAAGAAATCATGCTAATCTGAGGCGTCACAGTAATGGAAACAACCAGGTCCCTTTATCAAATAAGACACTGGCTTCAAATCACAGACCTGGACTGAGAAGGTCTCTTAGCCAGAAAGATTTAAAGTATCATGATGGCTACTCGGTAAGCCTTATATCTATGCAAGCTATGTTAATCATTTCTTCTGCATGTTGTTGAATCCTGTTTTATATCTGATAGGCTGACAATCCGGTACATTGCCTGGTCTGTCACATTCACATGCACATATACACATTTGCTGTTGTTTTAATATTCTTTCACAACCTTTTCATATTGAGTTGTTGCAAGACTGGATTAAACTTTGTCCTTTCAGAGCCATTCATCAAGCCTAACTGATGATGAAGGAAAGGATGCTTCTTCCAATAAAAAGGGGTTCGAGAGAACGATAAGGACAGTTTATGCACAGAAGAAGGTTGGATATGATTTTTGGAAATGATAACCATGCAATGAGTGCTGTTTCAGTGTCCCTCCCTCTCTATCTCTGTGTATGAGTAGGTGTCCTCTTCTCTTCAAATCAGTCACTTATTGGCCATTCTTTTCACCTTTTAGGCAGAGCATCCCACCGGTGAGGATATGAATAGTGGGCTTTATGAAGCAATGAGAAAAGAACTTAGGCATGCAGTTGAAGAGATCAAGATGGAGCTTGAACATGTCTGTATTTGTGTATCTCGTGAACTTGATTTAATTGTCTATATTATATATTACATGTGCATCCTTGTTTTGGTTTGTCTGATACTTATCTGGTTCCTTGAAATTGATGCAGTCTAGGGGGAAAACAAATGCAGACTGCTTGCAATCTGGAAAGTCTAATGTTTTTCATGCTGGTTCTACTATCAGAAGGAATCACGCAGCAAAATCAGAACAGGTAAGAACGACTAATTACAATCTTTCTGTTTTTGTCAATTTATCCCATGGCATAATATTCTTAATTTGATTGCTAGTATTGCCAAAAAGCAAAAGAGTGTCTTCTCACCTGTCTTCTTTCATTTGGCTTTCTTGGAACTTATTATTGACTGAGGAATGAAACCTTGATTACTTCCAAGTTACCTTTTTGACACATGTTAGAAAGACTTGTTAGAGAACTGGTTAAGTTGCTATTTCAACTGGCGTTTCAAGATGACCTGTTCATATATGGATGTTGTATTAACAGTCCGAGAAGCGTAAACAAGACTTATTAGCAAAACTACTGTTGGAGGAGCAACGTGGTAGAGATATCTCGAAGATCGTGAAAGAATTGCTTTCTGATCCGAAGAACACCGTGGTAGAAAAGCCATCACGAGCCCGAAAGGTACTTAGTCCTCTCTTCCGTGCTCTTACACAGTTTGAGATGTGCATATTGTTCTTGTGTAAATTTGTTTATAAAGATTTCAATTTGCGGTGTTCAGAGGAGTAAAGACAGAAGTAGGATGTCTAAACGTTTGACTGAAGAGGCAGAGAAATACTTTGAGGACTTCATTTCAAATGTTGAAGATACAGATATTTCATCTTTGGATGGGGAGAGGAGTGATACAAGCTCAGCCTTGGGAGGAATAACAAAGACAGAAACTTTTCGAAGCCCGGTGATATCCAAGTCTCGACCTGTAGAAATGGATGGGGTTGCTCTGCCCTGGTTACAATGGGAAACTTCTAATGATGCTTCTCCTCTATCCATAAAAAATAAGGAGCTAGCATCAACTCCAAAAAGTAATTTATGGGATGCTGTACAGGTAATCTATGGCCCATTTTTCTTTCAAGCAGATCTAAGACCTTGGAAGAATTGGCTTACCCATTCCTAGATTATCTTGCTTAGCAAATCCACACTGTTTCTTATTCCCTTTTCATCTGACATGCATTATATGAATCTATCATTACTTTTTTTGTTACCCTGTGTGGGTAAATGAATTGCATGTCAATTTCCACTCAGGAAGCAACGCCTTTTCAAGATTTAAGCATGCACTCCATAAGTAGCCATGGAAGCTGGAGCCCGGGACTTGCAGATGGCCATTCAACAAATATTAACGAACTTAAAGGGACTAAATTTGGAGAACTTGAAAGCTACAAAAGCCAAATTTTGTCCGGAAGAACAAGGTCACAGTTTGATGTTGACGAGTATCTGAAGCGTCCAAGTGATGAAGATTTTCTCTTTGAAAGATGGAAGCAACAACAGAGAATTCATTCAGGTGGTCTCCTGCTCTGTAACCAAATGTTTTTCTAGCTGCGATCTTCAATTTATTCTTGAAGTTCATTTTCGCCAACTCTAAACCACATTGAACTCTTTGTATAGACATTTTGATCTACAAATCTTCTTAAGGTAGCTGTTGACCTTCATCTTTTCGTCCTAAATCCTTGTTACAATGTCCTATGCTTCTGGGGAAGTGTTACAATGTCCTTGTAAAAATATCGTTTGAATCTGCTGCACAGGGAAATCTTATCAGATGGCACCGAATATGCAGCCAGATAATTTTAGTTTAAAACACGTATGCTGATAACCCAGAGAAGCAAATTTGAGTGGAAAAACTCTTGTTTTTAGGTTCATACCCTTGACATTGTTGACACTTGACACCTTGTACACAGTTAATTTATTGCGAGTATTCATTCATGTTACCGGAAGTTATTATCCGGTGTCAGTATAGCGAGGGGGAGTGTTATAAATATTGTTTTTTAAAATAGTTTTTGTTTTGAAATATATTAAAATGATTTTTTTTACTTTTTAAAATTTATTTTTTAAAAAATAATTTTTAAAAAATAATTAATTTAAAGATAATCTTTTAAAAAAAAATACAAGTTGAAACGCATTGCTAAACAAAGCTATAGTCAACAACTAGTTTTTTCATCCTTTGTTGGTAGAATTCTTCTAAGTTAACTTGAATATAATAAAAGAATGTGATTCTTTAATCTAACATATATGTAAAAGATATGTTTTTTGTTTTGCATAATGTAGGTGTTTGCAATGCCATTGTTTGATGTGATGAAGCATTTTTTGTGATATAGAGAGAAATAACACAAGAAAAAAAACAAATAAAAGAACATAAAATTTTCAGAAGAAATTTACAATTTTTTACTAAATATTTTTTTTTAAAAGTAGTTTTATTTTCTAACTCACAAACCAACCTATATAAACTAGAAAACTTGAAAATAAAAAAAAAAAATTGGTAAAAGTCATAAGCAAGCTAGGAAAAGTAAAATTATTAAGCATATTATTTAATTTTCTAAACTAAATAAGAAAGAATAAAAATAATTAGGAAATAATGATTTTCTTTAAAAAGACTTCTACCATAGTCTCTTTTGGTTAAAAAAATCATCCTCAATTTTAAATTACTTCAATCAAGGCTCTCTAATTTTTTTTTTCTTTCTTCGTTTCGGGTGTATAACAACTTTAGACATCAACTTCAATCCATTCATCTTGAAACTTGTATACGAAACAACAATTAACAATTTATTTCTCTTTCATTAGCTTCTAGAGTAATACATTGCGAACTTTAAAATTGCTTCGTCAATGTGTTGTACTCACGTAACCTTTAAAAACATTTATCTTTGTGATAACAATAAACATATGCAATTTAAATCAATGTTTTTTTTTTGTTAAAGATCTTCCACTCGGGATTGATGGGGGATTTGACCAAAATAATCTGATTCCTTAGATCTTAGTTTCGAAATCAAGGTCATAACAAGGACTTTGAAACATGAATGCAGATGAATGCAACCCTTGGTTAAACACGGCATTACCTCAATGAAGAAAAATCATTATGGAAAAGGACTTGGACATTCTTTAAGGTAGTATTTAGTATGTTGGATAATATTATTGGATTGGACCCGGCTTGTGACCTGGGTTTGATCCTAAATCGACTTTTGAGTTTGATTTTAAAACTATGATAATAACAATTTTTATTTTTACATTAATCCGGGTCAATGGTCAACCTGACCACTAACCTGGGCTTAGCCCAATCGATCCCTAAGTTTGGTTTTAAAATTGTGATAATTATTTTTATCCTTACGTTGACCCGGATCAATGGCCAACCCGAATCGTGACTCAAGTCTAACCCCAGGTCAACCCCTCAGTCGAGTTTTAAAATTATAATAATTTTTATTTTTATCCTTACGTTAACTTGGGTCAATAGTCTACCCAATTTGTGACCCGAGCCTGGCCCCTGTAGACTCCCGAGCCAAGTTTTAAACCTATTATAATAACTTTTTTTTCCTTAGATTGACCCGAGTTAATGGTTAACTTGACTAATTTTCTGGGTCCTTTTAATTTCTTCTTTGTTATATATACTTTGGCCCATGAATATTAAATTAGTTAAGAATTGAATTTTTTTTATAATTCAATTTAAATCTAGAATTTAATAGATTTAAAAAGTTCATATATGTGTTTGCTTGATTGTGACAATAAGGCTGAGATGGATTGTCATAACATCATGATTCCATTACAAAACATGTAGATTCTGCACATCAACTAGCAGTTTTCCTTTGATTTGCTCTTAAGCGGTGTTAGTAGTTTTTTTTTTATATATATATAAGCTTATGATTTTATCAATTTTATCATATAAGTGGCAGTTAGATTTTAATATAATATTTTATGAACAACCCGAATTACTTTTTTATCTTTTTATTTGTTTATTTTTTGCAGGTACCTTTTTTTTTTTCCTCCCGAACACTTGCATTGCACAGGCGTCATATTTTTTTAGTGATAAAAAAACAAACCATTGTGGCCCGCCACATAACACAGCCCACAAATCTAGTAAAAACTAAATCATCCAAAACTGCTATTTTCAGGGTCGGCCTCTACGCAGGAAGAGGATTGGTCAAAGAAAATGGGTAACAAAACAAATCATTGCAGAAACAACAACAATTCAAAAGAAGTTACAAGCAGAGCACAAGGTCGGTCCACCATATCATCCCCCAATTCTCCTCAAAGGGTAGCAGCAAGTGATCTTTTTAATATAGAAAGCAGAAACTGCTACATTCCAGTCCCTGGGGTATCAAACCATGCAAAATGCGATAAAAGAAAGTGAAGTGAATGCCATTTCCAATTGCCTCAGCTTTCTTTTAACTATACATATTACAAGTCCTCCTCTAGGTTTACCTTTCCTGCTCCCTAAACCCTCTTAATGTGAGACCCCAAGTGCGCACTAACCCATACAAAACTAGAATTTCCTTTTTACAAAAAAAAAAAACTATAATAAACAAAACCCCAACCTCGAACACCTCTTTCTCTGGCAATTCACAGAAGTCACCATATTCTAGCGACAACAAATTGGTGGTTTACGAGCTTTTAAGACGCCCTCCTGACCATGAATAAGAACCGAGGCCAGGAAAACAAAAACCCAATATTACCATTTGCTGATGTTTCCCCCCTGATAGCCCCAGGCTTGTCCTTTTCAGTTGGTTTACCACCAATGGAGAGTTGAGACTCAGTCCGTCATAGGTCTGTGCTTGTCTGCTATATTGCAGAGGGGACAGACGATTATGCATGCCCGTAGCTCTTAGGACCACAATTTTATAAAATTCTTGACTGGCACAATTATCAAAGCAAAAACCTAATCAATCAATTTCTCCCTCCTCAACATCTTTCGTTAGATCTGGAACACTAGAGGGTGGTTCAACTACTTCCTCTTCGTCTTCGTCATCTTCCTTCATGTATAATCCTAGTTGCTCTAGCGGGTTGCTACCCTGAAGCTTGAAACTACCCAGCCCATTTTGAGAATGATCAGGGCTTGTTTCCTCTATGAAACTTGGAAGCTGTTCATCATGATGGGCAATCCTAAGCATTTCTAAGTCTTCCATAAACTGACAGTTCTCATTGATATCAACAGTCTTTTCCATCTGCAGAGAACAAGAAAATGTTTGGTCGTATTCTAAAAGAAGCATTGGAGATGGTTTTGCATGGATGTATTAGCCTTACCTGTATCAATGCCTGACGTGCAGCTTCCCTTTCCAGTCCCCTCTGCCTTTTGGCTTCAGCGGCAGCTTCAGCTTCAGCTTTCCTTCTAGCCTCTTCAGCAGCCTTAGCTTCTGCCTGTAACCGAGCTTTTTCTGATATCACAGATTAAAAGATAAATCATTGCTCCTGGAAAATAACATCACATGACTCAATTTATTGTTGAGTGACTGCAATTCCAAACCTTCCTTTTGCCTTCTTTCAAATTCCTCCTTCTCCTTCCGCAATTTCTCAGGATCACGCTTTTCACCCTGAATTCCATATCATGGAGTGAATGGTACACGCCCATAAACAAATCAGAAGCATGTACAATTATAGCAATTAATAGCATGAAAGTTTATGAAAGGCCAACCTTTTCAAGCGCCTTTTCTCGAGCTTTAAGTATGGTGTCAGCAAAACGGTTCCTCAACAAAGCTGCACGATAGAGCTTTTCAGGAGAGACTTGCCTCTCAGGTGGAGCACTCTCCCCTATAACATTACAGCATGATGAGTGAGATGGAGTCCCACATGTAACAGCAATCTTCTTAATGAGTATGCTTACCCTCTTGGTGGCCATCTGCCTCGGCTGCAACTGGCTTACCCTCAGTATCCAGCTCAACTTGGGCTAGCCCATCAACAGATTCTGAACAAAGCATGGCAACAGGATTTCAGATTAAATTTGGCCAAAACAAACTCTAAGAACCCTATAGCATAAATAATATGAAATAAAACCTAAAAACTCACGATTTCTGACAGCTGGATCACCTAGATGACTTCTCTTTTGGACTACATTTTCTCCAGGTTCCATTTTTTCCTATAATTAGAAGAAATATAAGATAACAATCAATGTTACATCTAAAAGAAAAGGCACAACACTTAAATTCATACAATTTCTGACTTGAGCTGATCAATTTATGCATGCATACCTCAGTAGCATTAATGGGACCAGACGCTTTAACTGCATCAGATTCACTACCAGATTCACTGCCAGAATCTGAATCTGAAAAAAGAATCACATGAGTAAAAAGAGATCATTAAACTAACTACGAAGGCGCTCAATTTACATATATAACCTTTTTCATCTATAGAATTTAAAAGGAAAAAAGAGCAGCAGCCATGGAATTTAAAAGGAAAAAAAGAGAGAGAAGACAATTAACCACCACCAAATTAGCAATTACTAGGGGGCAAAGTTAGCCAAACCACACATTCTTATGGTTATTATACACGAACTTTGTAAATAAATAACATCATCAAGGCAACACACTAATTCCAAAGCCAAAACAGAGCACAAACCAAACAGAGAACTTCCGATTTCCTATTCTAGCCATGGGGCAGAACCTATGACTTGAGTTAAATAATTGGGAGAGGAACTATGTGGGGCACATGTCCCACTCTCATCTCTCATATCAATTAGCTATTCAAGGCATGGAAAATAAATGAAAGATAGGTTTTAAGGCTCTTACTTCCACGCCAAAAAAAATAAAATCTTAGAAACTGAACATGTGAAAATAAAAATCATGAGAAAAAGGTTTCTTTGCTCAACTTCTGATTTATTGTGTCAAAAAACCCATCATGTTATGACATTCACATGTCATGGACAGAGAATGACATGTTGTAGGATGCTACTCAACCAAGACAACAACTGGGTGAAAAGATATTTATTCCAATCACTTGATGCATAACCCACAACAGTTCTAAGCTAAAAGGACATTCCCCACAGCATCTTTGCATCCACCAAAAAGCAAGTGGAAGTAATGCCAGAGTTTTAATTGGCATGATATTCTAAGAAGCTATTGACAGGACACAAGGTGACATGAAATCTTATAGCTGCCTTCAAATATTTCACTATCCAGGAATATGCTGTGAGACATCTGTTGTAACTTGATGAGTTACCAAATATGCTATACAACTCTTGAGTGGTTTGGCTAACAGAAAGGAACCAGAATCAAATTACACTTTCAGAAAAAAATCAGAGTGGAATTAAGTATCAAACAAGGTGCAATGGCAGCATGACATTCAAACAGAACTCCATCAAAGTTCACAAAAGTGTGCCTTTTAAAGTTACACCAGAAGTCCACATTCGTATCAAACAAGGTCCACATTCAGCATATGGAAAAACATCTTAATGTGTGTTTCTAAATTTTGAAGGACTAATGTCTATAAATTTCTTCATATAAATCTAGAAATCAAGTATGCATAAACAGCAAAATTGCTTATGAGAACTCCAAATATTGGAAAAATATATATATAAACAAACCCCCAAAGAAAAGGAAGTGACGATGAAAAGGTTTACAAAACACTTACCACTTGAAGATGAGCCCGATTCACTATTGGAGCTACTTCGACTGCTACATTTACTGTTTTTATGAGCCGCCTCTTTTTCTATCTTTACTGGAGGATAGCTTGAAATAGGAGGATCATTCCCACCAACAATATCTATATCTTCTTCAGCGGTATCATTGCCTAATAAACATGATGTATAAGTATTCAACTTGCAACAAAATTACCATGCATAATGCAGTGAAAATGCACAAAATTAGAGTAAAAGAAAGTACCTTTGCATGGTTGCAATGATGAATTGCTAATCCCTGACTCGTTAATAATCTGAATATATAAAAGCCACTGCTCATCAGACTTTTATTCAACATTTCCAGGATAAAGAACACATCACAACAAATGCAAACAAACATGAGAGAAATAGGGGTACCTCCATTTCACATGGTTCAGCTTTTGATTGGTTTTTCTGTTTCTCCAGTAAATAGTTATCTAAGAGTTTCCGTAAGTTGAACAATATATCATCACCGAGAGCATCAATATCAATCTCAATCTCATCCTCGCCAGTCTGGCCAGCATTTCCACTATGCTCTTTTAGGAATTCAATAATGTTTTCAGGCAATTCAGCGAGCAATGCCTCCAACTCCATGCTCAACTTCTGTCTCTCCTCATTGGTCATTACTTTCCTGATGGGCTCTGGTTTGACCTTATTGTCAGTCGGTGTAATTTTTTTCTTTTTCAAAGGTGGAGTATCAGTAGTGGTTTCCTTTTCTATATGAGCAGTTGTTTCCATTTCCATACGCACATCAGTTCTTGATGGCACTGGTTCTACATCAGCGGTAACAGGAATCTTCTTCTCAATAACTTTCCATCTAACTTCAAAGAATTTACTAAGGGTCTCGGCCATGAAATGGAAATCATTTCCAGGGGGGTTATACTTCTTTGCATTTGCGAAAGTAAGTCGCACATCTGCAGCAAATCCCAATGGACTTGAATATTCACCAGAAATAATCCTGCTCTTCACTGTACCCAAATCCATTGGGTGTTTAATGATAGTGAAGTAGTCTGGTATGTTCATTTTCACCACATCAACAGGAGTATTGAAAATCCAACCAAACTGATGTGTCATCAAGCGATTTAGTAATGTTTCACACTGTTTCATCAACATAGCATTAGTTATACCAAGTGGAGCAGCTGACTTCACTGGCTCAAAACGCCCTGATGTACCCTTTTTTGATCGAGCCCCATTTCGACCTGGAGGAGCCCGTTTCTTACTCTTGGGAGCTGATACTTCAAATGACCTGTGGACACCTTCTAGAGGAAGCCTCTTTTGGCCATCACTGCAACTCCGAGTATCACTAGAGGGCGATAACAGAACTGTATTTGAACTCAAAGAAGCCACTTTCCTATGGAGGATTCTGACTTGTTCAAGGTCATTTTTCAACCTAATTTCCAAATCCTTCCTCTCCGGTCTTGACATCTTAGACAATGACAGGATTTGTGATGGTACACCAAATGTATCATACCCGTCCACATTCAAACTAATGCACTTCCTCTTGGGAGCAAAGGAATCTTCTGATGCTGTCATCTCGATGTCAACACGTCCAGAGCTCCCAAACCCTTCTGATTCAGCCATGGTCTCAGCAGCATGCCGGTAATCTGGAACAAATCCAGAGGAGTGCCCTTTAGAGAACTTCCTTGATTTCCCCATTGGTTGTGAAAGCCAACACGTTTTCAATTCCTTCTGTCCAATAAACTCTATAGGAACAGTAGGTGCCATAAGATAAACTTCCAATAACTGCACATATCATCAACTTCAACTATTTAACTTCTTATTTTCCCTCTTCAATTTTACCATACACGTTTATTCAAATTCTTTAAACTTCAACGAATCCAGTTTAATAAATAAATAAATAAATATTTACTCTTGTTAATTTCCTTTTCTCGCAAAAGTTTCAGAACTTCCACTACGATAGTCCTCCTTTATCTGTGAGCAGCAATATCAGATCATCATAAGATTATATACCAATTGCATGTCTTTAAACCCAAATTCATCTGAAGCAAATCTTGAATAAACGATCTCTAAACCGACACTGATCTGATTCATTTATAGGAAAAAACACTAAAACCCCTCTCTCTCTCTCTCTATCGCTCCTGAATTCAAACAAAAAGAGAATTTTCAGAAATTAAAAAGCTTTATTTGTTTAACAAAACAAAATACGTACTCAAAAGAACCCTAACAACCTCCTTTGAGCAAAAAACCCCTCAAGAATCGGAAACCCTAGATAGATCGAAATCGAAGCTAGAAATAAACCAACCGACACGAACACAATGCGACTGAATACAAAACATAAACCCTAGAGAGAGAGAGTAATCAAGGCTTATTAATCAAACCACTCAAAACCTGGATCTCCCGCTTTCGCCTTTGATTCCAACAAACCCTAGAGAGAGAAAATCATTTCTCTTCGCGATTAAGAGAGAGAGAGAGAGAGAGAGGAGAGAGAGCTTGAATAAGTGTGTGATATTTCTTGGGCTAGTTTGGTCCTCTTTTTAAAGGCCCAGTTCAGCCTTATTTGTCCGCCGCTGTTAAAACAATCCTCACCGTTTAGTTATCCACTGGGTTAGATCTGATGGCTAAAGGCTAATGATTTCTTATACCACCGTCAAGTTCGGGATCTAACGGCCCTGATTTACTCCCTGCCATTCTGCATAGATCGTGTTGGGTTTTTTACAAATAGAGCTTCTAGACTCTGCTTTATCAAGATTAATAACAAAACACGCGCTCCGCATAATTCAATGATATATTCGCAGTATTGTGTTAATACGTGTAAGTTTGCTAAGAAATTTACACGTGTAATGTTTTAGTGGGAGCGTGTAGGTAATTTTGAGGTGAGGAGGGTGGTTGATGTGTAAGAGAGAAAAATCATCAGGGGTTGGTGAACACGTATTTTTATTGACACTAGATTTGCTATTTAGGCTTCACAAAGATTTTAAAAACAAAAATCTAATAAGACCCAACAAACAAAATAAGTTAAGTTTATTTAAATCACATGGTTAAAAAAAGTCAATGAAAGCAAACGGAAATATATATATATATATATATATATATATATAACATCTAATCTATTAATCCTAGAATTCAGCCATTGATCCAGTTGGATAAATATAATTTCTTTCTTTACTTAAAAATTCATTTTTCATACATGTTTCACCCAAAAACACTAAGAAACATCATAAAAACCTTGTTAAACCAATTAATAACCTCTAAAAATGCAAAAAATCAACTCAAAACTCAAAATCAACCCAAAATCATAAATCTATTTTAGTTTAGATATATTTTTTAGATGTTTTAAAGGTAAAAAAACATAATAAGAATTCCCTTATCATATAAAACTATTTGATATAAAAATCAACAGTTTTATACCAAAATATTATTTTTTAAAATTATAAGAATCGGTCACCTAATAACTTTAAAAAATGGGGTGAAAATGAATTTTCATAGAAAATTTTAAATAAAAACTCGTATGTTACATATATTTTTCACTTTGTTCCCTGCCTTTCAATTAAATCCTCACAACCAATAAAAACAAGAAATTAAGTTTTAATTTGGATTAAAAAAAAAGGTTAATTGTATAAAATATAAGATCAAATATCAAATTGATCTTTTAAAAAAAATCGCATTATTGGAGTCCAAGGTGAAACTTGAGAGAATGAAAAGTAACAATATCTATGGTAAAAAAAACCGCACGCTTTATATGATTTTATAACTGTACGACCAGGTGACGCGGCAGGTGTGAGCTATTGTTGTGCTCCTCCCACGTGCTCGATTTTGTATGATTCTGAGCTTGTTTAGCTTCGGACAAATCTTTTTGTCCCTTTGACTTTGTCACTCTCAGTTTTTTACTGTGGTGGAATTTGTTTTTTGCCAGCAAGTGAGTGTTTGTGATGTAACACTGTCATTAAACTCCCAACTTTACAAAGATCGAGTTCTGAAAACCTAGATACGAGTTGCCTTATAAGACCCGCTTAACCTGGTTAAAACGACATCATTAATTATATAGGCGAAAGTGTCTCTTTGTGTACTAGGTGTGGACCCGGATTATGCTGCGAGACCAGACCAGACCAGACCCGGATTATTAAGTCATTAAAATATAGCTCAATTCTGAGCCTGTTATAAAAGAACGAGATTGGATAAAAATGATCTAGAAATTAGCTTAGGTCAACTTGAGTTAGCATAACGAATATTTAACCTCGACAATTAGAGCTGAGTCAATCTAGATTATCCTGCTCAATACCTACGTCATGAGATTGGATAACATGATAAAAAAATAAAGAAAATCACAAATTCTTTTTTTTAAAAAAAAAAAACAATGTTGAATGATGAAAGCATAAAAGAAAATGGATTAAAAAAATTAAATGATGTCAACACACGTTAACTTTTCAAACTCGTGACTTTAGTCATTAGACTATAAATATTTGACATGGAAAAATCATGAAAATCTATTCACAATCAATCAAATATTAAATGATAAAATTAAAAAAAAAACTTTAACATACAAAAGGATTCAAAACATGAAAAGGTAATTACAAGAATGAGGATCAAAATTAAAACAATTTTTTTTTGTTGAATGGTGAAATTGAAAAGAAAAAAATTAACAAAGAACCTAAAAAAATTAAAATAACCAAAAGAACAAGGATTAAAATTAAAATAAAAAAAATAATTTTTTTATTGAATGGCGTAATTGAAAAGAAAAATTAATTTATTGAAAGGAACCAAAAGAATGAGAATCCAATTGAAAAAAAAATCACATATCTCAATTGAAGGATAAATTGAAAACAAATAAAAAATTTACAAACAGGTCAAAACCAAATATTTGAAATCAAAATATCAGGGACCAAAGAAGAAATTTCCATAAATCAAAAGACAACTATGAAAATTTGCATGGCCAACATGAGTTTTGAGGTGAGGAGAGAAAAGATAATATCGCAGGCAATACACCGTGTTACCGTTGACAACACATGCCACTCTAAAAGACAAAAAACACCACAATGCTTTCAAAGACATAACGGGATAGGGATTTTTTCCACTTGGAGACACACACATATCTATATATATAGTCAAATATCAAAATGACTTATCAAATGACATGATAATTACAGAAAAACCATCATGAAAAATATAAAAAAGCCCCTTGACAGTTTCAATATTTTTTTTGCTTTTAAGAGTATATTGGACGTTTCACCGTTCTTTTGTTTTTTTATTTTTTATATTTATTCAAATATCAAATTATACCCCAATTAACTTGGTAATAATAAAAAAAAAATTGTCTTTCTAAAAATATTAAAATACTTTTTGCTGCAGATTTTAAATTTTTTACTTTGAAAAGTACGTTTCTCTTTCCACTTTACTTTCGAAATGAAAAAAAAATATTTATCTGTAAAAAAATATAAATTCCTCTAATAAACTGTTTTAAGTTTTTTTACAATAAAGACAAAACCATGAAAACATTGTTATACTGGACAATGTGTTTTTTCAAGGGTTAATATATATTGAAATAATATCAATTAAATTTTTTTAAAAGGTTTTTTTTTAGTTTAATATGGGTGTCCGAACCAGCTTACGCGCACTTCAACTAATTTCACGAGCCTGAAGTTATGTCAATTAAATTTTGATTGATCTAAACCTTGGGCTAGATCACGAATATAATACCTTTACGTTAAAAGAAGGGTTTATTAAAAAGAAATGGAAGTTTTTTTAGCACCAAAAGAAAATATAATAGACAACGATGAAGTTGTGATCTTGAGATTCTAGAAATTGTATGATTCGTATGCCCTTTAGATTTCAACTGAATTGCATGCTTGTAATATGCTGCGAGGGGACAAAAAAAAATTATACGTAAAAATTTATGCAAGTTTCATAGAATTGTTTATTATGGTTGTTAAGGAACTATTTGGAAACACAGTGCACATCGTGTTTTATAAAATTTTATTTTAAAAAAAAATAATTTTTTTATATATTTTAAATCGTTTTGATTCGCTGATTTCAAAAATAATTTTTTTAAAAATAAAAAAACATTATTTTGATACATTTCAACACGAAAAACACTTTAAAAAGCAACTGCAACTACACTTCTAAACATGCATGGAAAAATAAAGTTGTTTAAAATTTTTTTTTTCACTGTTTAGATAAAGAGTGAAGCATACTTGAATAGTGAAGTGCCTTCTTTTTTCCCTTCTTGATTTGATTATTTTGAAGCTAAATTCCACAAGATAAAGGGTTGTTTACATAGTATTTTAAGGTGTTTTCTTTTAATGAAAAATGATACAAGATAGATTTTCAGGGCAAACCCTCTCTCTTGATTTTTTGACCAATAGCTAAATTCCAGGCAGCATTCCAACCAGCGATCACTTGCCCAAACATTGGCTATATATTTGATTAAAATAAATCCAATAATGCATTGTCCATTAAGGAAAAAAGAAGAAGCTCAAACATGGGTCTAGGCTTTTTTTTATTATTATTATTAATGACAAGTGCGAGGGCCTGATTTATTTTTGTTTAGTTTTATTTTTTCTTTCAATTTAAATTTAAACCTTTTTATAAAATTAATTAATTTAAAATGTTGTAAAAAAGTTAATTTATCAAAAAAAATTATTAATTAAAAATATATTTTAGATATTGTTTGACCAAATGCCATTTGAATTTTACTTTGAT
Organism: Populus simonii; assembly: GCA_007827005.2. NCBI lineage: Eukaryota > Viridiplantae > Streptophyta > Magnoliopsida > Malpighiales > Salicaceae > Populus > Populus simonii. The sequence goes on along the minus strand of CM017475.2, from coordinate 4,538,635 downwards.
TTTTTATAATAAGAGTACAACAATCTTTTTTATAGTATTAGAAGATTTCTTAGGGCCATCATTGCTACTTTTTAGTAATAATAGTGTATATTTTTATTGTTATATAATTAAATAATACTAATTTAGAAAAATAATATTATTAAACCAAATCGGTCCATAACTCAAAACAAAAGGCCAAAAAAGATTTAATCAGGAAAAAAATAAAATTAGTAGATGGAATTTCAAAAAAAAAAACTAAAACTTAATAGGTTAATCTTAAAACCTTATATGATTACGGTTTAAAATTAAATTATTTAGAAATTGTTTTGATTTGACTCAATTAACTTGTTAAAAAAAATAATTTGATTATAAAAAAATTTAACTTGAATTTTTTAAAATATTAAAACAATAATATATTTAAATTGATAACTATAGTTCATAAAAACAATAAAGGAGATGGGGTTTTTACCCCAATTCCTTAGAAGAGTAGACGATAATATTCGGAGCAAGATATCCGACCGTGGGCTACTTGCTCCAATGACATTAGAAGTAGACCATCAGCTGGATTTTAATGGACCAAAAGGCCCAGCCCATAAATCGTCAGCGCTGCTGTTTCATAAGAAGCCCACGCGAATCAATCCCGGTAAGCGTCCACAAACTGCCCCCTCACGGAGCTCTTCAGAGTTCAGATTTAAAAAACCTAAGTACATTTGAAAAATGTATTAAGTACTTGTCAGGCATGGGCCAAGTCGACCAACATGTTTGGTTGGATTCATAAACATCTGTAGTCCAGCCATGTCAAGGATGTCTTCATGATTAGCTACTTCACTGTTCATGTGAGCTGGCTTCCATTTTTTTAAAAAAAAATTATTTTTCATTTTTATCCTTTAATATTTTACTAATTTTTATTTGAACTTTATAATTTCTTTCGATTTACTTTCTATAATGTTATTATAATCTCAAACAAACACCCCCAACATTTGATTGGTGCTCAATTTTATAAGCATCTATTTTTATTGTCATGTCATTAAGTAAGAAATAATTTTAAAAAATTGTTAAACCTAATGATATCCATGATCTAACTCGTGAGTTAAACCGTGAAACCTGAGTTGATCTAATATATTATCGTCTTCATATTAAAAAAACGATGTCATCTTGAATTTCTTTTTAAAAAATATAAATTATGTTTTTTATTGGTTGTCCATGTTGCCTTCAGAATTTTCAAGTTAATTGGGTTACGTTGGAGTAACTGTTGTAAGGGTTAATTTTAAATCCATGCTAAGTAAGGATTCGGGTCGAGAGGTTTGAAGATTGACCTGTTGAGTTGAGCCATCTTTTTTCCTTTTCCTTTTATAAAAGAATTTTATCTTTCAATTCATTTTCTCTTGACTAAATTCTCTTGTTTTTTTTTAATTTTATTCTTTAATATTTGATTATTTTTAATTGATCTTCGTAATTTATTTTAATTTTTTTTCTATAGAGTTATCATGATCTCAATCAAACATTTTGGTATTTGATTGATACTCAATTTTACGAATTTTAAGTAAAAAATAGTTTTAAAAATAAAGATGTTAAACCTAATAGAGTGCATAATTTAATTCACAATTTAACAGGTTAAACTCTGAAATCCAAGTTAATCTAATATGTATCAACTCAATTTTAGAAAAGAAAAAAATGTTATCTTGAAATCTTTTTAAAAAGCTAAATAATGTTTTTTACATATCATCATAATTGTTTTTGGAGCTATTAAGTTAATTATGTCATGTCAAGACAACTTCAATAAAAATTAGTTTTAAACCTGATTAGATGCATGAGTAAGTGTATGTTTAATATTAGGTTGCAATATAATCTTTAGAAGTACTTTTCATTTAAATATATGTTAAAATATTTTTTAAATTTTTTATTTTAAAATTCACATATCAAAATTATATAAAAAAACATTAAATAAATATAAATTTAATATTTTTTCAACTCACACACAAATAATTTCAACATAAAAACAAAAACTATGTGGTCGTGTCACCAATCCAAAAGCAATCATTCTGCAAAATGTTCTTCGTATGCCTTAGTATAACGTCATCCTGGCCGTCAATATCCACGAGTCACATTTAAAATTGCGTGATGCTCTAGTTAAATCTATACCATCATTGGCAGTACACTTCTTTAGCTTGCTCAAGTTTTATACCATCATTGTTACTGCCCTACATGCATAAATTGCTTCTGGAGAGACAGCTTGCAGAAGCCAGAGACACTTGTTGCGTAGAAACTACTGCCTACGGCTCTTTATCCCTGTATTCTCTTTGGTTTTGCGATTTAGTTATATTGAAAAAAAAAATTATTTTTTTATTTCAAATTAGTTTTTTTTTTATATTTTTAATTTATTTTCATGAGCTGAAATCATATAAAAAAAATTACTTTAATATATTTTCAAGTAAAAAATACTTTGAAAAGTAATTTGTACCATAATTTTAAACACGCTCTTAAAAATAATCGATTATTACCCGCACTATGTTGTGGGTAAAAATTAATTTTTTATATAAAAAAATTCAGATATTATTGATGTGTATTTTAGCACAAATTTTTTTTTTTAAAACTATAAGAGAATGGACCTAATATGATTTGATCGACTTGGTAGGTCTAAAACAAACTAAATAATAGATAAAAATATATATATAGTTTGACTCAGAAAAAAAAATCAAGATGACAACTTTATTTAAATATTAAAACAAAAAAAATAATAGATCGACTCAGATCAACTCGGTGAACCTGTCAAAGCTGCTACTCAGGTCATAAAACCCTGATAACTTTAAAGAAAGCAAAAAAATAATAATTATTAAACCTAATTCTCAATCAACCCAATACTAAAGAATGAAATTCGAAACAAATTATGAAACTTACTTTTAATTAACCTAATGTTTAAGAATGAAATTTAAAAAATGACATAAAAAACAAACAAGTCAATAAATACCGACGGAATTTTTCTGTCGGTGTAAGACACATATTTCATCGGTAATTATATTACCGACGGAATCACCGATGAAAATGATTAGTCGGTGAATCATTCGTCGGTAAGTTTTTATACGTCGGTAAATACGTTGTTATATTATTACCGACGGATTTACAGACGGAAAAGAAGCGTTGCTAATAATATTTTTTATTATCGACGGAATTACCGAGGGATATACAGACGGAATTACCGACGGTAATTCCGTCAGTAATTATATAAAAACATTTTTAAAAAAATTCATTTTATAAAATTATAAAATAATTAAACTAACATAAATCAACACTCTATAATATATACTCAAAATGCTTGGAAAAAAGAATAAGAAAATAAACTCAAACAAATTTGCAACAAATAAATAAAACGAAAAAATAAATTCAACTAAAAAAATTCATATGAAAAAAATGAAGTTGCAATTGCTAAAAATTTAAAAATCCCTATAAATAAATCAACTAAAAATTGATCTCATATGAAAAAAAAATCTCACAACAACATTTATACAATTATTAAGAACAAAAAAAATAAAAAATAAAATAAAAAACAAATATAGTGAAAAAAATCATGAAAAAAGAAGAAAAAAGAAAAATATTACCCTAATGTAGTTGCAAGTGAAGCTAAGGAGAGAAAAAAATAATCATAAAGCATATTAATTAAAAAAAAACTAAGAAGATAAAAGAAGAAAGAAGAAGAAGACATGCCCGAGCATGGAGGGAAAGAGAAGGAGATGAGGAGAGAAAAGAAGAGAAAGAAATAGATATTGATGTTTTTTACATATAGTGAAGAAGAAGAAGAAGTAGTAGAAGAAGAATAATAAGAAATGAGTGAGTCTATCTCTTATGAAAAAAGAGGTTGAGACTTTTTATTGGGGCGCGTTAGCGACGGATTTACCAACGGATAATTGAATATTAATATTTTTTAATTATTCCGTCGGTAATATTTAATTTAAATTTTCAAATTCATAAAAAAATTTCAGAAACCGCCAACAATTACCGACGATTTTTCAATCAGTCGGTGATTCCATCTGTAATATTTAAATGAAAATTTTAAATTAATTGATTTTTTTTCAGAAAACCGCAAAATAACACCGACGACTTTTCAATCCGTCGGTTATTTTATCGGTAAAGAACAACAATTAACAATGCAATTGGAAAGTGAACAGTTATGGAGCTCTCTGAAAAATACCGACGGAAAATTCCGTCGGCGATTCCCTTTGTAATTGACATGATAAACAGTGTTCACAGTTTACCAACGAATTTACCGACGGATTTTACCGACTGTAATTCCCTCGGTATATACCGACGGAATATTTTCGTCGGTAAAATCCCTCGGAAATTTACCGACGGAAATATTCCTTCGGTATTTTCGTTTGTATTTATCGATTTTCTGGTAGTGATTAAACCTAATTCTCAATCAACCCAATACTAAAGAATAAAATTCGAAACAAATTATAAAACTTACTTTCAATTAACCTAATGTTTAAGAATGAAATTAAAAAAATGACATAAAAAACAAACAAGTCAATAAACCAAATTCATGACTTGGGTCATGAGACCGAGATGATCTCGTAGAATGCAAATAAAAAAAATATGAAGCATAGTTTCAAATTAGTCCAATATTGAATAATAAAATTAAAAAAAAATCGACAAAAGAAGGACAAAAAAACCCAAGTCAACTAGTCTAACCTGTGACTTGATTCATAAAATTTTGATAAACCCAAATAAAACAAATTAAAAAAATCATTACGAAGCTTGATTCTCAATTCATCTAACGTTGAAGGATTAAATTTAGGAAAAAAATAGAAAATGACTTGAGTCAACACTGGTCAACCCACCAAACTTAGGTTAGGAAGCCAAGACAACTCCATAAAAACAAATAAAAAAAATAAAATAAAAATCTAATTTTCAATTAACCAAATATTGAAGAATGAAATTGAATCTAGTCAATCTAGTTAACCCGTAAAACTCGCGACTTGGATAAGGAGACCGTGATAACCCCGTGGAAAGCAAGTAAAAAAAACAATTATGAAGCCCAATTCCCGATCAACCCTATATTAAATGATGAATTTAAGAAAATAATTAAGTTAAAAAAAGATAAAAAAATAACCCGAGTCAACATTATTAACTCGTATAATTCATGATCAGGGTCATGAGATTGAAATAACATCATAAAAAACAAATGAAAACAAGTTATGAAGTTCAATACCCAGACAAATGAAAACAAGTTATAAAGTTTATTACCCAGTACATCAAATGGTGGAGGATGAAACTAAAGAAAAAACTAAGTTTGAAAACTAAAAAAAATAATTAAAAAAAGGCCCTAAAAAAATTTGAGGAGCAAAATGTAAAAGACTTTTTATTAGATGTTAATTAGGTATGCATCCTATACAACGCCGTGAGATGCACTTAAAAATTATTTTCTATTAAAAATATTAAAGTTATAAAAAAACTTTCTGATGCCCAATTAGTCAATGCTATAATCTTCTGACTCATCTCCTTACTTATATATAATAAAATCAAATAAAATATCATGAAACTTAAAAAAATATAAACTTAGAATAAAAAAATAAATGAGCAAACCTGGATAAAATTTAAAAATCTAGATTAATCCTCCAAGCTCGCAATTCAAGAAATTCTAAATTTGAACTCAATAAAAAATTTAAATTCTCAACAAATTTAATGTTAAATGATAAAATCTGTAAAAAAAAATATCAATTTAAAAAAACCATCAAAGTAAAAAAAAATAACAATTAAAATAATAAAGATCAAATTTGATAGAAAAGAAGGAGAATTAAATCATAAAAATAATTCTTTTATAAAAAATAATTAAAATAAAATAAATAGCAATCAAAAGAATAATGATCAAATTTGATAAATAATAAAAAAAAGAGGATGAAATTAAAAAAAATAATCAATTTTATAAGTTATTAAAAACAAAACAAATAAAAATCAAGAGAACAAGGACAAAATCTAAATGTAAAACAAATTGAATGACTGCTTTTAAAACTCAAAGTGCAAGCATGAAAATTAAGGGGATAGATGAAATCAGGAGAGAGAAAAGAAAAGGTCATTGATATTAAATTGAATTTCAATTGACCACACGTGTTGTCTAAAAATGAAGAGGCCATCAAGAAGTTTCAAACATCGACTTTTTAAGGGGCGTTTGGTTGTCGTGGATACTTGGTCGCGCCATTTGAATAGCGCGACATCCACCACGCGTTGAGACATGCAATACACTTGCTAACTATTTTTTTAAAATATTATTTATATTTAGATAACCCGAAAGAAAAATATAAAAATGCTTCTAGATATATAATTCATTTTACCGTGCTTGAAATATTAAGAATATGTAAAAACACCCTTGAACATCAGTCTTAAATGTTCTGATTTTAAGGGTATTATAGTTATTTTATCGTGCATTATAAATATAAGAAGACCAATTTATCCCTCATCAAAACAATAATGAGCAATAGATTCTTATGAAAAAGAACATATTACTTTAGTAACAAGTTATTTGGTTTATATTAATAAAAAGCTAAATAATCATTTTAATATAGATTGTTATAATAGTTTCCCTAGTAATTTAGATTTTCTTATAATCTAGTATTGTGGTGAATTATATATATATATTTTAAAAAATCATTTAATTAACCGAATAGCTTTTGCCTTTACAATGAACCTCATATATATATATAAAATTACATTTCAACCTAGGTTCTGTAGAAACTAAATAGCCAACTTTTTATTAATAAAAACCTATCTTTTATTTATTTTAAATAACAACTACAATTACTTTTCTTAAACTTAAATTAACCTTTTAAAATCACAACGGCAAAAACTACTCAATACCAGCACATTAAAGGATAAATTCCAAAATTTCAAATTACCCTCCCGTGTGGACGTGGAGCCCTGTATCCCAGCTCATGTCCTCGCCCTTGTCTCCAAGCATCATCTTTTTTCTTCTTTCCGCCCTGTACGAACATCCCCACTCTCTCTCTCTCTCCTCTTGAAAAAGACCACGCCACCCTGGCATCCTCCACCACCATCATCTCTCTCTCTCTAGCTTACTTTTTTACGTCCAAACAATCTCCTATCATACACATGTTAAACAAACGTACGGGAAACCCAATCAAAAGCCGTGCAACCACCTCAAACGCTAGCCCACTTCCAAGCAACTCCCCCGCCTTCTCCCGCTCTGCTACCATGGGAGATCGTAATATACGACAGGCGACAAAGATTTAAACAAGCGCAAGAGAATAATTAATGAAATGATTTAAATTAATCTTTTATTACATGAAGCTCTGCTTTCAAAAATGTCTTCCCGACAAATTATACTTGAAGAGCGAACATAAAACACCCAAAGCAAGTAAAGAGAGATATGACATGATAGGAACATGGGGGAACAGTAAAAAGTTCTAAAAAAAGCAAACACTAGGTAAGCTGGACCAACCAAGAATATCCACAATTTTAAGGTTATAATCATCATCATCATCATCACCATCATCATCATGTCCATGCATGTTAAAGCATCGTTTTAAGGTAATTAACAAAACTAATACATCTACTTAATTAGGACATAAGATATTGATAATGATAATAATAATATAAACACCTGCACAATCCAACGTAATCACAAGATAGGCGCCAGCTGAGTTTTCTTTGATTTAATTTCTCTTCTTTACCGGCCCAAACAAAGAGCAGTCTTGACGTCCAATCTCCATGCAAAACAACCACTGTCCATTCTCCACACATCACACGGCACCGTAACGATTGAAATCTTCTCCTTCCCATTAACCCTACACGTGTCGTGCTTCTGGTACTGCACCTTAACCCTGCATGTGAAAGCCTTGTGACCTGCTATGGTGACCTTCATCGGTACTTTCTCCTTCATCGCCAACCACACAAACACCTGATGATCTCCTCCCTCCCCTTGGCCCACCATCTTCCTATAAGCCTCATTTTCCCACGTCACCCTCCCATAACAGTCAGATATAAACCCTGGGCACGTGTCCTTCTCCATATTAATCTTCTTCTCATCATCTGTACGCCCTAAACCATCCAAATCCACCCACGTGTCAGTTACGCATTCAACTGTAACACACGATCCCACTATATTCACCACTCGTGGCATCACAACCGTCTGATCCTCTGACACACCAAAGCCGACCGTGTGATTCTGATGGCCAGCTTGATCTTTCACTTTGCCATCAAAACTAAGCCATTTACTTTTTACTGGCTTCGGCGAAACGGAACCCGGAAACACTTCAGTCTTGAGTTCTTTCGTCCCGAAATCTTTCCGATCAGGTGTTTCCGGCAAAAGAGGCAGAGTTACGACAGAATCGACCACCGCCTTATTCTCTTCACCTAAAACCTTTCTTTTTCTATTACCACCTCTATTACACTTCTTGCTATTCGTACCCTTGCTGGTATTATTGTACTTTCTCTTGCCTCTACCAGACCTAGGGCTGACGTCACTCATTTCTGGCGATGACCCACCACCTGAAACAGATGAACCAGAAGTGGCCGTGGCTGGTTTAGGCGCTATTGGCCTGAACCTTAACATGATTCGGTCCACCTTTGACATGCCGTTCCCTCCTCCAACACTTGAATATCTTGCAATACAACACCCTCCTCTACTATCCATCTCTCTCTCTCTCTCCCCTCGCTTTGTTTATCTTAAATGGAGGTACCGAATGCAAGGTGGTGTCGTGGTGGTATTTTATAGGGACTGTGGACACGCATGAAGGAGGAAGACACGTGTGAAGACAGTGAGTTTAACAGCACAGGAAGGGGATTGGTTGGGATTATCAACGTGGCGTTTGTAGGGGTTTCTTTGGGCCCCACTGAATTGGGCCCAGCTTATTATCAAATCAGAAGGCGAGAAGTTTCATGCTCAAGAGCTAAAATAGGGACACGTAAGTTTATTGGGTCTTGTGCATGGACGGGTAAGGTTAAATTTTGACCTTAATAAAGTTATTCTAGGAGCAATAGTTTTTTTAGTTGGAGATGGAGAACTCGTGGACCAATGGAGTTTCGATAGAAATGAAAGAGGGAGCGAGGCAAGTTTCTATAAATAGCAGGGGAAGATCTTGCCAGGTGCACGGCGGATGTAGACCAGGATCTTGCTGTCGTATTAGAGAGAGAGAGGGGGGGGGGGGGGGGGGGGGGGGGGGGGGGGGGGGGGGGGGGGGGGGGGGTTTGATTTTCGCTTGTCTCTCTAACTGGTGAAATGGAAAATGACCGGTGTCTTCACGGGCTTTTGCCTTTTGGGTTGCATAAATGCCATTCAGAGATGCTTCGTATTCATAAACGAGGGCTTCATGGTTGTTAGTGTCCGGAGAAAGTGGATTTCGCCATGGCTTGAACTGGAAAGAACCAAAGCATTTAAAACTTATAAAATCGACCCGGCTAGTGCTTGGGAGCTTGCTTTAAACCATGTTTTATTTTGAATAATTTTGAAATTTAACATAATAAAAAGGGTTAAAATCCATTAATTTCAATAAATTCAGGGGAGACAGGAAAATATTCTCTAAGAATTTTTATTAATTTTTATTCAAAATAATATTATTTAGTTTTAAAAATCTAAAAATTATAGTTTTAACGATTGACCCGCAGCTGGGCCTTGCGTTGAGCTGATAACTTTAACATAGATAAAAAATAAAACTTTTTATTGGAATTGTTCATCATAGAAAAATGTAAATTTGATATACTCAAATATTTTATTAATTTCTTCTATTTGAATACCAATTATTTTATCCATTTGAGTTATTTTAATTTTATTACCGTGATATCTAATATGTTAAATGATAGCATGTTCGTTATTCAATTTTTTGCTATTCGGTTTACATTGAAAAAAAAGAAAATCTTTTTTAGTATCTATGTTTTTATTAGATTTTAAGGACATCAGTTTTAAATATTTGAATACATTAACTTTTATTAACAAAACCTATTTTGCATGGAAAAGTATTGTCTATTAGACGTGATTTATTATGGATTATAATAGTGAAATTATATTTTTGCCTCTAAGATAAAAACTATTTGAACTAGCCTCTAGGGGTAGATTGGTATTTTTATAGGGTTGATCATGTCATTTTACAATTGTTAAGGGGCATATTTGTCATTTCATAAATTTTTTATACAATACAATTATTTTAGTATCCTGAAAAGCGAAGTTTACCTTAACTTAACTTAACTATTCTTAGGGGCATTCTTGGTTTTTTACTTTGTTTAGAACAATGCAATGACTCTGTCTCATTTGAAATGAAAATTCTCAAAGCATCTTTGTGGGGATGAATTTGTTATTTCATAATGGTTTTTTATCAATAGTTATTTGGTTGTGGAGTGATGAATTTATCAATAGCTATTTGACACCTGTTGTGCACCCGTCAGCACATCAGCCACTCCATCGTCTTCGGGTGGCCATCGTCTTCGGGTGGCACGTGTGTCTGATTGCTATGGTGTAAAAAATTATTTCGTCATGTCATTTGATACGTCTCGATGTTCTCTTCGTTTCTGGGTAGCCCATGTATGAAAATAATATCTGGTTTGAAGTCGATTTGATTTTCTTTTTTCCCTTAACTTCTCTCTCATCTGACTCAATTTTCACGTTGCCTATGGAAAATATCACAACAACCCTTAAACTTCTTTTCTTTTTGGATTCAATCTTTGTTTTATTTCAAAAAATCACTTCAAATTAGAAAGTTTTTTAATTTTATATTTCTTAAGTTTGTCATCTCTCAAATTTAATCCCCACTCTTTTGAATTTTTTTTGGAATGACTAATAGATTTTATTTGTTTCTTGCAATTTCATCCTCATTCTTTTTTTATTTTCATGTTTGGTCCAATTTCTTTTATTGCTATTTTTTTTCTTCTAATTCTATCATTCAAAATTAAATTGGTTAAGGGTTGAGCTTCTTGCTTTAGCTCAACTCTGGGATTTCATGGGTTGTGATTTTAGAAGATTAACTTTAGTTTGCTTGGTTTTTTCATGTTATTAAATTGGGGTTTATATATATATATATATATATATATATATATATATATATATATATATATATATATATATATAGAGAGAGAGAGAGAGAGATTTGCCCGGGTTTCAAATTTCTTTCACTTATTTGGAAATCCTAGCGTTACTTTAACTTTTTTCTTTTTAAGGTTGAAAAATTTGTCTCGCCTAAGGCGTTGCGCATACCACTGATATAAGCTTACTCAATTCATTTTTCGTTGTTCTTTTCTATTTTTTTTTCACATTTTCCTTTCAATATTTGGTTTGTATTAATTGGGCCTTCTATTTTGTTTCGATGTGGGTTCCATGATTTTATCATTGTTTCATATCCACGTTGCGAGTTTCACAGGGCAATTATGGTTGGTCTGAGTTAATCTAGTGTATCATCGTCTCAATACCTTTTAAAAAAATATATCGTGCAATATGTCATCATTTATATATTTGAAAAGTGTTTTGGCCAATATGAATTAAATTTTTAACTTTCTAACATATTTATATATTTTTCTATAACATGGTCCTCTTCATGTTAGGTTAGGGAAATGAAAAGAAAAAAGTAACAACATGTCATTATATCTCCCATTATAACAAGAAAGAGTGGGCCTCGATCACGAAAATTAGAATGAATTAACATCAAGGAAATGAGAAAATATTATAATTTTTTTAATCAAAAGAATTTTTTTTACAAGTTAATATACATTCGTGGGACTCTCTTGTTATGGTGGTCAAGAGATCTAGGTTGATTCAATTTCAGAAGTTAGTGATTTCCCCCCTCGTTTTTTTCTTAATAAATGATATAGACAATTTGACCTTTTAAAAGGTGAGAGACTATGTTTGTGAATGTTGTATTATGTCCAAACTTAATGAATGCTTAAGAGATAATGTATAAAATAGTAAAAAAATGGTTGTGTTCTGTTTAAACTTATTGAATGCATAAGAACAAAAAATAAAAAAAAGAAGAGTGTATTGTAAAGTTTGTGTTATATCTAAACTTGTTGAATTAATTTGTGTTGAATAATTTATTTACACGATGAACCGAGATATTTATAAATATTTTTTATGATAGCTTAATTTATGGAGAGTGATTTAATAATTAATAATAATTATTTTTTTTCCAGATAATTTGAAAAAAGTGAGTTGGTTGTTGTATCAGATTATATCATTGATGAAAGCTTGACGCTTGAGGGTAATTGTTGTGAAAGATTGATGGTTATTGAATGTCATTGATTTTTTTTTTTTTGAAAATTTTGTGATGTTGCCATGCATACCTTAATTAGAGCTTCAATATGTCTTCCGTGTATTTATATTATATATATATATATATATATATATATATATATATATATATATATATATATATATATATTATTGTGATTTATGTGATCATCGTATAGTCTCCTATATTGACATGGCACGTGTTTTTACAGGATAGCGTGGAAGCGGCTTCCATAACCCACCGATTAATGATTCAATTTAAAGTTTTCACTTCATCAATCAATAAACGACAACAACCAAATCTTAGCCAAAGTCGTTTAATTGTATATATAATAGTAATACAAATTAAAATGTTTGGGAAAATGACTTGTTTCTACTGATAGAGAGATGTTGCCACGTCACTGCCCATTTTATTAATTCTTATCTCTAGAAGCAGTCATGTGCAAGGGAGAGTTCCAAAAGAGTGGCCATACCGTGAGGTTCATACGAGGAAAAACAAAACCCTAAATTTTAGAGTCCATTTGTTCTTAAAATATTTTCTTCCATTTTTCATTATAAATCAAAGAATAAAATAAATCAACAAAAAATATATATTTTAATCAATTTAATCTTATCGATTTACTAAAATAAATCAACAAAAAAAATATATTAGAATAAAGTTATGTATTATAATAATAATAATAATAATTAGATTAAACATTACTTTTCCCATTTTTTGTCTTTGTAAACTCTCGTAAATTTATGTTGATGTTATTAAACATTACTTTTCCCATTGCTACACCGTTTCATGATATCTAAATTATTACAAGAACACCAACCACTAATTCATTCCTTCAATTGTTGTCAAAGAATCTAGTACCTAGAAATTAGAATCCAAGACAAGAGGAAGGCGAAATGTCATCTCCAATAGCTTCTGAACTAACTTGCTATAAATCTCAAATCACGTGTAATATCAATGATCATAATTAGTGTTTTTCTATTTTCTATTCTAAAATATATAAAAATATTATTTTAATATATTCTCAAATAAAAAATACTTTAAAAAATAATCTCGACTCTAATTTCTTATCCAGCCATTGAAGTCAAAATACATAAACATCAAAATTAATCAATCCATCCCACATATCCCATAATCTAGGAGTGTTCTTCACCTTCTTTTGATGCGAGGGTGAGACCTAGCTAGCTAGCCGCTTCCAACATCGTAATCAGTACATATTGATCATGGAGCTGGATTTTCTTTTCATAAGGCAATGTCCACCAATAGCATTCAGCCAGGTCATGTCAATCAGTGCTCTTCCCAGTTCCCAGAAAATGTAAAATACAAGGCAATTTTCTTCTCCAGCACCACGTGTCCATGCAAGCACTTGATCTCTTCAAAACTTGAAAAGAACTAAAACCTTCCTTGCCAGCCTGATCGACGACATTTTTTAGGTTGTTGCCCTCTTTGAAAATGGAAGGCGCAAGGAGACAGCCACTAGTTTATTCAATATTTCCGGCACCGCAGATTTCCAGTGGACCCCTAGAAATACCGGAACAATTGTAGCCATCTAGATCGCGATGTAACATCCGGTCAAATAATTGTTTGGCATTTTTAAAGATATTGAAATACTTTTTATTTATTTTATTTTTAACATTTACCCACCAAAATTATTAAACAAATATTTAAATAAAATATTACCACGATGTCTACCATATTTTTAAATAAAAATAATCGAAGTTGTATTTCAAACACCCTCTGTCAGGCTCAGCTATCCATTAATTGACATCCCCAAATCGCGCGGTCTAGATTCGTGAAAAGAAATGTAATAATTGATGGCACAGCATTATTGGTATGGTTGCTTCGTTCGGAGTAATGAGATCTTCATTCTCATGGAATGATTTGTGTCTCAATCGTCACATAAATGTAGCAATGCAACATCAGTATTGCTCTATCCCTCCGTCCCCGATTTTTTTTTTTTATATATATATATATAACTAAGTTAAAGTATACAAAAACAAAAGCATAGATTCAATATAATCATTTTTTAACATATTTTTTAAGATTGAATTCAAGATTATAAAGAAGAAATATGGTGATGTGGGAAGAGAAAAAAATAAAAATGAAGAAGAAGAAGTAGTGGGTCACCGAGATTCGGTTTCTAATATACTTGATACCGTTAAAATAATCTTAACTAGATAATTTTAACAATACTTTAAAAGATTATAAAATAAAGTAGTAATTAGCTGAGTGTTTTATTCATAGTTAATTTAGGATGAATTATAAACTTATTAAATAATTTTTTAATATGTTGTTAGAATCGTCTCATTAAAATCTTTTTAGCTGTATCGTGAATCTAATTTTCTCCCATCTGCCTTGAAAATTAAGGACCAAAGGACTAATATTGCTCGAGGGAAAGGAGCAGTGTTGGGTTATCATATTTCAACAACAGCATACATGGTTCTAGGATGGATTACCTAATATATAGTCATTGAAAAAATGGGATTTGATTGGCTAATACTCCTAGTGGCATTTTAATTAAAGGGGAAGTGATTTTATTTATTAATTTTAAATGATTGAGAATTTTTTTTTATGTTTATTTTTTATGGGATAATTCTCATATTATCACTTGTGTGCTCCGCTACTTTCAACATGAAACTCCTGGTGAGGTCATAATGACCAGTGAGATGAATAGCTGTTGCAGAGTCCTTAATTCTTCCGTTGAGCTTCCTTTGCAGGTGTTCTAGCTATCCAATTTCAATCATCTACGTCATTTAACAAATAAATCTCCTGACAAAAACCTCAGATTTTCGAGAGATTTTCAACATCTTCATCATTATCCATGGAAAAACAGACATCAATCGTGTGACATGTCCCTCAATCCCTTGTTTATTAAAGAAAACAAAGCACAAGAGCACTGCTTTCGTCGATTGTTTTATCTTTTTCTTCCGATATTTAGATTCAAGGTTGGGCCTTCGAGCATGTGCCTCCAATGGGATTTGACCACATCAAGTGCCATTCGAGTATTTTCAAAGCTGATCCCCTTTCTCACGCTTCAAATAAATTAATTTTAGATTAACTTGTACAGGGTTTCTGCCACGTGTATCTAAAACTGCTAAGCCCTAATAAGTCTAGACAGATTAGGTTCAGGCAACTTTCCCAATCCAAGAAAGGATTCGAAATCTAGAACAATGCTCGAGGCAACGAAAGCGAAATATAACTCCTCTTTGGTATATCTTCTTATTTGTGTGCCATAATGAGCGAGACTTGCCTTCGGATTGGACCCATTAATTAATGTATCTTCTCTTTGTATCATTTAAAACGAGTCTTGAGTCCTCTGGCTCAATCAGACCGAGCTCAATTTTTTTTTTCTCTCTCCTTAACTTGATATAATTTTATTTATTATTCAAGAATAATATTTATTATTCATGAGTAGTGTTTGCTATGCAAATCTTGTTTAGAACAAGTCTGGAGTCCTCAAACTTGATTAGATCGAGCTCCTCTCTCTTCTCCTTGGCTTGATATGATCAGGGTATCTTATCTCATATTGTTTTACTATTTATAAACAATACAATTTGCATGATACTATTCATACATGACACTACTAGTCACTATTCATATTATTTATGAAAAAAAGTATATTTTTTTATGTATTTTATCGTATATTTTCTTAAATATTTTCAAGATATTTGTCAAATACTCAAATATTTTTCAAGCTATATATTCTTAGATTTTTTTTAAAAAAAAACTAAACATTTATATGTACACTTCTCTATTATACAGATAACACAAGATAAAGAACATACATCTTTTCTTCATATATTAAAAAAAAGTTTTATTTTTTTTATTTTAAATATTTACCTAATCATCACTAGAAAATCAAAGTTTTTTTTTGTTTACGTGAGAAACTTGTTTTACAAATTCCAAAGCTTAACATCCATGGAAAATTAATAATTTTCTTATAAAGTTTTCAACCACTCGATCACATCACCATGACAGAATAAGGTGTAAGACTGAGATTTTTTTTTTGAATTGTAGCAAACTAGATCGTTACTTAAGATTTATTAGACCCGTAAACTTGTATCCATCACTGTGACATGGGTTCATTCTAGCAAGTGTTACACATTATTTTATTTTATTATATGAATGTTTGAGCTAATTTTTTCATACCTCAGTTAATTTTATGAATCCTAAAATTAATGTTTATATAAATTTCTAGTGACTCTGAAATTTGTAAAATTCGAATTAGTAATTTTAAAAAAATAAATTTAAAATTTGATCAATTAAACTACATTTCTTCAAATATAAACATCATTTTATTTCAAGTTTAAGGAGATGGCTAGAAAATAAATTTTCATAAACATGCAACTGATTTATCTGGAAACCTAATTAACTAGGTTGGGGTATGGAAATGATTGTTGGTTCGGCAATCAACACGTGGGTCGTCCATACAAAAACACATGTCATCGAACAATTGATTGGCTTATTGTGAACCTTTTCAAAATCACATGTGATGAAGACTTTTCAACTTATCCTTTCAGGAGACACCCACATGGCAATCATCAAGGACAAAGGAGACGGGTCAAAATTTTGCCATCTCGTGAAGTCCAAATAACCAGCAGTGTATATGAAATAAATACGAATAAAAAAATTCCAAAAAATAAAATTAATTTAATGTGACAATCTCAATTAGGCAAAAAGAGCCGTTAAAATCATTCATGCATGGTAAAGCTATAATGAAAACCTAAAGTTTAAATTCCCCAATCCATGAGAAACCGAAGAAAAATTACAATTACAAAATGTATTAAAAAAGTTAGGCATTTTACTATAAGAATTCATGGTAACCATAGGTTTTTTTTTATTTAATTTCAAACCCGAACTTTTTTTTTTCCTTTAATTGTCTAAACTAATTTATTAAGAAACTAAAAACTTTAACAAAAAAGGATCAAAGTGTAAAACAATGAGAAATCTCATGGTCAATCTCAAATTTTCTAGAAAAAATTCTTTTTAGTCCACCTATTTTCTTTTTTCTTACTCTTCAGTCGTCCCTTTAGTTTTTATAATTTTAATCTTGATTTAAATTTTTTTTTTTTAACATTTAAATCTTTGAGTTTGAGATAAGAGATAGAAAGTCATCTAAAAACAATGAAAATTAGAAAAATTTGATAAATAATCACTTTTCAGCAACAAAACTCGCTATTTCTAGGCCAAATAAACCTACCATTGATTATCCAGCCACAACTATGATGAATGAATTCAAGACAGAGAAGCTATATATCTTCTTCCTCTTTGTTTTTTTTTTAATCAATATTATACTACCATCACCATATTTTTCACATCATTGCTTATCAAAAACTATTTCCATATAAAATGTTTACAATGTATTTTTTTTTTATATTAAAGTCACAAATCTCAAAAAATATACATATTATTAGAGATTATAACTATACCTCACTAATTGTTACCACTACGAACCCTCATTGAACAATTAGAGGGGGGATTTGTTTTTCATATATAAAATAATCTATATGATTTTTTTGGTTTTGTTTTTATGTTTATAAACATTAATAATTTAAAGAGTGCGACTAAAAGATACATTTTTTCCTTCTAAAATTCCAAAGAAAAGTCATTGAAATTTATATTTCTAATAAAAAAAAAACTCTGGCTTCAGACATGAGGGTGCTACTATTCATAAAAGAATATGAAAACATGGAAATTTATGATTTATAAATATAATTAATTTGAAAAATATGATTAAAAGAAAAAATTATTTCCAATGGTATAATGAAAGCATATAAAAACTGAGTATTATCAATTACAGTCTCCAGTTTACTTACAATAATATATTTAATATGCACGAGTATGCATAGATTATAATTTCTTCTTTATATCTAAGATTATATAATAAATAATTACGTATTATTATTTAAATAGATTTTATAAATAATATTAAAATTAATAAAATTATCTTGCACACAAAGTGCAAATACATTACTTTTTTTTTTTATGTTAAAAATAATTATGAAAGTGGATTTGAATACGGTCAGTATATGGGCCGGAACAAGCAGATTTGAATAGATTCTGGTGGGTGATTTTTTCAAATAATTCAAGCCCAAACGACGCCCTTGTTCCCAAGCATTCCGTTGGCGGCCTTTTTCATCATTTCAATTTGTCTTCAAAAGTTAATTATAACTTAGTCTCTGATTTAGCAAAAATAATTAATCAAGCTTTATTATTTCATAAATTCTTATTTAATCCTTATGTTTTCACATTTTTTTTAAAATTAATTCTTATTTCATGTTTCTTTTCAATTTATTTATTAAAAAAAAACAGAGAAGGTAAAAAAAAAAGGAAGTAAACAGGATGGAAAAATTAAGAAAAAAAAAGAAAACATTTTAAAAAACAAAATAATGTTAACTTAAACATGATAATTTACAAGCCGATCATAATCTTCGACTTACACACTTGAACAGAGAATAAAATTAAGAACATGTAAAGTGTATAACTTGAACTGAAACAGATAGGAAATGACCGATCCCAGGAAATGAAAAACAGGCGACGAACCTCATGATTTAGAGGCTAGATGATCCCATAGGGTGACGGATGACGATATTATTATAAGCATTCAGGGTAAGAAAATGATCTAGTGCTGGTGCAGTGCATTGGCCTGTGAAAATCCTGCAAGCCTCCCTGTACATTCCCTTTTTGAACTTCTCTTTCCCAACTTCCCTTTCAATCCTAGCCATTTCCTCTTCCACCACTTTCCCGAACAGATCATTGTTCACTTTCACTCCGAGGCCGTCTCCGTCTAGTTCCACTCTAAATACATTTCCTCTTCCACCACTTTCCCGAACAGATCATTGTTCACTTTCACTCCGAGGCCGTCTCCGTCTAGTTCCACTCTAAATTTAAGCCATTGCCAGTTCTGAACTTGCTGATTTCTGCGGTGGCAGCATCTTCCATGAGGTTGTAAAGAGCGACCGAGCCAGTTCCACTTAGCCATGCTGCCAAGTGCTGGATTCCTACGCGGGTGTTAAGGCGGAGACCTTCCAGTGAACGAGACCCTCTTGGCCTATGTAAGAGATCTTCCTCAGTTACGGTGGATGCATCTTCACGCTTCATGGAGTGAAATTGGTTTGGTGTGTTTCCCATATTTTTTGAGAAGGCTTCCATGCAAACTGGGATAAGTCCAGGTTGGGCTGCCCATGTTCCATCATGTCCTGCTCGAACCTCTCTTAGCTTGTCCTTTCGCACAAGTTCTAGTGACACATTGTTCGCCCCAGTATCGTATCTGATTGGAATCTGAGCTGCCTGTTTAAGAATCAAGAGATTAAACATGGATATAAAAATTAAGTACAAAATTTCCTTTTTTTTTTTTTTTTTTTTGGTAACCCGGGGTGTCCGGGCCAGCTTACGCGCACCACAACTAATCCTCGAACCCACTGAACACCCTGCAAGCCCAGTACTAGGACTCGAATCCAGGTGACAGAGACAAGAAAACCTTGCCTCAGCGCGCTGGGCTAGAAGCCCTGGTGCAAGTACAAAATTTATTAAGAGTTGCTGTTGGCACAGATAAATATGTTTTGTATACCATGCCACCCATGGCGTGCACGCCACGCCTATGGCATGTCCAGATGAGGAGATCAGAGTAGCTCTTCATAAAGTGCTGAGTCATGCAACTTGAACCCTGTGTGGGTAGCAGGCCATCTGGGTGAGCCTGGAACGTCTTGGCATAGCTGAAGATGTAATCTCATCTTCCACAATTCAAGCCAACAGAGTGATCCCTCAGGTCGTAGAGGATTTCATTCATTTGAAAGAGAGCTGGAAGTGTTTCGATCAGGACAGTGGCCCTTGATGCTTCCCCTTTCAATTCCTCCCATCTTCTCCGCTTTCTCAAACACACAGTTCCATATCTTAGCCTCCCTGCCAATAATTTATATCATAAATAAATGTTTAGTTCAACGTGAAATAACGTGATCGCCATTGGTAATAATATAGCTTCATCAATCGTTGTTCTAAAGCAACATTGCTTAAGGGTTCCTCCAACAAGTGATGACTATGATTGAGGTAAGAGGGGAAATTGAAGCTGAAATAATGTTTTGAATTAATTGATGCTTTCTGTGAACTTTCAAAAGGGTTTCTATTTATTCTAAAAAATAAGTGCAGAAAAAACTTCCAAGTTATGATTGCTTGACAATTTAGCTGCTTTATTATGTCAGATGAAAGATTACCTTGAATGCTCCATCTTTGGGAGATAAAAGAAAGGCCCAAATCCTGCACCCTGAGTCCGACGGAATGCAGCATAGTTGTGGTAAAAGTAAAGGCCAAAGTCCACAAGGGCAACCAGTTGAAGGTTCTCCACCAATGAGAATGTGTGCCTCAGGCAGATGCCAACCTCTTGGGCGAACATGTCCAATCACCTTCCTTGATGTACCTTGTAGCTGGATCAAACCCTGGTAAAGCCCCCTCATTGTACCTCCTTTTGGCTTCCTTGCGACACTCCATTGCATACTTGATGCGGTTCCTAAACTCTCTCTGCAGATCAAAAACAAATTGCAAAGCATCCTAGGTAAGGATCTTTGCAAATTCCCCATCATATCTGCCCCTAATCTCAATTCTCAACCCCTTCTGGAGCATCGTAGCCAAACTTCTTCACATGGGGCGGCGCATGGTAATTTTCACAAGTTGCAAGTCCCATTACTCTCTCCTGTTTTTCTAGAACCGCTACTCTTTTTTCTCGTTAGTTTTGGCTTTATGCGAGCAAGATTAATCAAATGTGAATAAAATGAAGGATGTGAGGATTGATTATGGTGTTTGTGCCTACCTCGGGAGGTGCAAATTGCTAGAGGAGATGGTGGTGGGATAGAGGCGTAATACAAGCTGACAAATTGCTGTAATGGAAGGCAGGCATTTGGGCCGATTGGAGGGGATGAACAGAGAATTCACTAGTTTTAAGCCCAGGAAAACGGATCAAGAAGCCCTGTAAGCCAGCCCCTTCTCTGGGCACAGCAAGCCCGGTGACGTTCTTGAAAGCTAAAGATTTTTAATTAATCACATTTATATAAAGAATGAGTTACTACAACATTAAATCTTATTCTTCATTTATAAAAATGCATAATAGATTTTTTTCTCTCCAATTACCATAACATTTTTTCATTTAAAATATATTCTAATACACAAAATCCATCAAATTAATTTTTTAAAATAATAAAAATGTTTCTATAAGAAACTCAAAAATACAAAGTAATATATAAAAAATTATCTTTTAATTTTATTAACAAGATAGAGTCAAAAATAAAATTCTATGATAAGTTTTTATTTAATTACCTCTAGTGGTTCACAATAATAAAATGGCAAAAGGAGGGGCATTAGAAATGTAAATATAAAATATTTCAAGGGTCTAAAACATAAAAAAGAAAAAGGAAAGAGACAAGAATCTCCACCGCCCACGAGTCCACAGAAAAAACGAGTAGCAGCCGACTCAGAAACTGTCTATATAAATTATTCCAATTACTGGCGGAGGTCAAACCAGAACACCGCACATAATTGCGTAAACGCGCTTTGGATTCTCTCTCCTCTTTTTTTCCAACTGTTTCTTCGATTCCGATCAACGTTGATTTTGTCTCCGTCTCTCTATATCTCCGGTAAGATCTTTGATTACCCGTGTTTTCTCAAGGAGAGACACCGTCAAAACCAAAAAAACAAAAGAAAAATAATCACGATCTGGGGTTTCGATTTTTTTTCCAATCAATTTCATTTTTTTTTCCAATTAATCGTATACGGTATTTTCCATATATTTGTTTGATTGCTGAATAGATTTGAAGTACCTAGGTTTTGTTTTTTTGTTTTTTAAAGAAAAACAGGAAATTGAATTGAATTAGGGTTTGTGTTTGGGTATCTGGAAAAAGTTGTTTTGTTTGTTTCCTTGTGAATTTTGATTGAGAAGAGTTGTGTGTTGTGGTTGTTGATAATATGGCGGCAGGGCGGCTCGATGTGTCTAGGAGGCGGGGTGGTGGTGGTTATTTTGATGAGGTGAAGCGGGGTGGTGATCGTGGTTTGGTACGGAAAAATGGGTATCATAGTTCAACGATTGTGCCTAGTTTTGATTTTAGACGAAGTGGGTTTAGTTGTAGAGATGAAGAACGACAGTCAGGGGAGCCGTGGCAATTTAATGCCTTCGGTTCCTCGAAGTATGAGGAAGGGGAGATACCAGCAAATGAAGATGGGGTTCAATTGCCCGCAGAGAAGAAAAGGAAGTTTTCTCCTATTGTATGGGATGTTGAGGAGAAAAAAGCGAAGATTTCTTCAAAGAATAGAGTTGTTCAGAGGAGTAGTACTCGGGATTTAAATGTTGTTTCAGACGAGGATGTTGTGAAAAGTCCTGTCAAAGGAGGATTGGAGCTTGTGGTGGACAAGGATTGTGTGGATGGAGGATCAGCTGATGGTATTGGATCTGAGTATCCAGCCCCTTTGTCTCCTTCATTGCATCCAAAGAAAGATGGGGGTTATGACCAAGAGCAGGGACAAGTGGAGGAGGAAGAGCTCCCTGAAGCACGGAATATAGCCATGTCCCGGTGGGCTTCTGATGATGATTCTCCAAGGGATACCACTTTGATTGATGATAAAGGAATGCATGGAGAAATGGTGTACAGGACAGATTTGATTAATAGAGAAGGGTTCCAGAGAGAAGTCTCAGATAGAGATGGATCAAGTTCATCTCTATCGGATGAAAGAGGTTTCAGTGGCAGCTCTGCTTCGGAATATGAATTGCAAAATGATGTCATGGACATTGATGATATTAGGGATGAAAATGCCAGTGATAATGAGATGGAGCAAACCGCTGGTGAAGAGCCCACAGTTACTAACCAAACGGGGTTTAATATGCTAGAGGGTTGTAGAAGTGTGTTCGAGTATGAAAGACTCAATGAAATCAATGAAGGAACCTATGGTAAAGTGTACAAAGCCAGGGATAAGAAGACTGGAGAATTTGTGGCTTTGAAGAAAGTGAAGATGAATGTCGGAAGAGACAAATACTTGGAAGAGTATGGTTTCCCCTTGACATCTTTGAGGGAGATTAACATTCTTATGTCTTTTGATCACCCTTCAATTGTGAGAGTTAAAGAAGTTGTGATGGGGGACCTTGATAGTGTTTTCATGGTGATGGAGTACATGGAACATGATCTCAAGGGGCTGATGCAAGCGATGAAGCAGCCTTTCAGTACAAGTGAAGTCAAATGCTTAATGCTACAGCTTTTGGAAGGTGTCAAATATCTTCATGATAATTGGGTGCTTCACAGGGATTTGAAGACATCAAACCTTCTTTTCAATAACCAGGGAGAGTTGAAAGTATGTGATTTTGGGATGTCACGCCAGTATGGTAGCCCATTGAAGCCATATACCTCTCTGGTGGTTACTTTGTGGTACAGGTAAGTTGCACTTTACATGCTTAATTTATTTTGTGTTTTGAAGTTATCTCTTGTAATTTTCTGGACTGGGATAACTAGAGGTTTTAAGCTTATCTAGTGTTTACTTTTACATTGCAGGGCACCAGAACTTCTTCTTGGAGCAAAGAAATACTCTACAGCAGTTGATATGTGGTCAGTGGGTTGCATAATGGCTGAAATGTTGACCAAGGAACCCCTATTCACAGGGAAAGGTGAAATTGATCAGCTTGACAAGGTACTAATCAACTTCTGCTCTGGTACTTTACTCATTTGATTTTATTTTTTGTAAGATTTATTTTCCATAGTTCTTTTCTGATTTGAAAAAAATAAAATGATTGCAGATCTTCAAAACTCTTGGCACACCAAACGAGACTATTTGGCCTGGGTTATCAAAATTGCCAGGGGCAAAAGCAAATTTTGTTCAGCAACCGTAAGTATCTGTTTGGTCTACCTTGTCTGTTATTATTTTTTTCCCCTTAAAAATATCTGAATGCTATTGGCCTGCACACCTTATAGATACTGCTTTCTTTTTCAGGTATAATCAGTTACGGAAGAAGTTTCCTTTCACACCTTTCACAGGATCTCCAGTTCTCTCTGACTCAGGATTTGACTTGCTAAACAGACTCCTAACTTATGACCCAGAGAAGGTAATTGTAGTGCATATGTTCCAAGTTGGTTTTTGTTACTGCCCCATGGTTTTTAAAATATATGATTATTATACTAATTGGTGTTGCTTATTGCTAATGCAGCGAATAACAGCAGACGATGCTCTTAATCATCCCTGGTTTAATGAGGTCCCACTATCAAAATCAAAAGAATTCATGCCTACTTTCCCTCCTCAGTATGCAAAGAACAGGTAGCTGATAGACTGGATGACTAGAAGCAGTACACAACTGAGAAAAATTTCGTGAACCTCTTACCTTTACTTCACTATTTCCCAGAACAGGGCTTCTTGTTGTGTGCCTTTTTCTCAACTTGTACTCTGACTCTTAGGCCTAATCAAAGAACAATGAAGTGTCTAGATTCCAGGAGCATCGGTGAAGGAAGGCAGTACCAGGTGTTATCTGGCACATATTGGTGGATATCATCCTTTGGGATTTACATCCTTTTTTGTAATGATCCTGCAGTCCTTGACCCGCAAGGTCCTGAGTATTGACCTTTTTCTTTGTCTTCCATTGTTTCTGTTCTCTTTTAATCAGCTTGAGTTCAGAATGAGTGTAAATATTTCTCAACTCAGTTATAAATGATTAGATTTATTTATACATATCTTTTCATTTAGTGCTAAACTGTTATTCAATCTATTTTCTTGTATATTCAAACTTTGCTTGCTAGAGAGAACTGATGTAAGGCAATGGATTGGGGCGCTGATATTTCTGGTCACTTGTAAGGTACTGAACCTCCTATTTGTTTGATGATTATGTAATCTGGTTTTATATTTTTGCTCGTTTTGATCCAGATTAAAATTTCCCCTGACATTCGGTTGATTCTACTTCCACGTTGACTCTTTTTATGCTCTCACAAAAGCCAAGACTGTATTTGATATCGTTGCCTTCATTTATTATTTATAGTCAGCTTTCTGCTTTTTAAATTCAGCACATGAAAGCCTGTCCTATTTTACGCTTTTGTGGTTCAGCTTGTCAATGCATTTTCTATCAAGCTCAAGAAAAAGAAAAGTAATGTTAAGCTGCTATAGCATTTTGTTAGGCTCTCATTATTCAATGTAAAAAACATATCTGATAACCTGTGAAGTTTGTTTGGAAAGTGCTCTTTATAGTGTTAAAGCAGGTGCACCTTTTGAGATAATTCTGATGTATATTTGCGAACAAATGATGCATAACTTACATATACATCCCTGCTTCGCTGATGTGTCATTAGCCTCTGTTGGTTTTTCATGGGTCCACAAGTTCTTTTGGACCTCTGTCAACACGTGTAAAGATTTTTCATTTTTCATTTATATATGTTATGTTCTTTTGATTCTGATCCCTGTAAATTTCCGAGTTACCAGCTTCCTTCAATGATGGCTGCTATAGAATTTGCAACTACTCAGCTACCGTGTTTCTCAAGTTCTTTTGGTTGGATGTTCAGCCGGTATGTGAATAGAATGTGGAAAGGTTAACCCCCTTGCTCTTTTTTTCTACTCCATCCTCGCTTGTTAGTCTGTTCTGACTGACTTGTCTTTCTTGATCCTAGATCATTTTGTACATGCATCCTTTTCTTTGCAAAAATGTGCTCCCGTGCAGGTTTGGAGGAATATCCCCAGCTCCCTCCATGACCACCTGTTCATGCATGTGGGAGTAGAAGGGGTTTAATGTTGCAGAACATAAAAAGAATTGCACATGCAATTGCCTCCCATGTGCTCTGCTTTCCCACTCTACTTCACAAATTCTTGGATTCTTGTCTCTCGATTCTTTGGGCTTTTGAGTTACAGCAGCGTTTAATATCGAGAAGACGGCCAAACGTGTTGTGGCCTAATGTTTGAGGAAGCAAGCAATATGTGAATGCGCAATTGTTCATTTGGACGTTTCAGTTCAATCTTCTCCTCTGTTTCTTTACCAGGAATAATGTTCTGATCATTTTGTGATGAACACAGCTCAAAAATACTTTGAAATCAATGACATTTATTAATACAGAGGTATTTTTCTCCCGAAACATATGCTTCATCTGACTTTGAAACACGAGCTTATTTTGCTTCACTTGAACACCTACATGGGGCATGGTTTTGCTTTCGACAGAACAAACATCACAGAAGTGCAGTAGCACCATTTGTCAATGAGTATTTTTGTTCGCGGAGCCATTAAGTAGAGGAGCGATAATCCTGAATGCTCAGTGATGTCAAAACTCCTCTTGAGCTCGTTACCTGCGGAGGCGGTATGTAGGGGAGCAATAATTCTCCAGTCCTGAATGTTCGTTCACCTGTTATGCTTTATCAATGGACGAGAGAGTTGTAAAATCGATGTCCCATGTAAATCAGCCATTTATATGGACTGAAGATGTTATGTTATAAAAACTTAGATGATCTTAAATGAGAAATGGGGCCAAAAATTTATATGAACCGATATAGATTTGTTGAGCTAAATCGTTCACTTTTCGGAGGCGCTTAGAACAAGGAAATTTTACACTAGAAATCAGGCATCAAGATGTTTGTCAACTTCAGTAAGCGACCTAATGTTTATACATGGCTGCTAACATGGCAACAATACATCCACCCCAAACATCAAAATATATCTGAATCTAGAAAATATCAATGATCCGACCCTCTTCTCAAATCAGATGGCTCTATTCTTACAAAAAGAACAAGCGACTTCATCTCTAAAACGAAGAAAGTGCTAGTAAGGAAGAATTGGCTCGAGAGTCCCAAGTAAATGATAGTTCCGATAGACCAACGGTTCATTTTCTGATTATCATCTTTGATATTGTGGTGCAGGCAGCTAAAGAAATTTTTATACTTTTGTAGTTAGCATAGATGTCTTATTAGAAGAACGAATCTGAAAAAGGTTATCTATATATTATTATGAGCATTCAATCCAGAGCGTAGAGGGGGAAAACCACTGTTTTCTTTATTTTTAATTAACATCTCCATCCTCTGCATGTTAGCCTGTTCAGTTCCCCCATGTCTTTCTTGCTTGCATATAATTTCTTCATGCATCGTTTTCAGCTACACTCTTGGGGTTTCCCGAAGAGAAAAAAGGGTTGCCGAACATGAACATGAATTGCACTTATAATTGCCTGGTTTCAGCAATTCACTTCATAAATTCTTTGACTGTTGTTTTTCTCAGTTCCTGTTCAACTTACAGCAGTGTGGATGAAGATCAGTACGCTATCTAGGAAAAAACAAATCGGGGGGTAAGGTGTTACTATTGTCTACTGAACAAGCGACATGTGCAAACGTAATTGTTAAGCTTGCATGTTCCAGTTCAATGTCCTAAACTCTTTTTCTACCGAAAATAATGTTACGTGCCCCTATGATACGTTTAAAATTTCTGATACTTGTCCAGACAACTATTTTTCTCAGGAATCATGCTCCATACACATGACTGAAACACTTGGCTATGTTACATCACTTAACACTTGGAAACAGATTTTGCTTTTAACAAAATCCAGTTAACATCATCTAGAAGAGCAACCCCACAAAATCCAGTTAACATCATCTAGAAGAGCAATCCCATTCATCATCCATTTATAGGGTATTCTATATATTTCCTGCGGAGACGGTAAATAAGAGCAACAATTCTCCAATCCCAATTGTACAATAATCGAGACAAACACCTTGTAGAGCTGCACAGATGGATCAGAAGTAAAATAAAAGTGCAATGTAAATCAGGCGAGAAAAAAACTGGCTATGATCTTACAATGTTATCATATCATTTGTGATAATCCTGTTCAACTGGAGCAACAAATGAGGAGTTTGACTGGGATTTATAGCTGACTGATATCATAAAGAGTTCTTTCGGGGAAAATAAGGTGCTTGGAACAAAGAATATTGAAACCTATAAAACAGCATTCAATCTCATTTGTCAACTTTAGTATGCAACCTGATGTTAGAACAAGGTTGCTAACATAGAAATACATCTAAAACAATTACACAAACAACGTATCAGAATCTAGAAAGTACTAATTATGCTGCCCATTGACTCCAGAAAAAAATTGGGTGGAATATGCGAGTTTTATGGGGTATGCTGTGTGAATTTACGAATGATAGATGGTTATGGTCTTCCCAAGTACAAAAAGAACCAGCGACATCTCCAAAAAGAAGATAGTGTTGATGAGTGTCCGGTCAATTGTCCATCCAAAAACACTAAACCCACCAGGATTGGACTGCAAATACGTCACTGCAAAAGAAAAGGGGGGGTTCAGTTAACTTCACGGTTATTCCAAGGAAGAAATGAAAAGAGCCACAGAAATTGAATGACTTATAGTTTTATTAGATTGATATTCATTTATCTGCTTTTGATATGCCAGATCTTGATTATATGATGCAACCAAGGAGCTAAACTTTTTTCCTTTTTTTGGTAGTTGCCAGAGATGTTTGTTAGAAGAATGAATCTGTTCAAGCTATATAAATAGTTGCATAAGAATCAAAATCATCATTAACTTAAAAGGGTTGTCTCTTGAATGGTCCTATTTGGGAAAACAAAGGTTTGCCACCACATCGGCACCTATATATTTAACTGCAGAATGAATGCTTACTATCAGTTCAAGTAGCATCCAAAAGTATAGGCCATGGGAGCCTTTTGTGTTGTGAGAAACGAAAAAAACACTGCTGGCCTCAGGGAAAGTCTGAAATTTGATAGGGGTTTAGAGACCAGGGTGTCAGAAAGGGTTTTGTGCGGCTGATAAAAATTGATTACTACTAGTTTTGGTGTGTACTATAAGGTATGACCAACTTGGCTTGGTTGGTGCTGAACCTATCTCACATAGCAAGAGATTCTTTGCTTGTACATGCGATGGAAGTCTCTATCATGATGAGTCCAGCAGCTACATGCAGCAAGCCTAGGATGAGTGGATCCCCACCACTTAGGATTAGGACGAACTGATTAGTTACTAATATGAAACGTATTTTCATTTGCAGCTACAGTGAAAAAGAGACGACAATTTGAGTGCACAAAACTGATTGTTGATTTAGATACGTACCAAAAGCTTGTCTCTTGTGATATGTTGACATATATGAAGCCAACTGGGTAGTAGTTGGCACTGGCACATAGTCAACTGCCTCCAAATCACTTTCTGAATAATTTATGCACAATAAATGGCCTGTATTGGCAGCCTCCGAGCTTCCACAATTGCTGCTTGTTTCCACTTGAGAAGTGTCATCAGAGGCACATGTAACTATAGAATGCCATTTAGCAGCAACTGATCCAGTGCCTTGTGCTCTATGTGTGATTTTTGCAGCAGCATGCAGGCAAATTATTAAACCAACAAGCTCAACTATAGAAGAGATCTGCAACCATCACAAAATTGCAATCTAAGAAAGAAACTCGAGTCTAGAATTGCTATGCAAACACGTGGAGATGCTGGTGTATTGTTCAAATATTTTCAGCTAACTTTGAAAGCTGTGAGTTGTATGGTTTAACAATTTGCATTAGAAGGTCTACCTTTCCTTTTCCATCCAAAGTCTTGTACTTCTTTTGTAACTAATTTCATGAGATATTGCTTAAAGGTGATGATTTTGTAACGAGGGATGTTATCTACATATAATGCTTCAATTTAAAGGTAAAGACACAATTAAGCATAAAACAAGTTTCTGCAAGAGGTGGAATTTAGAATTGAACAAGTTGCTCCTTATCAAATCTATGGTAAATTGAGAAGGAAAGAGCAACAGCATATTTTTCTGCACTTACCACAAAATCACCACCATTGATGAAATTGATAATTTCACTATTCCATGTAGTTTGAAATAAAGCCACGACCTGACTCGCTGTCACAACCAAGAGCTCAAGAATGAAAAAAATTCGGAACCTATGGCTTATCTTAGATAGATAATGTGTTAGACGAATGTGTTCCTCAATGTACTGTGAAACATCCATATCCCTTTCTAAGAGCTTCCCGTAATTTTCAAAGTGAATCACTTGAAAATTGCATACTAAATTGAATAATGCACAGCCTGATAAATAGATAGTGATTGAATAGGTCCATGAGACAATCAAAGCTATCAGTATCGCAACAGATTGCCCCCAAGAATGGTGTGGCACATATATAATGCGAACAGCCTCGCGAACAATCTTCAGGAGGAGGAATGGTATCACCCATACTGCCAACAAGCGGAAGAAACCCTGAATATATAGAGTTTTCAAATCAATGGCTTGGCATCTATGAATAAAATATATTACAATCACAACTATACAAAAATTTAATGATTATAACAGAGATATTCTAACAGAGGAAGATTTCTTCACTATTTTCTTACCAGGTTATGCAGGAATCAAAACTTCCACTCAAGTGCATGGCATAATACAGATGATTAAAGAAAAGGCAGTTTTAAGCTCTGTCCATTAAATGGACAACATGATATTCTATTCCACGATACTGATTAATCTGAAATTGTAGGAGAAAACATCCCTCTGTTAATGGACTCGAGTATCTTACTCCACAGCACAATTCTTCAATAGCCTATTATTGACAGTTTCTTCGATGGATTTGTTTTTGAAACAGTATCTCCATGCAATCAAACGATCCAAAAGGATATTAATAATAAATAAAACAATAAAAAGAGCAGAAGTGCATGACACAAGTACAAATAAAAGGACAAACATTCAACTTTGGTAAACTAAATTTGACAGCCTGACTCTTTTTATTGCATGATTATAATTAATCTGAGATTATAGGAAAAGGGATCCGCTGTTAAGGGAATCATGCATCTGATTGTTAATCTACAACAGAAAATATTATACTTCAAATTTGTTTTTGCTAATTTCTTATTTGGATTTCTTTTTAAAGCATCATCTCCAAGCAATGGGCAAGGAACCAACTCAAAAAGATATAAATAATAGATAGATAGATAGATAAAATAACAGACAGCACAGTTTGATTTATTGAATGTCAAAACCTGACCCCATTAAAATCACTCCAACTTCTCTACTGCCTTTAATGCTCAAGCCATGGCTAGTAATTGCACACATCAAGTATGAATCTTAAAAAATCAACCACAACCAAATCAATTACCACAAATTAACAAAAAAAAAATCTTAGCTTTGATCACTTAAAAAACTACAACAGATTTAGAAATTAAAATAAAAAGGTTTTCCTTACATTGATCTTCTTCACATATTCATCACGAAACTGCGCCATATGTCCATGATAGCGGTCCACAAAAAGAAACTTCCTGAACCCATACTTCCTCAAGTTATGTGAAATACAAACAAGAGAAATGGCAGCAACTAGACACTGAAACACCAAAACCTGAATCTCAAAGGTACGAATTTGGTACTTCTTACAGTCAGTAGTGCAGTAAGAGAAATAGTGGATCATCACAACAGGAAGAGCAATACCAAGAAGCAAAAAAGAGAGCCATGAGAGAGTGAGACTTATAAAAGAGTGTTGACAAAAGCCAAAGACCCTTAAAATGGTTTCTAAATGGTTTAGAGATTTGGAGAGATGGGCTTCATCTTCTTGGTCTTCATATATGAGAGGGACTTGTGTTGTTGATACCAAGTCATCTGTTTGCGAGCAAGGAACTGCCATTTCAGAGAGTGAAAGTGAGGTTTTTCTTGGTGGGTTGTCTGATTATAGACAGAGGAGAGTCAGAAACCTTAAATGCGCTAAACTAAACTAGTGGATTTTGGAGAGAAAGAGATGGAGACAGTATCTGTCCGTGTCTGAAAGGAGGCCGTGTTCATCTCTAAAATATTGTGTCGGACTGTGTTTTATATGATGTAATCAATCTTTGGAAAATCAAGTGTTAGTTTAGTAATTCAGTGAAATATACTTTTTAATATATTTTACATAAAAAATATTTAAAAAATCAAATAAAACTACAACACAAAACACGTTGTATTATTTATTATATTTATTGTTTGTTATCGAGATGAAAATAACAAAGATATAAAAAATAAGGGTTTTTTATTTTATTTTTCTGCCTGAAATTATAGAGATTTGATCTAAAATTATTTCAGAAACAAGGATTTCTATGTTTTTTTATTTTTATTTTTGATCTTCATAAAAAAACAAGTAAAAAGGCAAAATCTTGTATCCCACTTTCGGTTGCTTTCAGAAGGAGGAAACCCTCGTTTCTTTTTCTTGATTGAAGGCATTGTAGATTCTGGGACCTGCAAAGTATGAAAGACAGACAGATATGGCAAACATTTAAAAGCTAATTCCATATCATTTCCCTGAGTTTCGTGTATTGTGACGGAGACAGCTTGAAAAGAAGAAAAGGAAAGGGTTTTATTGGGAAAGTGGCCCAAAGCTTAAACCAAACGGTCAAGGGATCTGTACAAACTTAACCAAAAAAAAAAAAAAGAGCTGTGGAATGCCGATTTAGCGCAGTTTTGGATTTTATTCTGGTCACTCAGATTAACTTTAATTTTTTTAATAAATTAAAATAATATTATTTTATTAAAAAAAATTAGCTGATTACAGTCGAGTCTTATCAGATCAACCAGGTTATCAGGTCACCCGGATTATTAATTTTTTTTATTTTTTTTTAAACCTAGCTCGGGTCAGTCGGGTACTGAATCGACTAGGTTTTAGAAATACAGTGAAATGTTGCCATATACATGTCCTTTTTTTTACATTTTAAAAGTATATTTTTTATTTTTTTGTTTTTATTTTTAGATTATTTTAATGTGTTTATGTTAAAATAATTTTAAAAACATATATTATTTTAATATATTTTGAAGGAAAAAAATCTTGAAAAATAACTACGGTTGAAGGGTTTTATTTATTTATTTATTTATTTATTCCTTAAATTTGAAAGTTCATACACTAAAGAATATTAAATTGTTTTTAAATACATCTGAAATTTGGTCTGCATTTGAAGGCCGAAGTTTGCTCTGACAGTTAGGTTTGTGCATCTTTTTAAGCAAGTCTTTCCTGTCTTCGTTGAAAAGGAAAAGGAAAAGAAAAGGACAGGTCACTCCGACGTCGTCCTGACGCTGCTTAACTTGGTAGGCAGCGTTTGGGAACGTGGCTGCGGCTGCGTTCCTAAAAAATTTGAATTTTTTTTGTTAAAATTGAGTGTGGTTTGTATTTTTTGGATCGTTTTGATGTGTTAATGTCAAAAATAATTTTTCAAAAATAAAAAAATATCATTAGCATATATTTTGGCACGAAAAGCTATTTGAAAAGCACCCGCAACTACACTGCCAAACACAATTTTTAATAAAAGATAGAAAGCGATTTCGATGGAATGGAAAGCAAAGTTATTAGTAAACCCGGCCTGTTTCATGACTTTATTTGAAGTAATTGCAACCAAGATATATGATTATTCTTCTCTATTTTTCATTGCAATTACGTAATAGCTTTTGACTTTTAATCTGTAAAAAAAAATTCATTTTAATTCAAAATTCAAAAGTTTAAAATGCTAGAAATAATTTTATATTAATTTTTAATATTTCATCGAGTAAAAAATCTTTTTAATTTAAAATTTATGAATTCAACATTATCTTGTATTTAATTTTTAATTTAATTAAAGAAAATAGGGATCACAAGGTTTGAATTTCAGTTTATATTAATCTTCTTTTAAACTACTATTTTGTGCTGAATTTTTAATTTAATTAAACAAAACAAAAATGGTTTAATCATAAAAAATAAGGATAGTGTAATTGGAATTGCTTATTATAGCTTGATTTTTTATTTAATTAGAGAGAACAATAATGGTTTTACTATAGCTTGATTTTTAATTTCATTAGAGAAAACAATAATGGTTTTCTAGTAAAGAATAAAAATGATGAGATTTAAAATTCTAATAGCTTGGTGATTAAATTGTTTTTTACTCTAAAAAATATTTTAATCACAAAATGATGAATTAACCTTGGTAAGTTGTTTTTGAACAGTTTTAACATTACAAACTCGACTTTGATTGTAAAATCATGAACTTGATCAATTTTGATCAAATTGACGTGGAACTCAACTTTGACCGTAAATGACAGATTTGACCTTGATATATTTTGATAGACTTTGATGAAGTAAATTCAACTTTGACCGTAAAATTATGGTTTTAACTCATTTTAATAGAAAATTCAATTTTTAACATGATAGCTCGGTTTTTTCTCTAAATGTTTTTTTGCTAGAAAAATAATTTTTGATCTAGAAACATTGTTTTTGATTTCTTTTTGGTTATGACAACTTGTAACAAATTCACAAAAACCCAAAAGAGTCGGTGCTTTTTAGGGGTTTTCATTTTCGGTTCGGTTAGGTTTTTATCAAAAAAAGTAACCAAACCGTTTTTTTTTAAAAAAAAAACCGAAACCGAACCGAACCGAAACCGGTTCAAACCGACCGGTTTCGGTTCGGTTTGGTTTTTTAGAACAAAAACCGGCTTGGCTCGGTTTTGGCTCGGTTTTTTTCCGGTTTGGCTCAGTTCGGTTCGGTTTTTTCGGTTCCAGGCTTAAAAAACCGAAACCGAACCGAACCGGTCGGTTTTTTTAAAATTTTAATCGGTTTTTTTTCACGGTTTGGTTTTTTCGGTTATTTTTTTTCCAGTTTTCTCGGTTTTTTGATTTTTTTGAACACCCCTAGTGCTTTTATTCAACACCGTCTCACAAAATATTATTCATTGCAAAAAAATTGCCTTTGTTTTTTTTTAAAAAGATATTTTTTTTTCTCTAATTTCATCAATTTAGTTTATTAGAGATTGAAATCCATGGTTTGTTGCGATTTGTTTTCTATGTGGTTATTCAAGTCATATGACTCGTGTCGCGGGTTTGACGGAATAATCTGATTAACTAGAGTTCATTTTCTTTTTAATTGGTACCTTTTTCAATTTATCTTTCAACATTGAGTTTATTATGAATTAAACTTCATAATTTATTTTGGTTTGTTTTTTACGAGATTATCCTAGTTTCATGACCTAGGTCATGAATTTTACTGGTTAACCCAAATAGACTTGAATCATTTTATTATGTTTTTTTTAAAAATTAAATTTTTTTCTAACTAGGCTTCATAATTTTCTTTGATTTATTTTGTATGAGATTATCATGGTCTCATGATTCAGGTTGTGAATTTAATAGGTTAACATAGATTAACTTAGACAAATCTAATACATTGTTATCTCAATATTTAAAAAAATATATTATTTTTAGTTAAATTATATTTTTACCGGTAGTGTAGATTACCTTTAGATCACATCAGGTTAAAACTTGCATGGTTTGATTACCTTTTAATCACACCATGTTAAACTAGCATGGTTTGATTTTTTTGTTTTACTAGAAGGTAGCAGGATTTAAATACATTTTTTTTTTATGTTGAAAAGTTTTTGGATCCAACCATAGCAGGCAACGATACTGTGAAACTACTAAATTTAGTAGGTTTTGACACAAGTACAATAGATAAACATGAAGAAGAATTAGGGATTAGTGAAAAAAATTAAAAACTAGAATGCCCCTGGTGAGGTTCGAACTCACGACTTCTTGCTTAAAAGGCAAATGCACTACCACTGTGCTACAGAAGCTTTTCAATTATATCTCTCTAGCAAACATTATTTATAATTTTTCTAAACCCAAGCCGCTGGAAATCACCACCACCAATATACTTCGGTAAACAAGATCGCCTGGTGGGTGCGTGCATTGAATATCTTAATTCTTTCTTTTTATTTTTCAAGTCCCACCATTTATTTTTCCCTGCTAATTGAGCACAAGGCAGACACCAAACAGTTATTGGTGGCAAAAAAAATTACCTTTGTTTTTTAAAATATGTTTTTTTTTTCTTTCTAATTTCATCTATTTAGTTTATTAGAGATTAAATTTCATGATTTGTTGCGATTTATTTTCTATGTGGTTATTCAAGTCATATGATTCGTGTCACGGGTTTGACGGAATAACTCGGTTAATTAGAGTTCCTTTTCTTTTTAATAATTACCTTTTTTTAATTTTATCTTTTAACATTGAGTTTATTAGGAATTAAACTTCATAATTTATTTTGGTTTGTTTTTTATGAGATTATCCTAGTTTCATGACCTAGATCATGAATTTTACGGATTAACCTGAGTAGACTTGGATAGTTTTATTGTATTTTTTTTAGATTGAATTTTCTTCTTTCAATTTCATCATTCGACAATGAGTTGAGAGTAGAGTTTCATCATTTTTAATTGGTACCTTTTTTTAATTTTATCTTTTAACATTGAGTTTATTAGGAATTAAACTCCATAATTTATTTTGGTTTGTTTTTTATGAGATTATCCTGGTTTCATGACCCAGGTCATGAATTTTACGGATTAACCCGAGTAGACTTGGATAGTTTTATTGTATTTTTTTTAGATTAAATTTTCTTCTTTTAATTTCATCATTCAACAATGAGTTGAGAGTAGAGTTTTATAATTTATTTTAATTTACTTTCTACAAGATTATCCTAGTCTCATGGCTTAGGCTGTAGGTTTGACGGGTAAACCCAAGTTGATTTGAGTTGTTTTTTGTGTTTTTTTTAATTGATTACTTTTTCAGTTTCATCATTTAACATTGGGTTGATTGAAAATTAAGTTTCATAATTTGTTTTGATTTACTTTCTATAAAGTTATTTCGATCTCATGACTCGAGTTATGGATTTGACAGGTTAACCTGGGTTGACTTGAGTCTTTTTTTTCATTTTATTTTTTTATTTTTATTCCAATTTCATCATTCAACATTGATTGAGAACTGAGTTTTATAATTTTCTTTGATTTGTATGAGATTATCATGGTCTCATGATCCAGATTATAAATTTAGTAGGTTAATTCATGTTAACTTGGATAAATATAATACATTGTTATCTTAATATTTTAAAAAATTATTGTTTTTAATTTAATTTTAATCAAATTATAATTTTACCTGGTGAATTACTTTTGATCACATTAAAACTCACATGGTTTGTTTTTTTTTTTTTTTTACTAGAAGTTAGCAACATTTAAATACATCTTTTTTTTTTTATGTTGAAAAGTTTTTGGATCCAACCATAGCAGGCAACGATATTTTGGAACTACTAAATTTAGTAGGTTTTGACACAAGTACAATAGTTAAACATGAAGAAGAATTAGGGATGAGTGAAAAAAATTAAAAACTAGAATGCCCCTGGTGAGGTTCGAACTCACGACTTCTTGCTTAAAAGGCAAATGCACTACCACTGTGCTACAGAAGCTTTTCTATTTTATCTCTCTATCAAACGTTATTTATAACTTTCTAAACCCAAGCCGCTGGAAATCACCACCACCAATATACTTCGGTAAACAAGATCGCCTGGTGGGTGCGTGCATTGAATATCTTAATTCTTTCTTTTTATTTTCCCCTGCTAATTGAGCACAAGGCAGACACCAAACAGTTAATGGTGGCAATGTCACTGCTATTCATTACTGGAATCACCAGCATTTGGAACCATCAATGCAGCAAAACTTGAGTTACTTTCTCTGATGGATATATATCCCAGCTGTTCTGTTGAAAGCTAAAATCTTGTAAGATGGAACAAAACATGATCTTTACAAAGTTTTCCCATTAAATTATGTTAATGTATACTTCAATATTAGATTGTTAGAAATTATGGAAATGTATCAGGAAGACAACTACAGAACAATCAGGAATCAGATTCAAAAAATTTCCAGGTGTGTACAGAATCATATGCAGATTTGAATAAAATGAATTTGTAATTTAAACCACTCCCCCCTCCCTCTCACAACCTGCAATATATATATATATATTGCATCATATCAATGAATTCCTCACCAGATTATTATGCTGAACGATGCAGTCCCAGCGAGTTAAATTTCAGATAAATAGCTGAAATTTCAAATAATTTTTATTCAATAAACTATGTTGCCAATAAGAAAACAAAATAGAAAAAAAATCAAAAGAATAAGGATCATATTGTATAAATAAAACAATGAAAAAACGCTTATGTAATTTGCTCAAGAGAGGAGAAAGAAAAGGAGGACAGGAGAAAAAATTCTATTGCAGCCACACCGTCTATTCTCCTCCGTCATGCGTGCTACCAATAGAAAGCTCTCGATACATTGTTTCAAACGCCATTATGACAGTTACAGGAGCCCGCACACATTGTTTAAAGAGCATGGACTCCTCACACACATTTGTTCTTTTAAAAAATGTTTTATATATATCTAAAGACTCAATTACCCTTTAACAATTACAGAAAAGCCAAATAGAAATGAAGAAAACACTCCTAAACCCAAGTAAAAGAAAAACAAAATTGCAGTGTATTTAAATAATCACATTGTTCAAAAAAAAATTTAAAACCAAAAACACCCCTTGCCCTTGTGTTATGTTTTTAGTTTTTAAATGGTAGATTAGTAATTTAACAGTTCAATAAAAATATGAAGAAACCCGTTTACCCCCAAAGAGATTGGGAATGTCAATTGAATCCCGTAAAAAAACTATTTTACATTTTTACCCCCCAAAACTCAGCCTTTTCCAGTTTTCCTCACAAACATGTAGGGCTAAATTGTTAGTACATTGTAAGGCAACGTTTAGGAACGTGGCTGCGGCTACGTTTTAAAAAAATTTAAATTTTTTTTTGTTAAAATTTAATATGGTTTATACGTTTTGATCGTTTTGATGTGCTAATGTCAAAAATAATTTTTAAAAAATAAAAAAAATTACTGGCATGCATTTTGGTACGAAAAGTTATTTGAAAA
Source organism: Populus simonii (assembly GCA_007827005.2). Classification (NCBI taxonomy): domain Eukaryota; kingdom Viridiplantae; phylum Streptophyta; class Magnoliopsida; order Malpighiales; family Salicaceae; genus Populus; species Populus simonii. The sequence continues at coordinate 4,499,747 of CM017475.2, read as the reverse complement.
ACACCCGCAATCACACTGCCAAACACGTTCTAAGTCTTGCTCCGTAGTGAAAGGTTGATGGAGTTTAGTTTTCTCTTTTTATTTTTTTTTTTTTTGATAATCTGGATATCCAAGCTTAGTTTTTTTTTTTTTTAATTAAGACTTACTTTTCTAATCATAATAAGTTTTTCTTTAAAAAACATTACTTATAATATAAAATATATTTATGTGAAATACATGAATTATTGGAAGTTTTTATGAATATTTATTTTAATTGTTTTTAATATATATTCAATAAACTATGTTGCCAATAAAAAAATAATGTTAAAAAAAGAGAGTTTTGATAAATAAAAATATATTTTTTCTTCAAAATTTAAATTATTGTCTTTTTTTAATATTTATTATAATTATCATATAATTAAATAAATAAATAAAAAATCGGAAAGCTCCCCTCAGCATCCCGCGATCGTAACCAGTTCTAACCAAGATATCACGTATCTAAGCAGTATCTATGTCTGAATGGAAGATGTTATTACCCAAAATGAAAAACAGTACAACATAGGTTCATGAACAATGAACATCAATATTATTATCAGATGTCTGAATTAACAGCATAGTGTCTGCGAAAAAATACCCTGGGGGTGGAACTGTTATTTTACAAGCATGGAAAACCTCATGGGGCCTGAAATGGGTTCGGACAGCATGATATTCAACGAAGAGATCAGCAGACTCCGCCAGAAATCTCCTCAGGTCGAACCTGGATCTATGACTAGCTGATGATGATTGATCCTAGCTTTGGATAGATGATTTGAATTTTGACCTGTATTTCCCTGCTAGACATTTGGCCTTCATGCAATTATTGTTTTCAATAAATGGATCATAATTTAGACGAAGCACCAGAGAGAGCATGATTGACCAGCTCCCGCCTTAGGATCTTTCCTGCGGGAGATTTTGGAATGGCACTGATGAAGGCCACTCGTCTTATCTTCTTGTATGGTGCAACCTGCAAGAAGAAATGATTAGTTTTGAGCATGACATGGTACCATCATAGGGAATCATCCTTAAATGAGAGAGCATACGTTTGACTGTAATTGTTGGCTATCTGGCTGCTCATTTTTGGGGAAAAAGTCACTCAATGGTTATAATTTACTTCTATCAGGTAACCTGACTAGAAGTGGGGAAGTGATCAGACAACTGAAAAATAAACTGAGAAGGACATCCTACGCCCCAGGGAGGAGAAAATGAAAACATGCCATCTCAAGTCAAATTCAGAATTCTGCAAGTTGTTCTGTAGCCAACCAAGGAAATCAACCACTAGATCTGAATTCCAGAAGCAGAATGTCCTATTCCAAAGGATCTCTATATTTTTTAATGGGGATATTGTTCTTTCACATGGCAAATACAAAAATAAGTGATCCCACAAGGCATATTATAAGAGACACCACCCAACCAATTTGTCATTTTATGCAACAACAGGGCAAGATTAAATATGGTAGTGATCCATAGATGCGTGCAAGTATCTGCATCTTAAATTAAGAGGTGCCAAATCATCATGGTTTATCCAGAAGCTTACCTGTTTTGCAATGGAATCCATAATTTGAGCCTCAGTAATATTGCTTCCTGGTTTCCTCACCACATAGGCCATAGGTATTTCCCCTGCCTCTTCATCAGGGAACCTGCTCCGAAATAACAAAAACCAAATGATAAGTGGATCAGGATCTTCAGTAGAATCAAATATAAATAAATAAATAAGTAGATTCTGAAAGCAAGAAGAAATTCACTGGAAGAATCTGATACTAAATACATTACCATAAACATGTACCTTTAATAATAACTAGATTCAATACATCTGGCAAGTAAAAATGATCACTTTATACATTTTAAAGGTATCTGTTGAAAGAAAAAACACCGGATTTCCCCAAGAATAAAGCACCAGAAGAGGAAATTCACAATTTTCATGAATTGAGATATCTCATCTAATCCATGCAGCAAGTTGTCAACATGTCTTTCTGATTGTCATCCTCAACAGAAGAATCTTTTTTGCTTCCTCAATAAATAAGCTAAGATAAACTTACAAAACCAGCAAAAACAAATTTGAAGCAAGAACAAAAGTACTATATTGCGAAAAATATACACACATAGGATCAAATTTTAAGAAATAGAAAAATAGCATGTGATCCATCATGTTTCAGGAATTAGCTAATGAATCAAAGAGAACTTCAGACTCATGTCTGTGTGAAATAGCCAGCTGTTTGCTGTTAGAAATTGATGCGGAAATCAATGAAACAAAAGCAACACCCTGCATACACAAGTATAAATATACCAGCATGACATTGCGGCATGAGTAGCAGATGAAACAGCAAGACAACTTACGGAATCACAGCAGCGTCAGCAATTTCAGGATTAGACTGAAGTAACTTTTCCAACTCAGCAGGGGGCACCTGAAAATAATCAATCATATGGTGAGATAACAACATTCCTGATAGTTCAAATTAGATTTGCAATCCTAATGTCCATTGCAGTCAAGACCATGCTAATATAATCCAATCACCTGAAATGCCTTGTATTTAATCAACTCCTTTAGCCTATCAACAATGTAAAGGAACCCGTCTGAGTCAAAATAACAAAGATCCCCAGTCTTTAACCAACCTTCTGGATGTAAGGTTTCCGCAGTTGCCTTCTCATCTCCTACATAACCTGCACTAACACCATTGCTCTGCTCGTTAAAGAACAAGCATATTAGACATGGTAATTTATTTGTCTGTCTTTCAATTAACCAGCATATTCAGTGAATACCATGGTGTATATGAACTTCTATCTGTCCCAGATTAGCATCTAAAAAGGGGTAAAATATTTGAACTCTATCCTACACTATGTCCAAAAATTCCACATAAATGCTTGTCAGGTGAGATGCATTTTTCTGTGTCAGGTGGCCTTAAAAAAAGAGTAACAAGGACCGGTTGAAATGCATTAAAAATTAACAGCCAATATGTCCATGATCTCTACCTTTCATGACAGTTGGCCCTCGTAACCAAAGCTCCCCTCTCTGGCCAGGAACCAAGGCCTCTCCAGTTTCAGGATCAACAATTTTAGCTTCCATATTTTCAGACAGGCGACCGACAGAAGCATGCTGGCTAGTCTCTTCAGGTCCTAGAGTCCTTGTTGCCCCTCCTCCAGTCTCAGTCAACCCATATCCCTATAATTCCAAATACAACGCACAATCCTTACTCAACAACATTTTCAAAATGCATTAATCGTCAAACACTCACACGATCATTTTATTAAACAACGTAGTCAAAACGCAATAACTTTTCTAAAAAACACCACATTCAACGTCAGTAACTGCTCCACTTGGCTTACCATTCAAACTAGCCTCAAACGGGGTCCATAGGTGCATGAATTGTAAATGCTGACCAGTACTATTCAACTTCAATGATTCAATAAACTAACAAGATGTTGAAAATTGACCAAATCCACCATCAATAATAGAACAACATAAACATTTCTGATGAGTGTCCCCACTAAATTTAATTTACAGAGTTCTAAAATTATGTGTTAGTTGGTGCTATCGAAAAAGTGCTTTCTCAGGCTGAAAAAGCTTTCATACCAAAAAGCATTGCATTTAAGTAAAGCCATCAACTGCTTTTTTCCACCCATATATTACTTTGCTCAGCACATGAAATGAAAGTAGCAAACACACCGATGACACTAGTGATCAGGACAATAACATATAGACAGTTATTATTAATTTTAGCAAATATAAGGTTTCCCTTTAGCAATTTAAATCAAAATCTATTGATTGAAGTCTCAAAAAGGGATCACCTGTACTATTTCAACGTGTGGAAATTTCTCTTTAAACTTATCAGCAACCTCCTTCCCTAGTGGTGCGCCACCGCAGCCAAGTGATCTTAGCGAACTCAAATCATACTTCTCAGTCAGATCCGATTTCACAAACGCCACAATAAGCGGTGGCGACACCGGCATGTAAGTAACTCTATATTTTTCTACATGTTTCAACATTTGTACGAAATCAAATCTCTCCATCAAGACCAAAGTCTCCCCTCTCGAGAACGCATTTATTGACATAAAGAACCCAAAAACATGAAACAAAGGCAATATAAACAGAGAAACTGGAGGTTGCTCAGGTTGATTCGGTTCGGGTTCTTTCATGTTGTGATGAAAACCGGAGATTAAAGCGATTAAGTTCCGGTGAGTCAATGCCACTCCTTTGACTCGCCCTGTTGTGCCTGAGGAGTAAAGAATAGCCGCAATGTCAGACTGACTCACTTCAACCCGGGGTTGTTTGGCTTGTGGTTTGGGCTGAGTCAACAAGGAGGTGAACTCGGGGGAGTCAATGAGGATGGTGCCAAGAGGGAGGGAGGGAAGCTTGTGGGCAGTTTGGGAGGTGGCAAAGGCGATCTTGGGTTTACAGAGTTGAATTTGGTGAGCCAATTCGGAGTCTGAACTCAGCGGATTAGCGGGAGAGATGATGACACCGAGGTACATAAGAGATAAATAAAGAATGGGGACGTGGAGGGAAGGTGGGCAGAGGATAAAAGCAACGTCCTTGTTGTTTAAAGAGTAGTGGTTCTTGAGAGATGAAGAAAGAGAGTGAATTTGGTCGATGGCTTGAGAGTAAGTTATAGACTCGCCTGTGGAGGGGATGGTGAGGTAGGTGGTGGTAGTGGTGGGGACGGTGGAGGATTGGAGGAGAGAGAGGATGAAATGGGTGATGGAGAGAGGCTGATGGGGTGGTGGAAATGGAGTAGGTGGTCTGAGACTGTGGAAGGTTTTGGTTTGTTGGCAAAAACCAGTTCTTGGGTTGATTGACTCCATTGCCATCTTGATATGGAAGACGAGAAAAATGGACGAGGAAGAAGAGTTTCAATGCTTGTGTCTCTGTTTCTGTTTCAGTTTGTGCGTGTGTGGTCTTGGTTGAAGGAGATGAGGGAAACTGTCAGAGATATATTTGGGAGCAGATCTGTCGTTTTCTGTTTGTATTTGTTTGACTAATGAGTTGATTATTATTATTATTATTATTACTACTATTCAAATGAAAGATTTTTTTAAGTTTGTAATGAATATTTTAGGTAGAATTTGCTAACGTGACTCAAATGCTATTCAATACAAATTTATACTTTTATATATTTTTAAATTATTTTAATATATTAATATCAAAAATAAAATTTTAAAAATAAAAAATATATTATTTAAATAATTTTTCAAAAAATAATATTTTAAGAAATAATCACTATTATATTACTATATATATTTTTATATTTTCTTAATAACTTGTATGGTGGCTGCCTTTCAAGGAAGGGAAGGCATTTCTTTTTTCTACTATTTTTTTTTCTTGTCAATGTCATAACTGTTGTTCATGGAGAGTATAAAGGTTTCTTTTTTTAACGTGACTGTGAAAATTAGTTTTCATAAAAATATTTTTTTAATATTTAATAATATTATAGAAAATAAATTGAAAAATATTTTTTAGTATATGATTATATAATAGAAAATAAATAAAAAAATAACTTATTATTTTTTATGTTTATTAAAAGAACATAAATCAAATCTGATAGATAAAAAAAACTCAAGAAGAATAAAATTGGAAAAATAATAATCCAGTTTTATAAATTATTTTAAATAAAATAAATAGCACCCAAAGGAAGATCAAATCTAACAAATAAAAAATTAAAAAAAATAATGAAATTAAAAAAATTATTTTCATAAATTATTTTAAGTAAAATAAATAACAATAAAAAAAATAGGAATCAAATCTGATAGATAAATAATTTCAATAAAAAAATTAAAATTAAAATTGATATGATAATCAAATTAAATCAAATTCTAAAAGATAAAATTGAAAAAAAATAATTTAAAACTAAATATATAATAATAAAAATATTGAAGATCAAATTTGATATAATTAATAAATAATAAGATATTTTTAAATTTTTCATAACTTATAGAAAGTGTTTTTCATTTAAAATAAAATAAAAAATTTCTTCAAAAACAAGCTTAATTTTCTTTAATTAAAAAATATTTTTCATTTACAAACTTTTCTTTTGATAACAAGCATAAAAAGTTTTAAAAATAGTTTTCAGGAAATTAATTTTCACTAAACAAATGGGTCTTTAGAGTGTGTTTAACAAATGTAGAGTATTTTTGAAAAAATATTTTTTAAATAAAAATATATTAAAATAATATTTTTTTAATTTTTTATATTAGAAATTCAAAACCATTAAAAAAAATACTAGAAAAGCATTATTTTTTATATATCTTTAGACAAAAAAAAGCAGTTTGAAATTTAAATGTTGCTTTCTCTAAATATTTTTGCAATATTATTGTTTTTTTTTTCAATAATCTCTTGAATGTTTTTATAATAAGATCATATGAATTGGTCCGAGGCTTTTGTGTTTTGTTTTTGATGCATTTTTTTAATGCAAACATCTCTTTTATTTTGAGTAGTTTTTGATTTCTATCATTTTATTTTTATCCCTAATAGCATGAAGATGTTTTTGTTTTTATTATTTGATAATTTAGTGCTTTTTATAGTTTTTTTAATATTTATTTTGTACTCAGTTTTTCATATATTTTTTAGACTAGGTTTCATAAATTTTTATTTATAGTTTCATACATTTTTATATGTTATATATATTTCATTATTTACAATCATTGTTGTTGGATTTACATGCATTTTTTCTTCAATAAATATGCCATATTAATTTTTTAGGTTGATTGAATTGAAACTTATGATGTTTTATGTTTTTGTGTGAGTTTACTTTTTGGCAGTTCTATACTTTTACTATTTATTTTGGATTTTTTTTTTTGCAGTGCATGCAATATTTTGACTATTACTATGCATTTCTTTTTATTTTAGTTCATTTAACTTAATTAAAATTATTGTCTTATGTTTTCGTGTGCTCGTACTTTATAATAGATTTATATTTGAAATATAAAATTTGGCAAAATTTTCATTATAAGTCTATATATATCCAAATTAATTATTGATTAATTTTTTGAAATATTTGTTTATCTTTATTTGGTAAGATAATATGATGTTGATATATTATGTTAAAGACAATCATTTGCATAGATATTGCTACCTTTTGTTATTCTTTTATATATATATATATATATATATATATATATATATATATATATATATATATATATATATATATATAGAATATGATATTGATAGTTCCCTTTTTTATGATATAATATTATGTTTATCTTGTCATTAAATATAAATATTTTAGTAAACTTTAGATTATATTATTTATACCTTTCTATCAATAATTATTGCTTGAAAAATATTTTTTAAGAGTATTGTATGTACATTTATATTTATTTTTTTAATACGTTTTATGTTTCAAAATGTTGTTAAAAAAAAAAAAGGCCAAACACACTATACATACATTGTATAAAGGAAGAACACATTTTTTTTTTTTGTCTAATAACTTTATTAATCGCAATTAATTAAATAAATCTTTTTTTATTGAGTCATCTATATTCATATATTGTCAAGTTCTTATCACACACGTTAACCAAAATAAAAATATTATTATCAATAATTCATATATCATTCGATATAATAATTTAAACTTCAAAATTTATTAAGATTATTTAAAAATTTTCAAGGTCAAACTATCTCTAATAGAACTGTGATATCATGTAAAGCAAGTGTTAAGTAAATATAAAAACAAAATAAAAGTATTGTTATGAAACTCAATATAGTTGTTTAAATTTGAAAAATCTTAATTTGATTATTTGCTTGGCCCGAGTTTTAAATTAAATCATATGAGAGCTACTATAATATTATTTTTTTCACTAAATAGGTCTAAAGAAAGAAACCAACTCAATGCTGGAGAATAAAATTAAATAAACACTCTATATTAAATGATGAAATGAAAAAAAAAACAATAAATAAAAAAGAGGGTAAAAAAAAATCAAAGAAAATAAAAACCCTATAATAAAGGATGAGATTGGAAAAAAGCCAAAAGATAAAAAAAAAGCCAAAAAACTTTTATTATATTATAAACAATACAAAAACTTATTTACCATCAACCCAATATTAAAATGTAAAATTAAATAAAAACCCTATATCAAAAGATAGAATTAAAAAATAGGCCAAATAACCCAAAGAAAAAAAAACCCACATTAATGGATAAAAAACGCCAAAGATAAAAAAAAGCCAAAAAAACATAAATAGCCAATACAAAAACTCAAAAAGGCTTGTTACAACATAGCCTAAGCATGTGGGCTCGAGGGAGGTCTATCAGCCAAGTTTTTTTGTTTTTTAAAAAAAGACAAACAAGCAAAATTAATAATGCTACAATCCAGGGGTTTTGTGGTCTTTTCATCATAGTTTTTTTGTTTAATTTCAACTTAATCTAGGGGAATTTTTGTATTTTAATAATTGTTAAATATTAAAAAGAAAACCTTGCTAGCGAGCGTCATGCATGCACCAAAAGGTAGGCAACCCTCGTACCTTTCAAGAAAGAGTCGTTTGGTCACTAAATACCATCTTTTCACGATGGTATTTGAAATGTCTTGATGCCTTCTATATAATGGGACATGGTGTGTGCTAAACTCACCTTTGGTTTGGTAGCACTTGCTAGACCCGGATGGTGCCTGGATCTGACAAGCCAACGGGGTGGACCAACGCCTGATGCAACAACTTTTGGGCCTGGCTTTGGCCAGATCCAGCGCGCCTTTATGAAGGCGTATTTGGTGTAGGCGTATGCCAACCTAACGCACTTAAAAATACGAGAAACTTATATCTATATATTTTTTTCTTGATCCAGTATTTTTTAAAATATATATACAAAAAAAATAGATACATAAAAATATAATGATAAAATCTGATTCATCAATCACCATCGTCTATTTTCCCAGATATCTCTGGCATTTGACAAACATTTTGAGGAAAATCCCCACCAAGCAAAGGATGACTAATTGACCCATGTTCATAATAGAACTCTACATTATCTATTAACTTTAACAAACCAACAATGCTAGTGTCATTATGCACTATTGTGAAAAATAAGGTCTTACATCATGACAAAGCAAAAGAATCATTATAATATATAAAATACACATCTTTTTAACCAAATTCAACATTAATATTCACTAATTAAGGTCCTAAAACACAGTAAATCTGGATCAATGTCATGTTTCTCATACACAGCCCCATCCATATACTTAACCAACTGACCTAATTGACCTTTTCACAGTTCCACCCATGTGGAATATAAATGTCTTCTTTCCTTAAATGCCTCTCTATGTACTCAAGCTTTGTGAATAGCGAGTACTGTCTCACTATCTGGAATTCATCAAAGATCATGCATCGTAAGGAAGTGAAAGGAAAAACAGTTACCATTGAAGTCCAATCCTGACACAGCATAGCAAGATGTAACGAGTCTGTAGTAAATGTTCTGGAGATCGAGCAATCTGGAGCAGGTCATGGCCCCAAGTGCCATGCATGCATGGCAAGGAATATCATGGGAACAGTGAAGTCGATACTGCAACAAGCCTCGTATGCTAACCAAAACCATATACATAGTATGGACGACTCTGCAACTTCAATCTCCTTGAAAAAGCAGATGATTTACTGAGCTTGCAATATCAATGAAGCTTATGTTTTATTATTTCCATGCAGACACTTGAGCCAATACAGAGTTTGTGAAGGGTTCATAAATGTGTGCCCTAACTATTGTGTAATAAAGACTTCAAAGTATTGAAGTTTTTGTGCCCCAAGTGAAATTTTCATTAAGCTCTGTCTCAAAGGTATGGGTTAAAATGATTATAGTTTGATGGTTAGTGAATATGTATTTTGCAAAAACATAATTTTTACATATCATCTAACTGCATAAAAAATAAACACAACCAAACAACTATAGAAGAAATGAAGAAAATATTTTTCTTGTAGAGACATGTATCAATTATCAACACTAATATGGGTTAAGTATATCAAAATAAACAAAAAAAAAACGTACAAAAAAAAACCTATGACAACTACAATGAAAATAAAAAGAAATTGTATTTGAGCATGCATTAAGTTCTTTAATTTAATGCATCTTTGATCAACCATTCATCTAGTGATCAATTAATTTTTAAAAGCTTTTTACTAAATAAAATAGTTAATTTTCAATATTCCTTTAAATGCATACCTTTTTTTAATTTCTATTATAATAAAATAAATAATTAACAAAATAAATTTTAAAAATGATAAAAGTAATTTATTTTTTAAAAAATACATTAAGGACTCTTACTTAAGAGAATATGGATTTTGTTTTTGAGAGTTTAATTTCTAAAATGACTTTCTAGCTATTTTAGTTATATAAAAAATAAAAAACATGAATTTGAATGATCGCAAGAGAGGTTTTATACCTATAAAAAATATTTTCCTTTTCCTGTTTATGATTTATTTTTTTAAGGACTAGTAATTATTTTCTTTAAATTTAGATGAAATCTAAATAAAAAATTCACATGGCAAAATAATTTCCACATGTTAATTAGGTAAGAGACATGGTAATTCTAACAAGATATTATTTTGATGAATTTCTAAGTGAAAAATACTTTGAAAAGCAACCACTATCACAACACCAAATGGGCTCTAAATTGACCAGAATCACAATACAATGTTATTTTTTAAATATCCTTTCAAAATATTTTTAACTTGAGAATTTATCAAAATAATATATTTTTTTAAAAAATTATTTTTAACATCAATACATCAAAACGATTTAAAAATATAAAAAAAATAACTTAAAGTAAATAAAAAAATCAATATTTTTCAAAAACATTTTTGAAACGCAAAAACAAAATTATATTGTTAATTCATTTATGAAGCCTTAATTTAATCTAATCAATGAAACAAGAAATTAAATCCTTTAAAATCTGACTTGGAGTTAATCTGGAATAAAACTTAGGTTATAGGTTAGAAGAGTTGATCCAGATCAATCCAAGCCGACTCTAATTTTTTTTAAATGATTTAAATGATATTATATCAACCAATTTTCTTTAAAAAAAAAAACAAACCCTAAATGGCTTAAGGGTCAAGTTTTGATTCGTCAATCTTGGATCAACTGTATTACACAGTTAACTCAAGTTTTTCCTTCAATCAACTAGATATTTTTTTAGATATTTTTTTTATTTAAATTAAATCAATCTAAGTTGATCGCAGAACTGGTCAGTACTTCCAATTATGCTTACCGATGGTAGTGGCGTTCCAATCCCTCGGTCAAGGTTGTTAAAATCGCGATTTTGACACGGCACGGAAAGTACTAAATAAACTCGGATCGTAAAATCGTAAGGAATTTTAAAATATATCAAAAAAAATTCATGCATCAAATAAAAATTCATAGCACCTTAAAATACATACTTCAAATAAAAATCCATACATAGTTCAAGCACCTTAAAATACATGCTTCAAATAAAAATTCATACATAATTTAAATAACTTTTCATTAGCTAATAATTAACAAATTTAAAACAAATAATCTGCTGGTGTGTCATGTAAACTAAAACTAGCTTTATTGCCTTCATCTTCCTCATTATTCTTCAGGCAGTCATCAATATCATTAGCATCAAGAGGATTATTAGTGTTACTACTAGTACCAACACCAATATTATGAGCATTAGTGCTGCTACTAGTACCAACACCAATATCATCAATTTGAATCTCCAAATCATCTTCAATACCATGACTCTCCATTTCAGCAGCATTAGGAATTTCTTCTTCATCACTTTCATCTTCATTACCATTTTGTCTTCGTGTTGCACTATCAATAACACCAAGCAAATCAATGTTTGAATGTTTTTCTCTCTCGGTTATCCAATCATCATCAGATGAAAGATCATCTTCTATACCAAAATCATCAGCTTGCTTTTTGACTTGATTATTATTCAATTTCAGATTGCACATTACAAATACCAAGTCATTCATTTTTCTCTAGTGCAAACGATTTCTTCGTTTTGTATGAATCTAAATAAACAATTCAAATTGATAAGATTTTTATCAAATATTTCAACATTTAAAATAAAAAAATAAAAAAACTTATCATTTCAAATGCATTCCAGTTATGCTCACATCCAGATGAATTACAAGTCAAGCTTAGAACTCGGAATGCAGACCTTTGTAATTCTGGACATTCATCCCCATAACAATCCCACCATTGAGCTGGAGTTTTTTTATATCTCTAGTTGTCTTGGCAGCCTCAATGCCAAACAACCCTTTTGCATACTTGAATGATTCAAGTTGCAAGTCAATTTTGCACCTTTCACTTGCATTAGACACCATCCTTTCTAAGCATTGATATAATCCAATTTTAATGTTGGCATGAACCTTAAAATTGGGATTATAATGATAATAAGGATTCAAATAATAAGTTGCTGCATGTAAGGGTCTATGGAGTTGAAGTTCCCATCTTGCATCAACAATATTCCATATAGGTATATAACTATATAAAAAAACAATAAAAATATCATTGCTTTATATATGACATCCATATTAATAAATGACAACATTTGAAATAAAAATTAGCAAGATATATACCTTTTTTCACAGAACCAAAATTCACTTGTATCTTCTCTTTTGCTTCATCCATTGCTTTATATATAAAACCCATAGTTGGTTTCTCATCAGAATCAACTAATCGAAGAACTTTAATTAGAGGAAACGCTACCTTAATACATATAGTAACATCATGCCAAAACTTGCTGTCCAAAATACAATTTTGAATTCGTTTCCCTTCTTCTATTCTTACAAACCTACATGAACTCCACTGTTTGGAAGTAAACATGGTCATCAACTGCATTTTATGATCATTCAAACATCCCAGAGTCAAATATGTAGTAGCAAACCGAGTGGCGGCAGGCTTAATCAAATCCCTTCCTTTCGTAAAATGCCTTAGCATGGAAATAAGAATAGTTCTTGAATAAATATATGAGGTGATTCTCCTCCCCTTAGCAATAGTTACTTGATGAACCTCTAACTTCTTCTCAAAATCCTCTAATATCAAGTCAATACAATGGGCAACACATGGTGTCCAAAACAAACTCTTTCTTTTTTCCATCAATAATTGTCCCGTTGCCTTATAATTTGCAGCATTATCGGTGACTACTTGGACAATATTTTCCTCCCCAATCCTCTCCACAATGGCATCTAACATCTCAAATACCTTATCAACAGTCTTGGACATATTAGAAGTATCCACCGATGACAAAAAAACCGTCCCTTTAGGACTATTAACCAAAAAGTTACAAATACAACGTCTTTTTTTATCTGTCCATCCATCAGACATTATTGAACAACCAGTTTTTTTTTTCCATTCTAGCTTGTACTCCTCAAGCAAATTCATTGTTTGATCCACTTCTTGCTTCAAATCCTTCTCTCTAATATCATAGTAGGATGGAGGCTTGAAACCTGGCCCATGCTTTGCAACCAATTCAAGTGCCTTAAGAAACTCAGGGTTTTTTACACAATTAAATGGAATTGCACTAGTGTAAAAAAACCTTGCAATTTGTTGACATGCTTCTTCTTTAATATCCTTTTTTAACAATTGATTTAGGGTTGTTTATGTACTTCCACTTCCACTCCCACTAGCTATACTCTTTCCTTTGTCCTTGGAGCTAATTTCTTTTATTTCATCATCATCACTATCATTTACACTATATTGAAGGCCTTTCTTTTCTTTTCAGTTGCTTCTAGATTTTTCACCAAAACACCTAAAATCATCTACTTAACATTTTCTTGTACTTGCTGACATGGCTCAACATCCTTACGAGTGCAAGTCGAATGCTGTTTAAAACGAAAAATACCTCCACTAATAATTTTTTGACAATACTTGCACTGAACTTTTCTAGAATTCTTATCAATATCTATCCCATGTTGCCATCCCACATCAAGCCTATTACCAGAAGATTTTTTTCTAGATGCCATAAGTTCAACAATTCAAGAATCAATTCAAATCAGCCCTGTAATCAATCCAAACATTTTATAACAGGTTACAAACTTGATTTTAGTACACACTACAAAAAAATAACAGCCAACAACCCATCTTCTATATTATTATCCATGACAGGTTACAAACTTACAAGTTACAACCCTTTACAACTCAGAAAAGGCAGCATAAAAACAGTCACGCAGCACTCAAAATTACAACTTACAACCCAAATCCATTCATCACAAGTTACAACCCAAATCACGATTAAATTACAATAAATCCATTCATCACAAATTCACAATTCACAACTCAGCAGCAGTAGCATTCTAAATTACAATAAAATCCATTCATCACAATTCACAACTCAGCAGCAGCAACATTCAATAGACAGGCCGACAGAGTCCATTCATCACAATTCACAAATCAACATCCAAATCCAGTGTAAGAAAAAACAGAGCACACGCACGATTAAATTTGAATCTAAAATTCGCAAGCAAACTCTCAACAATAGACAGACTGATAGAGTCACAGAAACTTTGAATCAAAATATTAATCTTTAACATCATTAAACTGTAAAGAAACGGACATGGTAAGAAACTAAGAAGCTTACCTCTGTTTTGAGCAGTGAGCACCGAGGCTAAGCAGATGCAGATCAATATTGCAGTCAAAGTTAGAGCCTGCGAATCCAATCAAACTAATATTAACATCACAGTAAGAAACGGACAGGGAAAAAGAAGCACCCCTGGCACTGGAAAAAGAAGCACCCACGGACAGGGAAAAAGAACCAGTGAATTTTTGCAGGAGGTGAAACAAGATAGATAGAGTAACTTACCTGGTGAAGACTGGAGAGACGCTGTTGTTGTTGTGTGGACTCTGGTTCTCACGGTGGCTGTTGAAAAGGACGACGTTGGTCGTCGATGATGGAAAAATAAAAAAGATGAGGGGCGAGGGCTGTTGTGGAGGTGGACGGTGGTTGATTGTTGGTTGAGAGAAAGAGATTAAGAGACTAAGTCACTGAGAAATCCTCAGTGAGGATTTTGATTTTTAGGTTTTCAATTTAGGGATTTCTGAACGTGAACAATGAATGTGAAGAGAAGAGAGAAGACTGATTGATTTGGTGAAATGTGAATAATGAATTGCATTTGATCTGGTAAAGCCAATAGGCGGTCGACACCTGGCAGCTGAATTGTATTTTAATTTCCTGCGGGCAAACTCGTTGAATCGACAGTGAAATCGCGATTTTAAGCGATTTCACCCGATTTTAGCTATTTCACCTGATTTTAACGATTCGTAAACGATTTAGCACGTAAAGCCTATATCAACTCATAAAAATGTACAGTTTAACGAGTTGAATCGCGATTTTAACAACCTTGCCCTAGGTGGCATAATAATGCATTATTTGATCTATAACTCAACAAATGAGGCATGAGATGTTCATAGCAAAGATTTGATCTTTAAATAAATGAAATGTAAATCACTTAAATTCATCCATTTTTATTTAATTTTTTATTTATTGAAAGTGGTCCACCCACCCTTTCAACAATTGATGTTAAGACTGACTTTATCAGTGTGTGATATTATGCTTTTGAAAATTTAAATTAATTTTTTTTGAATTTTTTTGAATTATTTTAATATGCTGATTTTAAAAATAAAGAAATTATTTTAATATATTTT
Source organism: Populus simonii (assembly GCA_007827005.2). Classification (NCBI taxonomy): domain Eukaryota; kingdom Viridiplantae; phylum Streptophyta; class Magnoliopsida; order Malpighiales; family Salicaceae; genus Populus; species Populus simonii. The sequence goes on along the minus strand of CM017475.2, from coordinate 4,484,145 downwards.
TAAATATAAAATATTTTAAAAGTAACCAATTTATCTCACTGTTTTACATATTATTATCTAACAATTGTAAGTAACTGTTACGAAATCAACATAGAAAAATTTTTGGAGCTCCCAAAAGTAATAACAGAACAACTCAAACCCTTTTTTTAAAACAAATAAATTATGATTTACAGAGAGCACCGGAGAGAGCATGATTGATGAGCTCCCGCCTCAAGATCTTTCCGGCAGGAGATCTGGGGATCCGATCAGTAAAAGCCACTCGTCTTATCTTCTTGTATGGTGCAACCTGTGGAAAGCCTCTAGTGAGTGCATATTCCTCATGACTAGACAAAACCAACTACTCAATTTGTCATTTTATGCAGCATGAGGACAAGATAAAATTCATATGTGATGTGGTAATCTTTGCTTTACTTATTTTTATAAAGATAAAATCTTAAATAAAAAGAATTAGTTGATAGAAATTTAATTTTTATTTTATAAGGTATCAAGTTTTTGTATAGCAAGAATTCTTTAACAATTATTTATCTTGTGTATTTTTCACTATCATGTCCGATAAAAAATAAAAAATAATTTTAGACTATTATTTTATTTATTTTTAAACTTTATTTTAATTAGTCTGTGTTTTATTTAAATTGGGTGCGTATTTGACCAATTAATATTACAGTTTTATATTCAAGAGTAGAAATACTCTTTGTAAGAATAAAATATTAAGACTTGATAATATTATTGATGCCGAATTTATTTCGCTTGTGTGAGAGAAATTCTCATATTTTTTAGTTCTCTAACAAACTAAATTGATTTATCGAAGATTAATTGGCTCCATGATGTTTTCCTTAGACTTCTCGTTTGCAAATTGGTATTCGCAAGGTGAAGATTTTTACTTTAATAGTATTGGTGTCTTGAGACATGTTTTAATTATATCACACTTCTATCAGACTTATCTCAATTTTTCTGCATTCGTTATCAATCTTGTTGTGTGGTGGGTTGCGGGAATACATTATTATAAGTTTGCAATAATCCATGTATTGCCTTAAAGTACACGCTTCTTACATTGAAACGGGGCTAAATTATTGTTTCTATCATTTTATGCAACGAGAGCAAGATTTTGTGCGGACTTGATCCATAGACCTGCCTTCTAAGTGCATGCATCTTAATATGAAAGAGGGAAAATAATGAAACTTAAAACTAGAAGCTTGCCTGTTTTGCAATGGAATCCATGATTTGAGCCTCGGTAATACTGCTTCCTGGTTTCCTCACCACATAGGCCATGGGGATTTGCCCTGCCTCTTCATCAGGATACCTGCTCCAAGATACCAAAACCAATGAAACGAGTGGATCTGTATCTTCAAAAACAAACCAATTATGATGAAACAAACGAAATTGTGAAGGCAGGCTATTCACTGCAATAACAATGACACTAAATACACCCTCCATCTATCATTAGCACTTAAATTATCGAGCTACAAATTTTACCGCTGCTATCTCCATATCAGTCGAGAAAAGAAAACCTGGACTGATCCACCATTACACGCAGTTCAATGGCCAAAAGAATCTCAGTTTAATTCAGAAATTTCATCAGTCGAAGTGTTTTTGTGTATCACCACCACTAGCAAACTATCCATTGATTTCAAAAAGTAGAGTCTCTCATTGTCATTCCCAACAGAAGAATCTCTTTTGCTTCCTCAATAAACGAGCTAAGAATATCTTTTCCCCAGTTCACTAAACTACCAAAAAGAAAACAAGATCAAGAATACCAAACATGTTGCATCTCACATGCTATCCATATGATTCAATGCGCATCGGTTTCTTGTCTATGCATCAGTACAACTTCTATCTCAAAGACTCGAAAAAAATGAGCTATATATTCAAACAAAAGAGAGCTTTGGGGATATGTTTGTTTGAAAGAGAGATTAATTTGTTGTCAGCAACTGCTACAATGCAGAAACATATGACGCGTAATTAAACAACATTTCGCATGCTTATTATACCAACATGAAGTTCTCAGCACGAGAAGCAGAAGAGACAACTTACGGAATTACAGCAGCATCGGCAATCTCAGGATTAGACAGCAGCAATTGTTCCAACTCAAAAGGGGGCACCTACAAGTTATCAAAGATGTGACAAGACAACAATATTTCTAGCATTAGAATGAGATTTACGATCCTGACATTTATTTAAGTCAATATTATACCGGAAAGGGCATCGGATAATTCGATCACCTGATATGCCTTGTACTTTATCAATTCCTTTAGCCTATCAACAATGTAGAGGAAGCCCTCGGAGTCAAAGAAACAAAGATCCCCGGTCTTTAACCACCCTTCTGAATCCAAGATTTCGGCAGTTGCCTTCTCATCTCGTACATAACCTGTACTAAAACCATCATTTTTAGCATCAAGAACAGAATATTAGAGAATTCTACTAGGAAGAAGATGCATGCTGATCGAGGTATTTATGCGGCCAAACTAAGATTTTCCACAGTATAGACTATTGATTTCCTAGTCATGGAACATTCTTCCCCTTTCAGATAACCTGCAGCACATTTCACTAGTAATACCCTGATGCAAATATGCATTGCGATTTGCCTAGAAGGTATCTCTGGTCCATCCCAAACAATGTCAAAGCAGTTGCATACACGTATACATGGCAGGTGGCTTAAGAAAAGCTGAGAAGGGTTGTATGAATGCATGCCAGGTTCCAATTAAAAATCAAGCGACAAAGCAGCAAAGAACCATCAAGGCTGTATGCAATGGTACAAGATGCATATTCTTATTAATTGAGGCAGATTCAAAGTATGTCAGCAAAACGCTGACATATTGCTCTTTGTAGTGTAAAACCACAGCGAAACGCTGTACTGTTGGAGTGCAGTCCAGTATACTACAGCTCTTTTGTTTTCCACACCAAAAGAATAACACTTTGAAACACATTAAAGAAGAAAGGTAACAACCAACAAGTCAATGTTCACTACCTTTCATAATGGATGGCCCTCGCAACCAAAGCTCCCCTCTCTTGCCAGGACCAAAGGCCTCTCCAGTTAGAGGATCAACAATTTTGGCTTCCATATTTCCAAACAACCGACCAACAGAAGCATGCTGCAGGTTACATTCTTCAGGTTCTATTATCCTAGATACAGCTCCAGCCTCCGTTAATCCATACCCCTAAATCTCAAGTATAACACACGATCATTAATTACTCAACAACATTAATGTTGCTATACATTAACTTCGTGAAAAATGAAAATCCTGCATTCAGTTAAAAGCAAGGATAAAAAAAGGCTTGCCTGCATTATTTCAGCCTGTGGAAATTTCCTTTTGAATTTTTCTGCAACCTCTTTACTCAATGGCGCGCCACCGCAACTAAACCTCCGCAATGAACTCAAATCATACTTGTTAGTCAAATCCGATTTCAGTAATGTCAGAATAATGGTTGGCGCCACAGGCATGTCACTCACTCTATATCTCTCTACAACCTTCAACACTTGCTCAAAATCAAACCTCTCCGTCAAAACCAACGTCCTCCCCCACCGAAATTCATTTATCAACAAAAAGAAGCCAAAAACATGAAACAAAGGCAGCGTTAGCAACGAAACCGCATGTGGGTCAAGTTCTACAGAGCTCATTTGAAAAGCCGCGATTGACGCTATTACGTTCCTGTGAGTCAATGACACGCCTTTGACTCTCCCAGTTGTTCCCGAGGAATATAGGATCGCTGCCATGTCGGATTGACTCACTTCAACGTGGTTGGTAGCAGTGTCTCGTTTGGAGATTTGAGTCAACAAGGAAATGAACTCAGGGGAGTCAATGAGGATTGTGCCAAGGGGAAAAGAAGGAAGCTTGTGGGCAGTTTGGGATGTAGCAAACGCGATCTTGGGTTTGCTGAGTTGGATTTGGTGAGTCAGCTCGGAGTTCGAACTTAGGGGGTTGGCAGGAGAGATAGTGACACCAAGGTAAAGAAGAGAGAGATAAATAATGGGGACGTGGAGAGATGGCGGGCAGAGGATAAAAGAGACATCGTTCTTGTTTAAATTGTAGAGACTCTTGAGAGATGAAGAAAGAGAGTAAATCTGGTTGATGGCTTGACAGTAAGTGAGAGATTGACCTGTGGAGGGCATGATAAGGTAGTTTTTTTGGGTGGTTGGGATGGCAGAGGAGTGGAGGAGAGAAAGGATGAATTGGGTTATGGAGAGAGGTTGATGCGGTGGTGGTGGAGTAGCAGGTGGTATCAGACTTTGAAAGGTTTTACTTTCCAAGCAGTAACCACTTTTTGTAATATTGATTGCATGGGTGGTCATGGTGGTTTCTTGTGCCGGCACCGACTTTGTGGCCATAATTGGATGAAGACGGTGGCAACGAGAGGGAAGGAAGGGGATGATGAAAGGTGGGAGTGAATACAGTTATGGAGATGATCAACAATGGGGGAGCATTATTGTGGGTGATTAACATATTTTAACAATTTAAATATTATAGAAAAAAATAATATAGATTATCAGATTGAAAAACCTACACAGCTTTTAAATTAAAAAACAGATCTCAAGTATCGCGATACAATTGTAATGAAATGTTCTTCTAGATATTGTTATATCTTTTTGTAAAGGTAAAAATACAAATTTTATTTTTTAAAAATGTATTTATTAAAAAAAATAGTCATAAGTCCCGAATAAAATTCATCTCACCCTTTAAAAACTTTTAAGAATACCCAAATTAAAAAAAAATAAACTCCATTTTATCTTGACTAAAATAGAGTGCTTCTATTGGTTGGTTCTCTCTCTCTCTCTCTCTCTCTCTCTATATATATATATATATATATTAAAAAAAACTAAAATTGCTAAGTGTTTTATTATGCAAATTCACAGTAAAACGCTGAGTGATCTTTTTTTTTTATTATTTTTTTTCATTTGTTTTCTATTTTTTTCCTGTTTTTAATTTTTTCCTATTTTTTTTCTCTTCTTCTTTTTTTTTCGTTTTTTTTTTATTTTTTTCTGTTTTTATTTTTTTCCCATGTTTTCCCATGTTTTATTTTTTTTTGTTTTCTTTTTTGTTTTTATTTTTTTTGGTTTTCTATGCCTTTATAGGTTTTTTTTTTGCTTTTTTCTTTATGTATTTTTCTTTTAATGAATTTTTTTTGTTTAATTTAGTTTGTTAATTTTAATTTTTTATTTAGCTATTATTTTCATAATACGGATCCCGGGTTTGACTGGTTAATCTGATTTGACGAGTTAACCCGAATTTTTTTTCTTTTCTTTTTAATTAATAACATATACTAAAATTGTTCAGTGTTTCACTGTGCAGTCCACAGTGAAACGCTAAACTGTTTTTTTTTTTTTCATTTTTAATTTTTTTTCTGTTTTATTTATTTATTTATTTTGCTTTTTATGCCTTTATGGGTTTTTTTTTTTGCTTTTTTTCTTTGTGTTTTTTTTCTTTTAATGAATTTTTTTGTTTATTTTAGTTTGTTAATGTTAATTTTTTTTTAGTTATCAGACTTTCATGACACGGATCCCGGGTTTGACGAGTTAACCTGGTTTGACGAGTTAACCTATATTTTTTTTTTGCTTTTTTTAAAGTTTGACGAGTTAACCCGGAATTTGTTTTTTGCTTTTTTTCTTTTTAATTAATTTTTTTTCATTTAGTTTAGTTTTTTAATGTTAAATTTCTTTCTATTTAATTATCAGACTTTCATGCCACGTATCCCGGGCTTGACAGGTTAACCCGTCAATTTTTTTTCTATTTAGTTATCAAACTTTCATGACGTGAATCCCATGTTTGACGGGTTAATCTGGTTTGAAAGGTTAACCCAGTTAATTCAGATTTTTTTTCTTTTTCTTCATTAGTTTTTTTCTTCCTGTTGGTTTTTTTTATTTGTTTTTTTTAATTAATCTATTTAATTATCACACTTTTATGACACGACCTTGCAGGCAGACCCACATTCAAGACTCTTGAGTCCGGTGTTGTAGCCAGACTCACTTAAACTTGAGTCATGTAAGTTTAATATTATTATTAATATTATAAATATTACTCTTGGGTCAAGCATTGCAGCTAAACCAAAGCCTCTTGGGCATATCTTTGCAAAAAGACCTAACACTCTTAGATCTTAGCCTTTTTTGATATTTTTTATGCAAGAAAAAAAATTAACTCGTGGCATGTGCCTTTGTTTTTTTTTTCTCTCTTTTTCTTTTTAAAGCCTTTTACTGTGGATTGCACAATACAGTTCACAGTGAAAAAGCTGATGCCTTTAGTTTTTTTTGTCTTTTTTTTAATTATTTTTTTTAATTTAGTTTCTTAATATTAAATTTTTTCTATTTAATTATTAGACTTTCATGACATGGATCCCAGTTTCGACATTAATCTTTTTTTTAATTTATTTTATTAATAATAAATCATTTTTCTATTTAGTTATCACACTTTCATGACATGAATTCCAGGTTTGATGTGTTAACTGGGTTTGGCGAATTAACCGGGTTGATTCAGATTTTTTTTCCTTATTAGTTTTGTTTTTCCGATTTCATCTTTTAATATTATATGCAGTCCACAGTGAAAAGGCTAAAGCCTGTAGTTTTTTTTTTTTGCTTTTTTTTTTATGCATTTCACTGTGGACTGCACAGTGCAGTCTACGGTAAAAAGGTTGATACCTTCTTTTTTTTCTTTTTAATTAATTTTTTAATTTAGTTTTTTAATATTAAATTTTTTTTCTATTTAGTTATCAGACTTTCATGACACGGATCTCAGGTTTGACGGGTTAACCCAGTTAATTTAGATTTTTTTTTCTTTGTCTTCATTAGTTTTTTTCTTCTTATAAGTTTTTTTTTTCTTTTATTGTTTTTTTCATTTAATATTTTTTTATTTAATTTAGTTCATCAATATTAATTTTTTTTTCTATTAGTTATCGACTGATGCCTTTAGTTTTTTTTTTTTTGCTATTTTTATGCCTTTAACTATGGACTGCACACTGTAGTCCATAGTGAAATGAAAAAGCTGATGTCTTTTTATTTTATTTTTTCCTTTTTAATTAATTTTTTTCATTTAATTTAGTTTGTTAATATTCAATTTTTTTCTATTTAGTTATCAAATTTTCATGACACGGATCCCGAGTTTGACAGGTTAGCCCAGTTAATTTTGTGTTAACCCGTCAATTTTTTTTTTTTCTATTTAGTTATCAAACTTTCACGACATAAATCCAAGGTTTGACGGGTTAACCTGGTTTGAAGGGTTAATCCAGTTAATCTATTTCATTAATATATATATAATATATATATATATATATATATATATATATATATTATATATATTCTATAAAAAAATTTATATATTCAAGTTTTTTTTATATTTTTATAGTTTAAAAAAATTAATTTCAAATCAAAATTTTTATGCATATATCTAATTAAATAAATTGAAAACTATTTGTATGAATAATAAATAAAAAGTTATTAATAATACCTAAAAATAAAACTTGAAAAATTAAAAGACAAATGTAGATCAAAATATTTAATTTTAAAAAATAAGATATTTGTTTGGTTGTGTTTGTTAAATTTTTTTTATTAAAATAATTTGTTTATTCAAGCAAACGATAATATAAATAGAGACAAAAATTAAATTGATTGAATAAAATAAAAAGAGAAAAAAAACAAAATTTTCACTTGATTAATTTATATTTGAAATTATTTTCTTATGTTTTTGTGTCCTCATACTTTATAATAAATTTATATTTGAAATATATAATTTGGCAAAATTTTCATTATAAGTCTATATCCAGATTCATTATTGATTAATTTTTTTGAAATATTTGGTTATCTTTAATTGATAAGATAATATTATGTTGATATATTATGTTAAAGACAATTACTTGCACAGATATTGCTACCTTTTGTTATTCTTTTTTTTTTAATAGAATGTGATATTTATAGTTCCCTTTTTTTATGATATAATATATGTTTATCTTGTCATTAAATATAAATATTTTAGTAAACTTTAGATTATATTATTTATAACCTTTCTATCAATAATTATTGCTTGAAAAATATTTTCTAAGAGTATTGTATGTACATTTATATTATTTATACCTTTCTATCAATAAACTTCAGATTATATTATTTATACCTTTTTATTGATTGCAATTAATTAAATAAATCTTTTCTCATTGAATCATCTATATTCATGTATCACCAAGTTATTATCACACACACACACACGTCAACCAAAACAAGAATATTATCATCAATAATTCATATATCATTCGATATAATAATTTAAATTTAAAAATTTACTAAGTTTATTTAAAAAATTTCAGAGTCAAACTAGCTCTAATTGAACTGTGACATCATGTAAAGCAAGTGTTAAGTGAATATAAAAATAAAAATAAAAGGTATTGTTATGAAACTCAATATAGTAGTTTAAATTTGAAAAATCTTGACTTGATTATTTACTTAGTATAAGTTTTAAATTAAATCATATGGGAGTTATTATAATATTATCTTTTTTCACTAGGTAGGTCTAAAAAATAAAATCAACCCAATGCTAAAGAATAAAATTAAATAAACTCTCTATATTAAATGATGAAATGACAAAAAAACAATAAATAAAAAAAGAAGGTAAAAAAACTTAAAGAAAATAAAAACCCCATAATAAAGGATGGGATTGGAAATAAAGCCAAAAGATAAAAAAAAAGCCAAAAAACTTTTATTATATTATAAACAATACAAAAACTTATTTACCATCAACCCGATATTGAAATGTAAAATTAAATTAAAACCCTATATTAAATGATATAATTGAAAAAAAAAAATAGGCTAAATAACCCAAAGAAAAAAAAACCACATTAATGGATAAAAAAACCTCAAAGATAAAAAAGGCCAAAAAAACCTAAATAGCCAATACAAAAACTCAAAGGCCTGTTACAACAAAGCCTAGGCATGTGAGCTCGAGGGAGGCCTATGAGCCTAGTTTTTTTTTTTTTTTTTTAAATAGAGATAGATAAGCAAAATAATACTATCATCTAGGGGTTTTGTGGTCTTTTCATTATAGTTTTTTTTTGTCTAATTTCAACTTAATTTAGGGGATTTTTTTATTTTAATAATTGTTAAATATTAAAAAGAAAACCTTGCTAGCAAGCGTCATGCACGCACCAAAACGTAGGTGGCCTTCGTGCATTTCAAGAAAGAGTCATTCGGTCATTAAACACCGTTTTTCACGATGGTGTTTGAAATGTCTTGACGCTTCCTACATAATAGGACATGGCGTGTGCTAAACTCATCTTCGGTTTGGCAACACTTGCCAGACCCAGATGGTGCCTAGATCTGATAGGGCAACGGGGTGGACCAGTGCCAGACGCAACAACTTTTGGGTTTGGCTTTGATCAGACCGAGCGCACCTTAATGGGGGCGTATTTGGTGTAGGCATGTGCCAACCTAACGCGCTTGAAAATACAAGAAACTTATACCTATATATTTTTTCTTGATCCGGTATTTAATACACACACACGCATCAATTACCATGGTCAATTTTCCCAGATATCTCTGGCATTTGACAAACATTTTGAGGAAAATCCCCACCAAGCAAAGGATGATCAGTAGACCTATGTTCATAATAGAACTCTACCTTATCTATTAACTTCAACAAACCAACAATGCTAGTGTCATTATGCACTATTATGAAAAGTAAGGTCTTATTACATCATTACAAAGCAAAAGAATCATTATAATACATAAAATACACATCTTTTTTACCAAATTCAACATTAATATTCAGTAATTAAGGTTATAAAACACAGTAAATCTAAATTAGTATCATGTTTTTCATACACAACCCCATCCATATACTCAACCAACAGACCCAATTGACCTTTTCACAGTTCTACCCATGTGGAATATAAATGTCTTCTTCGACATATATATGCTAGAAAAAACATATTTAAAAAATAAGAAACCTAAGACCAGTCACATGTTTTTGAAGGTCATAAGAATATAATATCTTGTAAAGTTAATAATAACTATTGCTATGCATGTGGAAGATGTGACCTTTCACATTCGAGACCACTGGTTATTTGATAAACAAATGTAAGCAAATTAACAATGGAGGGCGAATTAGATTATCACCTTTTCACGAATATTCATTCATTGTTTCTCTTCTCACGATTCACAACATAGTAAATGAGAGTAATGGAGCTCACAACTTTAAGCTAACCTTCATTTCTCGTGTTTCAATTGATATTCTCAAAGTTTTTCTCCCAGGGTTAGGTTTTCTTCTTCATGATCTTGAGTGTGAGACATGAGAGAATGTGAGAAGATTTTGGGTGCTGTGAGTTATATATGACGGTGTAGAGAGAGTAATGAGTTAAACGCTTCCACATCTAATGGAGCTCTTTAGCTATAATTATAGAGAGCATGTATATGTATTTTCACCTGGAGCATTCTTTCCTCAAATGCCTCTCTACGTACTCAAGCTTTGTGAACACTACTCGCTATACACATAGCGAATACTGTCGCACTATCTGGAATTCATCAAAAATCATGCATCGCAAGGAAGTGAAAGGAAAAACAATTAGTATTGAAGTTCAGTCTTGGCACAGCATAGCAAGATGTAACGAGTCTGTAGTTAATGTCCTGGAGATGGAGCAATTTGGAGCATGTCATGGCCCAAGGTGCCATGCATACATGGCAAGGAATATCTTGGGAACAGTGAAGTCGATATTGCAACAGGCCTCGTATGCTAACCAAAACCATATCCATAGTATGGACGACTCTGCAAATCTAGTCTCCTTGAAAAAGTAGATGACTTACTGAGCTTGCAATATCAATGAAGCTTCTGTTTTATTATTTCCATGCAGAAACTTGAGCCAATACAGAGTTTGTGAAGGGTTCATAAATGTGTGTCCTATAATCTGTTGTGTAATAAAGACTTCAAGCATTGAAGTTTTTGTGCCCTAAGTGCAGTTTTCATTAAGCCTTGTCTCAGAGGTATGGGGTTAAAATGACTATAGTTTGATGGTTAGTGAATATGTATTTTGCGAACACCATTTTTAGATAGAAATGAAGAAATGAAGAACATATTTATCTTATAGAGACATGTATCAATTATCAACACTAGTATGAGTTCAGTATGCCAAAATAAACAAATAAAAAATGTACTAAAAAGAAACCTAAGACAACTATAATGAAAAAAATAAAAAAAAATTGTATTTGAGCATGCATTAAGTTCTTTAATTTAATGCATCTTTGATCCACATTCAACTAGTGATGAATTAATTTTTAAAATTTTTTTACTAAATAAAATAGTTCATTTTCAATATTCCTTTAAACGTATACCTTTTTCAAATTTTTATTATAATAAAATAATTAATTAAAAAAATAAATTTAAAAAAAAGATTAAAAGTAATTTATTAAAAAAAAATACATTAAGGACTCTTACTTAAGATAATATGAATTTTTTTTAGAAAGCTTAATTTCTATTCTAGCTATTTTAGTTATATATAAAAAATAGAGAACATGAATGTGAATGATTGCAAGGAGGTTTTATACCTATAAAAAATATTTTTTTTATTGTTTTGATTTTTTTTCAAGGACCAGTAATTATTTCTTTAAATTTAGATGAAATCTCAAAAAAAAAAAATTTCACATAGCAAAGTAATTCCCACATGTTAATTCGGTAAGACATGGTAATTCTAAAAAAATATTATTATAATAAATTTCTAAGTGAAGAATACTTTGAAAAGCAACCATTATCACAACACTAAACAAGTTCTAAATTGACCAGAATCACAATGCAAAGCTATTTTTTAAATATCTTTTCAATTTTTTTTTCACTTGAATATTTATCAAAATAATATTTTTTTTGAAAAAAATTATTTTTAACATCAACACATCAAAATGATTTAAAAACACCAAAAAAATAATTTGAAGTAAATAAAAAAATTCAATATTTTTCAAACGCAATTTTTGCTGTTAATTCATTTATGAAGCCTTAATTTAATCTAATCAATGAAACAAGAAATTAAATCTATTAAAACCTGATTTGAGGTTGATGTGGAATAAAACTTAGGTTATAGATTAGAAGAGTTAATCCAGATCGATCTATGCCGACTTTAATTTTTTTAAAATGATTTAAATGATATTATTTCAACCCAATTTTCTTTCAAAAAAAAAAAACCTTAATGGCTTAAGGGTCAAGTTTTGATTCGTCAATCTTGGATCAACTGTATTGTACTATTACTAAGTTAATTCAAGTTTTTTCTTCAATCAACTAGATATTTTTTATTTAAATTAAATCAGTCTAAATTAACCGCAGAACTGGTCAATACTTCCAATTATGATCACCGATGGTAGTGGCGTCCCAATCCCTAGGTGGCATAATAATGCCTTCTTTGATCTATAACTCTTGAAAGCCGACAACAAATGAGGCATGAGATGTTCATAGCCAAGATTTGATATTTAAATAAATGAAATGTAAAACACTTAAATTCATCCATTTTTATTTATTTTTTTATTTATTGAGAGTGGGACCCACCATTTTTAGTTACACATTTATATTTATAAGAGAAGAAGAATGTTCTCATGGAGGAGGGATGTTTTTTTAAACAAATAAATTATAATTTACAGAGAGCACCGGAGAGAGCATGATTGATGAGCTCCCGCCTCGAGATCTTTCCGGCAGGAGATCTAGGGATCCCATCAGTAAAAGCCACTCGTCTTATCTTCTTGTATGGTGCAACCTGTGGAAATAAATTATAGGCCTCAAATGAGTGCATATTCCACCTAACTTAAATAGACAAACCAACTACTCTCATTTTATGCAACATGGGACAAGATAAAATTGATAATTAATGGATTAATTGAGGTGTGTTTAAGTTATACCGAACATTTATATTAATAATAAAAAAAATAAATTTATGCGATGTGATTCTCACTTCGCCCTTCTATTATTACATTTTAAATATTTTTACAAAGAGTCCATTACTTTTATAAAGATTTTATATTGAATAAAAAGAATTAATTGATAAAAAAATTAATTTTTATTTTATAAGGTATCAAGTTTTTGTTTAGCAAGAATTCTTTAATAATTATTTATTTTGAGTGTTTTACTATGAGTGAAAAGTAATTTTAGATTATTGTTTTATTTATTTTTATTATTTTTAAACTTTATTTTAATTAGTTTGTGCTTTATTTAAATTGGATGCATGTTTGGCCCACTAGTATTAAAGTTTTATTTTCAAGAGTAGAAATACTTTTTGTAAGAATAAAATATTAAGACTTGATAATATTATTTTTGCCGAATTTATTTAGCTTGTGTGAGAGAGATTCTCACATTTTTTAGTTCTCTAACAAACTAAATTAATTTATCGAAGATTAATTGGTTTCATGACGTCTTTCTTAACTTCTCATTTGCAAATTGATATTTCTAGGGTTGGGGTTGTTACTTCAATAATATTGATGTAATAATATTGATGTCTTGAGACATATTTTAATTATATCACACTTTTATCAGACTTATCTCATTTTAGGATTTGTTATTAATCTTGTTGTGGGTTGCGTGAATACATTATCATAAGTTTGCAATAATCCATGTACTGCCTTAAAGTACATGCTTCTTAAATTAAAACGGGGCTAAATTATTGTTTCTATCATTTTCTTAATATGAAAGAGGGAAAAATAATGAAACTTAAAGCTAGAAGCTTGCCTGTTTTGCAATGGAATCCATGATTTGAGCCTCGGTAATATTGCTTCCTGGTTTCCTCACCACATAGGCCATGGGTATTTGCCCTGCCTCTTCATCAGGATACCTGCTCCAAGATACCAAAACCAATGAAACGAGTGGATCTGTATCTTCAAAAACAAACCAATTATGATGAAACAAACGAAATTGTGAAGGCAGACTATTCTCTGCAATAACAATAACACTAAATTCACCTTCCATCTATCATTAGCACTTCAATTATCGAGCTACAAATTTTTAGTGCTGCTATCTCCATATCAGTCAAGAAAAGAAAATCTGGACTAATCCACCATTACACGTAGTTCAATGGCCAGAAGAATCTCAGTTTAATTGAGAAATTTCATCAGTCGAAGTGTTTGTGTAATACCACCACTAGCAAACTATCCATTGATTTCAAAAAGTAAAGTCTCTCATTGTCATTCCCAGCAGAAGAATCTCTTTTGCTTCCTCAATAAACGAGCTAAGAATATCTTCTCCCCAGTTCACTAAACTACCAAAAACCAAAACAAGATCAAGAATACCAAACATGTTGCATCCCACATGCTACCTCTCTCTCTCTCTCTCTCTCTCTCCATATGATTCAATGCGCATTGGTTTCTTGTCTATGCATCAATACAACTTATATCCCAAAGAAACGAAAAAAATGAGCTACGTATTCAATCAAAAGAGAGCTTTGGGGATATGTTTGTTTGAAAGAGAGAATAAATTGTTGTCAGCAACTGCTACAATGCAGAAACATATGACGCGTAATTAAACAACATTTCACATGCTTATTATACCATCATGAAGTTCTCAGCACGAGAAGCAGAAGAGACAACTTACGGAATTACAGCAGCATCGGCAATCTCAGGATTAGACAGCAGCAATTGTTCCAACTCAACAGGGGGCACCTACAAGTTATCAAAGATGTGACAAGGCAACAATATTTCTAGCATTAGAATGAGATTTACGATCCTGACATTTATTTAAGTCAATATTATACAGGAAAGGGCATCGGATAATTCGATCACCTGATATGCCTTGTACTTTATCAATTCCTTCAGCCTATCAACAATGTAGAGGAAGCCCTCGGAGTCAAAGAAACAAAGATCCCCGGTCTTTAACCACCCTTCTGAATCCAAGATTTCGGCAGTTGCCTTCTCATCTCGTACATAACCTGTACTAAAACCATCATTTTTAGCATCAAGAACAGAATATTAGAGAATTCTACTAGGAAGAAGATGCATGCTGAGGTATTTATGCGGCCAAACTAAGATTTTCCACAGTATAGACTATTGATTTCCTAGTCATGGAACATTCTTCCCCTTTCAGATAACCTGCAGCACATTTCAATATTAATACCCTGATGCAAATATGCATTGCGATTTGCCTAGAAGGTATCTCTGGTCCATCCCAAACAATGTCAAAGCAGTTGCATACATGTATACATGGCAGGTGGCTTAAGAAAAGCTGAGAAAGGTTGTGCTCAGTATCATTTGATTGAATAGTTGACCCAACTCCTTGTTGTTTAAAGAAACCCTCCACTTCAATTGGTATTTTTTCACGGGCGGATTAGATATATCTTTTAGCTCATATATAACTAGCCTACTATTACATATACATGTCTTTCTTCCATAACGTAAACCAACTATTTGTATCTTGGATTCAGTCGTATTTTAAAAACATTTTTTGAAACATTTATAAAGGAAAGTTGGCTTTAAGCGATTATATATATTACATATACCTAGTTTGATCCCTTGAATGCATGCCAGGTTCCAATTACAGAATCAAACGACAAAGCAGCAAAGAACCATCAAGGCTGTATGCAATGGTACAAGATGCATATTCTTATTAATTGAGGCAGATTCAAAGTATGTCAGCAAAACGCTGACATATTGCTCTTTGTAGTGTAAAACCACAGCGAAACGCTGTACTGTTGGACTGCAGTCCAGTATACTGCAGCTCTTTTGTTTTCCACACCAAAAGAATAACACTTCGAAACACATTAAAGAAGAAAGGTAACAACCAACAAGTCAATGTTCACTACCTTTCATAATGGATGGCCCTCGCAACCAAAGCTCCCCTCTCTTGCCAGGACCAAAGGCCTCTCCAGTTAGAGGATCAACAATTTTGGCTTCCATATTTCGACACAACCGACCAACAGAAGCATGCCGGTTACATTCTTCAGGTCCTATTATCCTAGATACAGCTCCAGCCTCCGTTAATCCATACCCCTAAATCTCAAGTATAAGACACGATCATTAATTACTCAACAACATTAATGTTGCTATACATTAACTTGGTGAAAAATGAAAATCCTGCATTCAGTTAAAATTAAGGAAGGATAAAAAAAGGCTTGCCTGCATTATTTCAGCCTGTGGAAATTTCCTTTTGAATTTTTCTGCAACCTCTTTACTCAATGGCGCGCCACCGCAACTAAACCTCCGCAATGAACTCAAATCATACTTGTTAGTCAAATCCGATTTCAGTAATGTCAGAATAATGGTT
Source organism: Populus simonii (assembly GCA_007827005.2). Classification (NCBI taxonomy): domain Eukaryota; kingdom Viridiplantae; phylum Streptophyta; class Magnoliopsida; order Malpighiales; family Salicaceae; genus Populus; species Populus simonii. Next base: position 4,467,961 of record CM017475.2, on the reverse strand, counting down.
GGCGACACAGGCATGTCACTCACTCTATATCTCTCTACAACCTTCAACACTTGCTCAAAATCAAACCTCTCCGTCAAAACCAACGTCTTCCCCCACCGAAATTCATTTATCAACAAAAAGAAGCCAAAAACATGAAACAAAGGCAGCGTAAGCAACGAAACCGCATGTGGGTCAAGTTCTGCAGAGCTCTTTTGAAAAGCCGCGATTGGAGCTATTACGTTCCTGTGAGTCAATGACACGCCTTTGACTCTCCCAGTTGTTCCCGAGGAATATAGGATCGCTGCCATGTCGGATTGACTCACTTCAACGTGGTTGGTAGGAGTGTCTCGTTTGGAGATTTGAGTCAACAAGGAGATGAACTCAGGGGAGTCAATGAGGATTGTGCCAAGGGGAAAAGAGGGAAGCTTGTGGGCAGTTTGGGAAGTAGCAAATGCGATCTTGGGTTTGCTGAGTTGGATTTGGTGAGTCAGCTCGGAGTTCGAACTTAGGGGGTTGGCAGGAGAGATGGTGACACCAAGGTAAAGAAGAGAGAAATAAAGAATGGGGACGTGGAGAGAGGGCGGGCAGAGGATAAAAGAGACATCGTTCTTGTTTAAATTGTAGAGACTCTTGAGAGATGAAGAAAGAGAGTAAATCTGGTTAATGGCTTGAGAGTAAGTGAGAGATTGACGTGTGGAAGGCATGATAAGGAAGTTTTTTTGGGTGGTTGGGATGGCAGAGGAGTGGAGGAGAGAAAGGATGAATTGGGTTATGGAGAGAGGTTGATGCGGTGGTGGTGGAGTAGCAGGTAGTCTAAGACTTTGAAAGGTTTTACTTTCCAAGCAGTAACCACCTTTTGTAATATTGATTGCATGGGTGGTCATGGTGGTTTCTTGTGCCGGCACTGACTTTGTGGCCATAATTGGATGAAGACGGTGGCAACGAGAGGGAAGGAAGGGGATGATGAAAGGTGGGAGTGAATACAGTTATGGAGATGATCAACAATGGGGGAGCATTATTGTGGGTGATTGACATATTTTAACAATTAAATATTATAGAAAAAATAATAATATAGATTATCACCCTCAAATAATATAGCATTATGAAAAACCTACACAACTTTTACATTAAAAAAACAAGATCTCAAGGATCGCGATACCTACTCAATGATTGCTATATATATATATAAATGCTGGCAACAATATGGTGTCCCTTCAGGCTCTTAGAACATCATGACATGCCTATTTAATTTAACACGAAGCAGGTGAAGTGTAGTAACCCGCAAGTATTTGTTCGAGAGCATCTCCAATGCAAATGATAAATGGAAAGCTAATAATAATAATAATAATATATTATTTTAGTTTTTCAATATTTATTCTATATAGAAGTGCTAATTTAATTTTTTTTATATAAAAATATTATTCCTACATATCTTGTAAATATGTTAAAATATTATTCATTATTTATTAGTTTTTTTTCTTTTGATGTTTTTAAATCAATGTATTTTTTATTTTTTTTACTTTTTACGAGATTATTCTAATCTTATAACTCATGTTATAAGTTTGACAAGTTCATCCAAATTAATTTCAGTTTGTTTTTTTTAACTGATTTTTTTATTTTATCTTTTAATATTGAGTTGATTGAAAATTATCCGAGTTGTTTTTAAACTCGTCAAGTTAATCAGATCATATTGAGTTGTTAAAATAGTTGTGTATCAAATATATTAAAATAAAATTGCTTTTCAAAATGACTTTTTATTATTAGAGTGCACAAAAATAAAAATAAAAATTATATTTATACTATTTAAAAAGTCATATTATCAATTTAGCTTTTTTAAATAGCATCTTCAATTGAAGATGCTCTAATGGCCCTTTTTATATATATATATATATATATATATATATATATATATATATATATAGCATTACATGCTTATTATTAAAACTAACTTCATTTTATTAATAGAAAAGCTAAAGAGTGTGAAGAAATTATTGTTCATCTACACCCATTATAATGTGGATTACAATAGTAATCCAAAGTATATTACTTTTTCTTTTTTTTCACTTTTTCAAAAAAATTTGTTATTATTATTTTTAATTTGTTTTTGTTTATTTATTTTTTAATATTGATGTAATTGAAAATTAAGTTTTGTAATTTATTTCTTTTCATTTTGCCTTTTACAGGGTTAAAATGGTTTATCTATTTGCCAGGGTAACCTAAGTTGTTTCGGTTTACAAGTTTGGTGGGATTTTTTTCTTTTTAATTGAACCTAACTTTGTTATCGTTAATCCCATATAGTTAAAAACAATAGTTTCAGGAAAAAAAATCATTATACATAAAGCTAAAACATGTGGGGAAAGTATTGTAGCTTTCTTCACATGTTACTGTGGATTGCTACAGTACTTTTCCCTTTTCCTACAGTACTTTTCCCTTTTCCTACAGTACTTTCCCCTTTTTCTTTTTCTTTTTCTTTTTCTTTTTTTGTTTTTTTTTTAAAAATTATTTTTGTCAATTTTACTTTTTTAATATTGAGTTGGTTAAAAATTTAGCTTTGTAATTTTTTTACTTTAAAATATTGTGGATTGCGACGGTGTTTTCCCACATGGTTTTTCTATTTTATTTTTTTATTTTTCAAAATTATATTTGTCGATTTTATTTTTTTAATATTGAGCTGATTGAGAATTTAGTTTTGTAATTTTTTTCTTTAAAACATTGTGGATTGCTACAGTGTTTATTCATATGGTTTTTTTTATGTTTTTTTATGATTTTTTTATAAAATTATCTTTCTCGATTTTATTTTTTAATATTAAGCTAGTTAAGAATTATAGTTACAATATGTGGGGAAAACACTGTAACTTTCCTTGCAAATTACTGTGGATTGCTATATTGTTTTTTTTTCCACATGGTTTTTCTTTTGTTTTTTTATGTTTTTTTTTCTAAAATTGTTTTTGTCAATTTTATTTTTTAAATATTGAGTTGGTTAAGAATTACAATTACAAGTAAATACAAGTAAGGCTAAATCATGTGGGGAAAACACCGTAGCTTTCCTCACAAAACACTATGGATTGATACAGTTTTTCCTCACATGGTTTTTTTCCAGTTTCTTTTGTATTTTCTTTTTTTGTAATATTTTTTTTCAAAATTATCTTTGTTGATTTTTTTTTAATATTGAGCTGGTTAGAATTTAACTTTATAATAAAGCTTAATCATGTGGGGAAAGCACTGTAGCTTTCCTCACATAACACTATGGATTGCTACAGTGTCTCTCCACATGGTTTTTTTTTCTTATGATTTTTTCAAAATTATTTTTATCAATTTTATTTTTTTAATATTAAGCTGGTTGAGAATTACAATTATAAGTAATTACAAATAAAACTAAATCATATAGGGAAGCACTGTAGCTTTCATCACAAAACATTGTGAATTGCTACTGTGTTTCCAACATGGTTTTTTTTCCTGTTTTTTTGTTATATTTTTTTTCTAAAATTATTTCTGTTGATTTTATTTTTTTAATATTGAGCTGATTGAGAATTTAGCTTTGTAATTTTTTTTTCTTTAAAACACTATGAATTGCTGTAGTGTTTTCCCACGTGATTTTTTTAATGATTTTTTCCAAAATTATCTTTATTGATTTTATTTTTTTGAATATTGAGTTGGTTAAGAATTATAATTACAATAAAGTTAAATCATATGGGAAAAGCGTTGTAGTTTTCCTCACAAAACACTGTGGATTGCTACAGTATTTCTCTAAATGGTTTTTTTTTTATGATTTTTTCTAAAATTATCTTTGTTGATTTTATTGGGGAAAGCACTGTAGTTTTCCTCACAAAACATTGTCAATTGCTACAATGTTTTTTCTCATGAGTTTTTTTCCTTCCAAAATTATCTTTGTCGATTTTTTTTAATATTAAGTTGGTAGAAATTTTAGCTTTGTATTTTTTTTGCTTTTTATTAATGGAAAAGCTAAATCATGTGAGGAAAACACTATATTTTTTCTCACAAAACACTGTGAATTGCTACAAATCATTTTGTTCAGTCTCTAAGTTTTTGATCACCAATACAACTTTTTTTCCATCATGAAATATTAGCTTTATCATATCTTTAATTTCTATTACTTATTTAACACTGGTTTATAATTATAACACTATTAAATATATTTGTTTTATAAACCCGTAACACGCGTAGATGCCAATCTCGTCTTAACTAAAATATGGAGACATATTCCTAGAGAAATAGAGTGCTTCAATTAAATATAGTAAATAATAGTTGGTTAGTTGATTTCCCTTACCTAAAAAGGTCTGTTTAACTCACCTTGGTAGTGCGAATGCTATCTCTTCTGTGGTTTCAATCTTAGATAAGTTTTACTTGTTATCTGATCTTATATTTAATCCTTCAAAATGCAAACTTTTTTGTTCTGGTGTAAGAATGGAAGATGCAGCACAAATTCAGAATATTTATGGGTTTAAAATGGGAAAACTGCCTGTCAGGTACCTAGGGGTCCTCTAATGACAGGAAAGCTCACAATACATGATTGCATGCCTTTATTGGATAAAATCTCTAGTAGAATTCAGCATTGGGCAACAAAACTCTTATTCTTTGCAGGAAGACAACAACTAGTATCATCAGTGATCTTTAGTCTTCAAAATTACTGGTGTACCAGTTTTATTCTTCCATCTCAAGTTATAAAATCTATTGAGAGTAAATGCAATAGCTTTCTCTGGAAAGGAAAAGATACATCTGCTGTAGGTGCAAAAGTTGCTTGAGAATTAGTTACATTGCCAAAACAGGGAGGAGGGGGCCTTGGAATTAAAAAGTTGAAAGAGTGGAGTTGTGCTTGTGCAATGAGAAATCTATGGTGTCTCCCTCTAAAATCTGGTTCATTATGGGTTGCTTAGTGTTGGGAATATTTAATTAAGAATAGGAGTTTATGGAGCTTAAATGCCCCAAATGACTGCACCTGGAACTGGAGGAAGATGCTGAAACTTAGAATTATGATGTGGGACTCTGTTGATTACTCTATTGGAAATTGGAAGCTCACCTATCTATGGTGGGATAAATGGCATCCTCATGGTGCTCTGATTAAGAGATATGGGCAGGAAATTACTGTTGGAACTGGATCCCTTTAAATGCTACTGTTGCAAATGTGATAGGTGATTACTGGGTTTGGCCTCCTTCAAGGTCAAATGTAATGGCTGATATTCATAGTGCCATCTGTGGTACTATTTTTCTAAGTCAAGATGTTGAGGATCATTACATGCAGAGAAGCTGTTGAGGGGGGATTTTCATGTCGAAGTGCCTGAATCTGGTGAGAAAGAAAAGAAATAATGTTGCTTGGCATAAGCTCCTTTGGGGACCATTGCCTGTTCCCAGACGTAGCTTTATTGCTTGGCTCTCTATCTCGAACAGTTTATCCACCAAATCAAGACAGCTGAAACGGGGAAGGAATATAGACACAACTTGCTCTCTATTTCAACAAGCTCCAGAAGATAGGGATCACTTATTCTTCTCTTGTAGTTTCACCAAGAAAATATGGCAGTGTATTTTAAAGAAAAGTGGAATTTGCAGGCTAGCGATCGGCAGGAAGAGTTGGATTGTGCCATTTCTTTTCTACAGAAGAAATGCATTCTTTCTGTCCTGCTAAGAATTCTCCGGTGCTCCTGCGTTTATCAAATTTGGAAAGAAAGGAACATGAGAGCGCTTGGTTTTGATGGGACTGTTGCCAGTGTCATTGTGGTGTTTGTATATCCTTCAGTAATTTGTTTTTTTGTTGTATTGTGGAGTTTGTATATCGTACAAACCTTGTAAGCAATCTGCTTTGGTTGGTTATAATTAATGAAAATTCATTCATTAAAAAAAAAATCCACTTAACCATTCTTTGATTAAGTTTTTCAACATATAGCTACAATTTTAATTAGTTTTTTTCGGAACTAGACATGAGGGGGCTCGTGTAACTAGTAATATTATATTTTAAATATATATTTTTTATGTATGAATTAAAAAATTAAATTATAAATATGATTTATAAAATTCTATGTTATTGTAGTTTATTCTACTATTTTAAAACTCGATTTGACCCTACCTGATAAGTTGAGTCATGGCTTAAGCGACTCAGGGACTAGGCCTAACAACAAAATTAGAAGGAGAATTAATCTGGTTTGATTTAATTAAAATTTCAGATTGACTCACAAGTGATAATTTGTTAGTTTTTTTTTAAATGATATTATTTTAATATTTTTATAAAATAAAAAAAATAAAATGACTTAAATTAAATTAAATCAATCTACCTAACTTGTGAATTGATATTTATTCCTGCTAAACCTTGAATCTGGATTAAAAACTATAGTTTATTTATGAAAGTTTATTAATTTTATGTTATAATTCTTTAGAATGTGAATATTTGTGATTTTTAATGATAAATTTTTTACAAGGAAGTAGGAACAACCTTGGTATTCTAGATTGGAGGCGGTACACACAAAAGTCATCCCGTTCGGATTCATCGCCATACGATGACAACAAATCAACATGAAAATTAAGGGACTGATTTGAAAGTTAAGGAAAGTAAAGGGGTACTAAAACCAAAATATTCAGACAAAACAAGAACCAGGGGTTTAGGGTTTTGTATCCTCTGTATCTCCCTCTCTCCCTGTCTCTGTTTTAATTGACAAGTGAAACTGAATATTGCAAAACAATGCCGCGAACTACGACACTAGAGTGCCCAGGTTGCCCTCCACTTCGAGCTCTAACTTTTGATTCTCTGGGTCTTATCAAAGGTAAATACATTATCAATTCTCTTTAACAACCCAATGAAGCAAATCGCTGTTTGCGTTTCTTATTGTTTTGATATTTGGTTTTGATTGTAGTGATTGAGTCTCGTGGTGAAAGAGGAACACCTCAGGTTGTAGAGAGATGGGGTGATCCTGTTTCCTCCAAATGCGTGCTTGCTGCTTCCTTTGATGACCGTAAAAAAGACCCTGTATGTGTTGCTCTTCCTTCCTTTCTTTCTCTATTACTTTTTTGAGCTGAAACTTGTAAATCTATGCCATTTTCTATGTTTTGATTTCTGGGTTTTTCTTTTCTTTTTCTTTTTTTGCGGAGTTAAAGTGTCATAGACTCGTAGCCATGCTTGTAATACATATGTGGTGGACATCCTGATGTTGCATGCATTTATTAAACGTGGTATAAAAACTGTCTTACTAGGGTGTAATTTTGTTTCTTGCAGTTATTGGCTGTTGCAAGAAAAAATAGAGAGGTGAGTTAATTGTATTACATTCTGAATGTTGACGATGGAGTGCAGTTTAGTTTTTGGTTCCTGATGGTAGTTCTGGTGTCACTTGAGCGTTGCTTAGTTATGCTATAGTTAATGTAATACAGGTTGAAGTAGTCAACCCGCTTAATGGGGAAATTCATGTCATGTTATCTAATGTTGGTGAGGATGGTGTTCAACCAGAAGATGATGCTATTTCTGCTTTGCATTTATTCAGGAGAGAGAGGTCATCTGGGTAAGCTCTACCGTTTCTTTTTTTAGAGTAATAATTTGAAGTTTATGGTTATATCTACTTGTGACTACCAGCAGTTACTGAGCTTCGTTGTGTTGGTTATGTGCAGGTCATGTACTTTGCTTACATGTACATCAAAAGGAAATGCAAGCGTGAGGTCTATTGGGGTTGATAAATCGACTGCTGATAGTGCCAGTATTAGTGTAACAAAGACATGGAAAGTTTGTGGTTCTGGTATTGTCTTATGTTCTAAAGTGGATGGAAGTGAAAACTATGCGGTGTTTGGAGGGTGAGTACACCCATCTGTGTGACCATACCATATAGGATTTAGACTTGGAAACTTATGTTCATTAGTGGCATGATGGCTTTTTTGTTTTCCAAAGCAGGAAAGGTGTTGAAGTTAATCTATGGGACCTTGAGAATTCTACTAAAATTTGGACTGCCAAACCTGTGAGCCATATTACTAGTTAACTATTCTAAATCAAGATGAAAAAATATTTTTCTATTTACAAGTAGTTTTGTACTTGGCCTTAGGTCAATTTCATTATTTTTGCTTTGTGCAGCCTCCTAAAAATAGCCTTGGGATATTTACCCCTTCTTGGTTTACATGCACAACATTCCTTAGTAATGATGATCACCATAAATTTGTGGCTGGCACCAATAGTCATCAGGTAATCCTTCCATAGAAAATACTCTCATGGGAAAATTTATTGCAGCATGGAAGAGTTTGTAGTTAAGTATTTTATCTAGATATCCACAATGCACACCTAGTAGCTGCTCCAGGAAAATGCTTGCTTCTAAAATAGTCAATACCCATCCTTTCTTTCGTTCGCAACTTTGCATGCTTATGTGGAACCAATGTTGGTTGTTGGCTGTGATTACTGCAAAAACTGGTGATATAGTTAGAAATGGAGTGGTTTAGAGATAACTTTCCATGAATTGATAGTTTCTGTTTTTTCCAGAATCATATGATGTGGAATTGCAGTCGCACATAATCACAGGCATTTGCTAACAGCTGAAGAGGTTTCCAGATGGCCTTGAATTTATATAACTTGATAATTGCTGTTTACCTAACAGGTCCATTTGTATGATATTTCTGCTCAGCGCAGACCTGTTCTATCATTTGATTTCAGAGAGACTGCTATTAAGGCTGTTACTGAAGATCAAGATGGCCATACTATATATATAGGAAATGGATCCGGTGACCTTGCTTCATTCGACATGCGAACTGGTACATGCATCTATTTTGACTAGAATATGCAATAAATACTTCACACTTTAATTCCTGTTTAATTTTGTTCCGCATTCTGCATGTGGTTGTAATATAAAAATATCACTTGAGTAGGTATTAACTCTTTTAAGATTATCCTATAGTTTCTTGTGAATGGACCAAATTTCTGTTCAGATGAAATATGTACTTTGTTTACTGGTGGCAATGATTTTTTGGTGTAGTCCAGTTTTTGAATTTGTAAGTCAAGGATCTAAATAGGAGGTTGGCATTTCAATAAGGGCTGTGATTCAAATAATTTGATCTGACTTAGCAACAAAGTGAGTAAGGCCTTTGCAATGGACTGTGTTTGCCTGATCTTAAGCTTTGCAATGTGTCTGTGTTGGAGTCAGTGGCCTGAAGTAGGCTTAGAGAGATAAATTTACAATTATCTTTTAGTGTGATAAATTTACAATTATTTTTTTGCCTTGTCCCATCCTTTTTAATTCTATGAAACACATATGGATCAAATGGTCAGAGGATAAGTATATAAGTTAAGATTTAGAATCTGACTTGCCCTTTCCAGCGTTGTGGAAATTATTTTTGAACTGAGCAGTGTGGAAAGTATGGTATTTAATGGAGTTATTTTTTAGTGATATGTTAGCTGGGAATATTTTCTTTATTGAACTCATACATAACTTGGCATTTCCTCGTGAAATGTGGAAATCTGACTCCAGACACCATGTAGTTCATACAAACTGGCATTATTTAATTCAAGTTTCTGCTGCATATAGCAAGAGAATTTGCTGTTAGGTTAATATTTAAGCTTCTTATGTGTTGGTTCCATCTGTTTGTTTGGAGGGTTTTACAGCTGTCTTTACCATGTTTGCTAGCATAAAAATCACACATAAGGAGGATACATAATCATGCTTAGATCTATAGTTGATGATTTTGTACAGATATTTTATTTAGTTTCAAAAATGAGGAACCTCTGAATGAATACCATAATATGGTTCTTTTATATAATTATTCTTAATATAATCTGAAAAGTATCAGTGGAATTCCATCTTAGACCAGTTTGCTCAGCACCTTCAAATGGCTCCCCAATGTATCATAATCAAATCAAGCAGTCTTGAACCATTTTATGAGTTATATATCACACTATTTTTGGCTAATGACTAATTAGGAACCGGACTAACCCAGGAGCATGCAGGTCCTCCATCCTGTATACAGCAGTCAAATGATTAGGCTGTTTCAATTTATTATTTTAGTATGGTCACTTGTCTTCTTATGGCTGAAATCCACTAATCAGATCATCTTATTCTCTGTTTTGATGCATCTGTATACAATGTTAACTATTTAGTAGTTGTGAATTGGGCTAAATTTTGTTGCTTGGCAATCCAATATCAGTGCCTACCTGCTGCTCCTCTTCTGAATGTTCTCTTCTTCCCTATGATTCTTTTAACATTGGATCTATCTTTTTCTTCCAGGAAAGCTGTTAGGATGTTTTATAGGGAAGTGTTCTGGAAGTATTAGATCCATTGCCAGGCACCCAGAGCTCCCTGTGATAGCATCATGCGGTGAGTATATAGAACAATTTTGCTTTATCTTTGTCAGACATATATTTGACTTGGTTCTCCGTGCCATTAAATTAGCAGCTTCCTAGTTCTGGGGCCAAAATGTTTTCTTGACTTATTGCTTTCTTTTTCTTAGGTTTGGATAGCTATTTGCGGCTGTGGGATATAAAGACTCGTCAACTTCTTTCAGCGGTATTTTCCTGGACTTCATTTCTGTGAAGATATCGAGTCTAATATACTTTACACCTCTTTATTTATTTATTTCCTTTTTTCAACTTGGAATGACATTATATTAGACTTAATGCTGGTTTTTTCAATTCCTTCTTATCTCAGTGTGGTTCCTAATGGTGGAACTACAGAAGTTGGAAATATTCCAATGACACTGAGGATAAGAGTGTTGCTTACGGCTTAATTTGTTATAAGTACTTGATTTATTACTGATTAATATTGCTGTAGTTATGCAATATTATCTTTTTCAATACCTCACTGGGAATCAGGGTACATTTTTTCAACCTAATAACTTACAATACATGAATGCTCTAATTGGAGTTGACTTGTCAGTTTTTCATGTCTCTTTAACATTTTATCAACTGACATGATGTCATCACAACTACTGTTAGTTGATTGAATGTTCTTTAAAGTGAGTTTCATTAGATGAAAGTTGAAACTCCCATGTATGCTGAAATGATGCTTTGGGGTATTTGGTTCAAAAATCAATCCTGCCAGTGTAAGATTGCGTGTGGTGCTGTCATAAGTTTTGATGTCTGGGTCATGGAGGTTTGTTTTTGAATGAGCATATGGGAATTGTGATAATATTTATTGTGGATATTCCAGTCATTTAATCAAAACTATAATTATGTGGTGCAGGTTTTCTTGAAGCAGCACCTTACAAATGTTGTTTTTGATTCAAACTTTGTTGACAAAGGTTGGTTTTCCCTTTCTTTGCACAGCTTCGGGTAGTATTTTTTTATGCCACCCCATAGTACTTGAATATCAAGACCCTCGGTAAACTTGAGTGTTTGGACAAAAACTTGTCTGGATGGTAACTGTGATAAGGGATAAATTATTGGCCCAAAATAACTAAATGTATTGATGGCATTCATTTTCTTCCAGCAGTTTTAGGTTTTCACGTATGGTGCTAGTCGAAATTCTTTATGAATCCAATGGATGAGCGCGATGCTTAAAAAAAAGGAAGAAAGAGAGCCTATGTTGCTTGTTCAGTGGCTTCAATTTAATGATTTCTAATGATTGATGTTGCTCTGCAAAAGAATGAAGGTAATAACTGTCAAGGCTTTCTTGGGAATGCCATTAAGATGAGCTTCTTACTCGAGAGAGTCTCTAGGAATATGATAAGCTTTTTCACGATGGTCATTTGGGACCCTTGGTGCTAAGAGATCACAGTTCTCCCTTGGAGACTATGGATGGATACTTGCAACGAGTATGCCGTTTAAACTAGATTGATCCCAACATCAGGCTAGAGCTTTGTCTTTCTAATAGTGCTATGATATGTTTTTCTTTATTGCCAAATGCTAACATCAGGTTAGAGCTTTGTCTGCATCAATGATTTTTATTGTGTAGATTTTCTATTGATTATCGCGGTCCCTATTGTGCTTGCAGAAGTTGCAGCAACAGCACGGAATGCCAATGAGATCCAAACTACCGAGGTCCAAACTGAAGATGAGATGGGAACATTGCCTGTAAAAAGAAAGAAGGCATCTAAAGAAAAAAGGGAGAAAAAGAAGAAAAAGTAAAGAAACCATCGTGTTAAAATCCAAGAAAAAGAGCCGGAAGCACAAAAGAGAGATTTGTGATGACTCCTGAGATTAGCATAAAGAGCTGGGATTTTATGTTTAGGGAATGTTTGAGATTGCAGTTGTGCTGTTTTTTTTTTATTTGTTTTAGCTTCAAATTAATCAAAAAAAATTGAATCTTTTTAATGTATTGATGTGAAAAATATAAATGCTTTTCTTAAAAAAAAATTAATATACTTTTAAATAAAATAAAATAATTCTGATTCACATTCTCAACATGACACTTGAAAAAGACTGGCAGCGGCATATAGCAGGCTGTATGGCATCTCTCGAGTGAAATGGCAAAACAAAACCCTTGTAATCTTTGCTCAAGGCTTTTATAGTATTAATTCTCACTCATTATTCTTTACGTAGAGGATTCGTTATGATTAATTAATTTCGTTTTTTTTCCAAACCATTGCAGTTTGTATGATCTTTTCTCCAAAAAAAAAAAAAAAAAAAACTAAATAATATTTTTTATTTTAAAAAAATTATTTTTAACATCATCAACACATTAAAATAATCTAAAAATATTTAAAAAATATTAATTCAAAATAAAAAAATATAATAAAAATTAATTTTTTTCAAAAACATTTTTAAAAAATAAAATCTGCTGATAAAGGATAATATCTTGAGCAAAGTGCTTCATCGGCAGGAATCGATCATGGCTGGTTCCGGGATAAGAGTTACACTATTTCCATAGTGAATAAACGATGAAACAAAAACAGGCAAGGGGTAGAACCCAAAAGGTCCAAGAATATATTGCTCCACCGGAGATATCACCTGTTTAAAATCTTTCAAAAATGTTCAATTGCTGGAACTACATAGATCCAGTGTGAGATAACCTTGCTAATTAACGGTTTAGCACTTGTAAATGATTTATGACCGTGATTTTATTATCCCTCCCAACCAGTGCATCATAGACAACAGGACAAATCTGCACCACGGCTTGTAGGGTAAAAACCAATGAAGAGAAACAAGAGGCTGCATTATTATACGTGTTGAGCTCAGATGAAAGTTGATCCAAAGGATTGTCAATAAGAAATTCCATGATTTTTCTGCAGAAATCACAATAAAAACAACTGGAAACGGGGCAGTAAAAGCACTTGCATCAAGTTACTGAGATTTAGCCTCCTCCTTTTTCTCCGGTGACAAGTACCTAAGAAAAGGAACAAAGAAACTTGACTAAGCAGATCAACTAACAACTGGTAGCAGAATATTCAAAGTCCTATTGCATCATCCGATGTTAATTTAAGAAAATCTTTTATTTAAATAAAAATACTGTCAACTGTTTGAGGGGATAATCAATGTCTGATGGACTAGCAAATGTCTTGGCTAATTATTAGACTGGGACACGGATTTAGAATCCACTTCTTAAGAAAAATGGTAAGGCCAGAAGAAAGGAAAAAACAATTTACTTTCCCAAATCTTCCAACAACATTCTTGAGAATAATGATGGAATAGTTTTCGTTTTTTCCAACATTATTCCAAGCAACCAGAACAGAGGAATACATATTGCAATTAAGAACAGGTTAATTCAACACAAATCACAAGTGAAGTTACTCACCCCTGACCCCTTGCCCAACGAGAGAATTGATAGAGCTGCACAGTCTCGTTTGAAGCGTGGCATGCTAGAAGTAGATAGTTACGAGGCTGTACCATCCATGCAAACCTCATGAACAATGCTGAATACACACACATAGCTGAAGCAACAATAACAAAGATCAGAACCTCAACCATCAGCACTAGAAATCAAACAAAATCAACATCAGAATTGTTTTACCTCCTGTCATATTTCCAGAAATCATTTCTGGGGGTTTTTTCATATCCACTAACCCCTGTTGAATAGATTAGATACGATCACAATAAGTCACAGAGCATGAAATTAAAATCATGCAGCAACACAGCATATAAAAATGAAATATACATATAATCCAAACTGAAAATAAGTTAGTAGAACATACAGCAACAACGAACCCCCAGTTGGCAACAGGTCCCCAGAAGTGAGATGTCTTGGGACCAACAGGACTGTTCAAAAATGCTCTGAAGGTAGACGCCATTGCCAACAACTGAATCCTCTTGGATACCTCTGCAAAAATCGAACATAAAACGAATCCAGAGTCGGAGATAATTACATATGTTGTCAAGTCAAAATAATCGGATAAAAAACCCAAATTCTACTCCCCTAAATAAAGTTAAAAATATCACCAAAATTACATAAAAATATAAGAGATTAAGAAAATACATATGTAACTGAAATTGTTCTTCGGGCTAATTCATGAATTCCACTTTAATACCTTAAATCAGATAGTCTTTTAATCTCAATATAAAATCATAATTTGGCATAAATCAGACAACAACCCATGATTAAGAAACATCATAAAACGAAATAACTAACAAGCATCATCATACGCCGACAAATTGGAGATTAATCATTAATTAATGAATAAATAAATCTTATCAATGTATTTTAAATTATAAGAGTGAGCATTAAAAAGCGTACCAGAGAGACGATCGCCGAAGATGATCGGAGAAAAAATCCGAGAGAGAGGGGGGAGGGTTTTGGGATTGGGCGTTGAAGAGGAAAGAGGATAATAATTGGGAGTTAAGTGAGGGATTGGAGGACTTGTCGTTCGTCAAGTTGCGTTCCTGTCACTTGATATCATTGCAGCTGACGTGTCTTTTTGAGTTGGGAAAAGATCGGTTGACAACATGTTGTAAATAATGAGTTCAGACAACATGTTGTTTTTAATAGTTCGGTTCAATCATGCTTCAAAAAAAAAAATTAAATTAATATTTTTTAATTATTTTAATATATTGATGTTAATAATAAATTTTATAAAATAAAATAATATACTATTTTAATGTATTTCCAAACAAACAAATAAAAATTTAAAATTATAATAAAGGTTAATTTTCATAATGTTTTTTATTAAAAAAATATTTTTTATTTTTCAAAATTCATTCTTAACATTAATATATTAAAATAATTAAAAAACACATAAAAATATAAAAATATAAAAATAAGATAGCTTGTGGAACCTCATAAAAAATAGGTGATGAGCGGAAAAATTTGTAGAAAAGGGGAATTGGCAATAACGAAGACTTCCACAAAAATTCGGCATCATCAAAAATAATATTTGGGGTGTTCCATTCTTTTATTCGAGGAAATCCCATTTCTTGAAAAATATATTTTGTGGGTTCAGGTGAGTGAATAAAACTCCAACTATCTCAGGCTCTTACAAAAAATGCACGCCTTGACTCGAACTCGAGACCTGCTGTGCAGATCTCAAGCCCTTTACCTTTTGAGGTGTTGCATTGTATTAGAAGCAACTAGGTTTTTTATCCGTGCTATGTTAATTTTTTTTCAACCTTAAAAAATATATATAAAAATGCCAGGAAGTAATAAATTTGATATATTACACAAGATATTTTTAAAATACTTAAATTATGCTTATTTAATAAAAAAGAATTAAGAAGGCAGCACATTCTATCGACCCAAATCAACCATGATTAACATTTTTAACTCGTGATCCAAGACATGAGATACTAATAACCTCATGGAATTTATATCAAAACAAATTAAAAAGTCTAATTCTAATGAACCAAATATTGAAGGATGAAAATGAAAAAAAAATCAATTAAATTTTTTTGACAAAAGTGACTCGAATAAACCTATATTGATGGTCGACACTACGTCGTGGGCTTGGATAACTTTTTCTGAACACAAAGAAGAAAAAAGTTAAGATAACACTTGAGTTTTCAAAGAAGCAAAAAAAAATTGAGATTTTAGTCATTGGGTCTACTGGGTTTAATAAGCTCGGTTAATTTTATAATATTAAAAAAAATCATAATTTAATGATATGAAAAATGAAGTGAACTCAGAAAAATCTCATAAACTGGGGTTAATCACCCAAAATTGTGACCCATGAAATTCTAAACTCGGACTCAATTAAGAAGCCTGATTCCCAACTAAATTAATGTTGATGGATGAAATTGAAAAAATAATCAATTAAAAAAAATTGTCAAGAAAAAATAATAGCAATAAAAAAATAATGATCAAACCTAATAAGAAAAAAGAATCAAAATTAAATATCGTTTCAATTAAAAAAAATTATTGACTGAATTTAAAAGATAAAAAGGTTGAAAGAGAATGAAATTAAAAATAATTTTTAAATTAAAATAAAAATTTACAATTAAAAAAAATGGACCAATTTGAAAAAAAAAGTAAATTAAATGGTTGCCATAAATTATTTTTTTTTTTGGGAAAACAAGCATTTCAAGAAGGAGAAAAAAAAAAGGAAAAGGAAAAATTCAATTGGCGTCAAATCCACAGGGATTACAATACATGCACCACTTAGAGACGTAGCTAGGAATCGCTGAAATGAATTGGACGACGTTGCGTATGGTATGGTTTATATGTTTTGAATTATTTTAATATGTTAATATTAAAAATATTTTTTAAAAAATAAAAAAATATTATTAATATATATTTTAATATAAAAATTATTTAAAAAGTAATCATTAGGACACCGTAAACCATCCTCAAAAGTTTTTTGTCACTGTAAATTGTTGCAACACCGTCTAAAAATGGCATAGCAGCTCACATGCGCATACACACTAGCTACTTTATATATATATATATATATATATATATATATATATATATATATTAAAGTACTAAATTGCCTCTAAAAATCCACCTACTAATAACAACAAATGTGAAACTGCAATTCCAAAAATCCTTTGTAAGGCAGATGAATGAAGAGCGATATATGGACCTTCAATCCTCGTTCTTATCGCAAACCTGTTCCCAAGCTCCTGTATGGGTGCTGCAAATCTCAGTGCATGGAATGCAACCTGCAATTCACAGGACATGTCCATCAATAGAAAAGTTTGGCAGTTTTCGTGGTATTTATAATTTGGAAATTCTCTGTTATCTTGCATCGCAGCTTCTGCAGATCGAGTGGAAGATTCTTGGAAAGTTTGGAATCTAATTCTTTTAGGATAAGCAGACTTTCTTCATTCAGATACATAAACCATTAAGAAAGTAAAAGAAAAGAAAATTTTCTCTCTACTGGGAGTCTGAAGAAGCGTTAGAAAACAACCTCAAAGGCATCCTGAGAGATGGTTCCTCTACCATCTTACAATTTCAGCTGTGGTAGAAATTTGAAAATGCACAAAATCTCGGCATATATTCCAGCATAAAGTTCTGATTCAGCCTTTTAAGCTCATAGCTGTTTCTAGTGGGACCAAAATGCACAAACAATTAGCATCTATTCTAACAGAAACTTCTGGTTCAGCTTCTTAAAAATATAGCTGTTTCTAATTGGAAACTCAGCTATCATGATTTAATGCAATGATAAAAGACTGAGCATTTGTTAAGAAAAGAAAAGCGCACCAAGAGTTATACTCTGCCCTTAACACTCTGTATAACCTGGCACGGATCCAATTTGGTGAGACATCATAAGGAATTTGGTTTTCTATGGTAGAAATTTGAAAATGCACAAAATCTCGGCATATATTCGAGCATAAAGTTCTGATTCAGCCTTTTAAGCTCATAGCTGTTTCTAGTGGGACCAAAATGCACAAACAATTAGCATCTATTCTAACAGAAACTTCTGGTTCAGCTTCTTAAAAATATAGCTGTTTCTAATTGGAAACTCAGCTATCATGATTTAATGCAATGATAAAAGACTGAGCATTTGTTAAGAAAAGAAAAGCACACCAAGAGTTATACTCTGCCCTTAACACTCTGTATAACCTGGCACGGATCCAATTTGGTGAGACATCATAAGGAATTTGGTTTTCTATGGGCTGCCTTGACATCAAATGTTCGGAGGGAAGGGATGATACAATTTATACATCAGCTGGTAAAACTCTCTTGAAATGCTCAGCATTGAAAATCTCCGAGAATTCACCGAGATCTTGGAAAACATACAGGATCATAGGAAAACTCAAACATTTTTTATTCGTAAGAGTTCATTCCATTGACAGACATAACTGGCAGGCCTAGAACTTAATACCCAAATAGCTCTGATAGTCATTAATTGTTACAGATTCCAAATCATCATTTATCACAGAAATACATTCACAGGGATATAGAGAATCTTTTGAAGAAAAGAAAACACAACCCAGATACTTGATTTTTGATAGAATTACATAAAAAAATTGCTCCAGTGAAAAACTTCAAGAAATGACAGTCACATAATCAACAAAGAAAGCAGGTGATCATCAATTTCTCATTAAAGTCAGCAATTATCAACGTCCCAAGGACCTATATAACACCGAGAAATCTTGAACATTCTTTAAAGTTACCTCTCATCACCCCAAATTGGATTAACCTTCAAAACGGGCGCAACCAAAGCTGCTTCAAGATTTCTTGCAATAACAACAGCGTGAACAATCTGATTCCTCTGATGGTTCAGTCCCCCTGAGGCTACCACCACCAAGAACAACCTCCTGTCCTTCGCAATTCTCGCAGATGCCTTTCGATACTTGAGACTAAAATGCAAGTATGGCTTATACCCTTCTCCATCTGGCTGCCCCCAGAAACCTCTCTCCTCTTTTGACACATTGCCAGTAACTGGCAGCAGTGGTAATGGCGCCATTAAGCTCTTTGCCATTCTTGGCTCGTCCTCCACATTCTTGGGAACAAAAGAAGGAAGGCAGATCTAAAGCATTGATGAAATGGACAAAGAAGGGAATGAAAGTGAATCTTGAGAAATGGGTGTGAAGCAAAAAATGGAAACTCCTAAGAGAGTGAAGGAAACAAGAAGTGAAATTAAGCATAGAATTGGTGGTGCTAAGAGTCTGTTATAGTTACTTGGGTCTTTTTTAGGAGAGAAAAGAATAGGGGTGAATGGAGAGGCAGATAGCGAGTGATAAACTGGTGATGGGGTCAATGTACAGAATGGATTCCTGATGTTTCTTGATTTCCCCATTCAAGCTTTAATTTTCTTGTGTTTCTTTGCAACTTGGAATTTTTCTTCTTTGTGTGAGTTCTTTCTTTAATTCTTGAATCAGACACTGGCGAGGGAAAACTGAGGTGAGAAGACTAAGTTGCCTCCTGTTTATTGCGGGATTGAGGATACCAGGAAAGGGTCTTTTGGGCATTCTATTATTGGGTGGTTAGATTCAGTTGATTTTCGCGGGCAAATTAGGGCTACAGCAGTAGAGTCTATTAGATTTTTCTACACGCAGCCGAAACACTTTAAGAAAAAACTTAAATGATTACACGTTCAACGATTTATTTATTTTTTTAAAATGATAATATTTTATATTTATTCGGTCAATCATAATTAATCGATAAACTCAGGTTAATTTTCTAAATTTAGATTAATATTTTAAAATCATAACCCATGAAATCTCATACTCGAAATTAATTAAAAAGATCAATTTTCAACTAATTTAATATTAAAAGATAAAATTAAAAATAATAATTAATCTAAAATTGATGATTAAATTTAAAAGATGAAAAAATTAAAAAATAATAAAATTAAAAATAATTTCAAGTTTGAAATAATGTTTTCAAATAAAAAAACTGTAATTAAGCAAATAAGAACTAAATTTGAACGGAAAATAAATTGAAGGGCTTATGTAATTTTTTCAAAGGATAACATAAAAATCGAGATGAAAAAAATAAAAAATAAAAGTAATTTAGCACTAAACCAAATGGAATCACTGTGCACGTGCCATTTAGGAAGGAAAGGGACGCCATGACGAATTAAATGATACGGCAATAGCACTGTTTCGACCATTGGAGCAGTGTTTTAAAACCCGGACCGGCCCGGCGGGTTGACCTGGGACCCGGCCGACCCGGGCCTGGGACCGGTCCGGGTGGAGGCAAAAACCCGCTCGGGAATTGGCCCGGCGAAACCCGGTCGACCCGGCGGGTCGACCCGGGACCCGGTCCACCCGGTCAAACCCGGGTGAGACCCGGTCAATTTTTTTTTTTATTGCCAGTCATTAAACGACGTCGTTTTTATCCTTTTAAATGCTAAAACACTGAAGACAATGTGAAGAACAGAAGAAGAACGAAGCAAAATCATTTACAATTGGCAAACCTAATTTAGTCCCGGCCAATTGCACCGGCTGCCTCTTCCAGTTAGTATTTCAAGTTTTCAACTACTATTTCTTTCATTCACCTTAGAAATTGAGTTCTTCACTTTTGATCCAACACCTGATAGTATATTATAGTGCTTTTTGCTTGCAACCTTCACATCTACTATATCCCTAGATGCTTCTACCATGACTGGAGCATCGGAGCCCGAGTCTGTCCTTTTGTGTTCCTCTCCTTCCTCCTAGCTCCTCCTCCTCTTCCTTTTCTTCGTCTGATTTTGCCTTCTCTCCTTCAACTCTTCTTTCTTCTGTCAGGTCTCCCCCCACTTGCCTTTCTCTTGTGGAGCTCTGCATCATGTCAAATAAAGAAGTCTTTGCTGACATACTCTCATCATTCCCTCTTATATTCTCCGCATCAATACTTCTCTCTGCTTTGTGATCGAATCCTTGTGCATCAACGATTCCTGTAGCTTTTCTAGGTTCCGATTCTCCTACTCCAGCACCCTGCGTGGCTTCAGCAGTCGGCTCCTGCAGCAGCACTTGTGGAGCATCTTTCTTCCTCTCTGTGGTTTCTTGGGGTTCTGCTTCTATTGGAATTGGCTTTTCAGAAGTTGAATCAGAGTCTCTCTCTCCCTGATGAATGTCTTGTGTGGTTTCATTGGCTTCTGCAGGAGCTTGAAGGCTTTCTTTTTCTTTTTTTTTGGGTTGACCCGGGTTAACCCGGGTCAACCCATCTGACTCGTAACCCGATCACTTGACCGGGTTGATGACCGGGTCGGGTTTCAAAACTATGAATTGGAGTTTGCCTAAAGACAATAGAGTGAACGCACATGTCAACATTGTTTTTCTTTTATATTTTATTTTGAAAAAGATAAAAGTGCCCCAGGATTAAATGATAATAACAAAAAAAAAAAAACATTTTAAAATTACTTATAAGACCTTAAAGTCAAAGTTAATTTTTTTTATGATAAGAATAATTGAGTCATTACATTATTTATAGAATTTATTTTTAACTTTTAAGCCAATATAATAATTTTACTGTTATAAAAATTAAAAAATACAATGCTTCCCTCAGATAAATAAAGAATGACAATTTAACCTCGTGAAAAAATCTAATTCATCTGGTTCTTTTATCAAGGAAAAAACTATAATTTTATTGTTATAATTCACAATAAATATGACATATCTAAAATGTTTTTCCCCCATATTTCAGGTTTTGTAATAAAAGAAGCTAAATACGAATAAGCAGCCAAACTGCTTGTCAATTCCTCCAAGCTGTGCATATGTAACGGTTGCTAAGTCTATAGTTCATACTCGTTTTGAACCTGATTCTTTTTTTTATTTTTTTTCAATAATTAGGTTATATAACATGGATAATTCTCTTCTTCATTCCACTTATTTTACATACTGAATAGATTATTAAATATATTTCAGATACGGTATCGTTTCATTGTTACTTTTGATGAAGGGTAATGGAAAAATAGGTCCTGTAATTACAAAATATAGGCTATGTATTGTACTATAGCAATCCATATTCATCATGATTTTTTTTTTTTAATTTTCAATTGCAGTCTTCTATATCCAAATTAAAGATAAATTTCTTTAAAATAATTAAAAAAAGAAAAAAGAATATTAAAAGAGAACTAAAGTTAAAATAAAGAGAAAAACATATGTAAAATAGGTGGCGGCCCTGCAATTGTCCCATCTTTTTAAGTTATTAGATTAATCGGTCCCTATAATTTTTAAAAATTATATTTTGATACCAAACTTTATTTTCCTCTCTTTTTAATTCTTTTTTGTGTGGAGAAGAGAGAGTGAGTCTCTGGATTCGAGCTTAGAGATATAAAATTGTCGTTGAGAAAGATTTTGGAGGCCAAAACAAATGATTTTGTGTCAAATAGTTCTATATAAAAAGGAGAGTTGAGATTATATTTTGCTTTTTTACCTTGTAAATGCCTAAAAAAATATATCTGAACTCTAGAAAATTTTGATTTCAGAGAGGTTTTTTGTGCTTGCAGGCCATTGATTGATTTAACATGATTCCTTAGATGTTTACTAGGAGTTTTGGGTCAAAACAAGTTTATAATAGATTTTTTAGTAAAAAACAACAACCCTTGTTTTTCTAGCCATTGGCTGGTGAATGACGCGCCGTTTGTTTTTTGTCAAAGCATTAAGGCAGACAATATGCCATCCACCCCATAAACTAAAAAAAATTAAAGCCCCGGTGCGGTCCTTTTATGAGTGGGTCAAGTGCTAGGCATGGCATGTCAGTCCCGACAACACTTGATCTCATTCATTTCTTCTTCTTCTTTTTTGTTTTTTTATTAATACCTTTTTTATATGTCATTTGTAAAATAATTTCTAAATTTATGTTTTAATTAATAGTAATTATTTTTTAATTATTTCCGGCATGTTTAATTTTTTTAAAGGTTAGTATAATTCATCTATAATGTGTTTTTTTATTTTTTATATATGCAGCCTTGCATAGTATTTTGTTTCTTTTATTTTATTTAATAAATTTTTTGTGTGTCGATTTATATTACAAATTGATTTTAATAAACAAATTTATTAAACACAACCAGATAAATTACTCGTGTTGTAATATTAAATATTTTGATCTACACTGGTCTCTCAGATTTTTTGAATTACATTTTTATTTATTGTTCATGATTTTTTTATAAAATTTTTTTATGAAATTATTTATGATCTATTTTATTGGACAAGTGCATAATTTTTTTGATTTATATTTATTGTTTTTTCATGTAGAAAAGCGTGTTGAAAAATTCTACATGAGAACGTTTTTATCTTAGTGTGAAAGCAAAGCGAATAATATTTGGTTAAAGGCATAGAATATATTCCTTCCCTCCTTCCTTCCTAAGTATATTATTCTCATCTTTTCACAAACCTTTGTTCATTCACTCATGTCTCTCATGACGTTTGGGTCGTGACAGTTTTGATTCCACAAGCCCATACCACAACTACACACACACACACACAAACCGCTCAGCACTCAGCACAAACATTAAGAAAAAGCAATCTGAAATGCAAAAAATGCAAGAGAACTCCGTTGCTTCTGAACTCATCAACTTCTTAAACGCTTCTCCAACCGCTTTTCACGCCGTCGGTAACTATCTTAACAACTAACTAACACTATCAGTTTTCTTTTTCATATATATGTATGTATGTATGTATGTATGATTGATTGATTGATGGATGGATATTGATAGAGGAGGCAAAGAGGAGACTGAGAAATGCGGGATACGAGCAAGTTTCAGAGAGACAAGATTGGGATTTGGAAGCTGGAAAGCGTTATTTCTTCACTAGGAATCACTCTACTATCGTTGCTTTCGCTGTTGGTAACAAGTATGCCTTCTTCAACGATTTTTAATCATAGTAAATTTAATCATTTTGCATCAGCAGCAACTTCATTTGGTTGTTTAGAAATTAAATATTGCTGATATTTTGGAATCATGCTTGTTAGATTTGAAGCTGGGAATGGATTTTATATAGTTGGTGCCCATACAGATAGTCCTTGTCTCAAGTTGAAGCCAGTTTCCAAGGTGATTTTTTTACTGAATTTTTTTTTTTTTTTTGAGTTGTTTAAGTGTTGAGAAAGAAATATTGGGTTTTGTGTGATTCTTCGGTTTAAGTTTTTTGGGAATGGATGCACTGGTCAGGTTACGAAAGGTGGGTATTTGAAGGTTGGAGTCCAAACATATGGAAGTGGTTTGTGGCATACATGGTTCGATCGTGACTTGACAGTAGCAGGAAGGGTGATTGTAAAAGAAGAAAAGGATGGTTCAGTTTCCTACTCCCATCGGCTAGTTAGAATTGAGGAACCCATTTTGCGTGTCCCTACCATCGCAATTCACTTAGACAGGTTTTGTTGCATGATAAATTGTTTTGTTTACTTGTTTCTTGTTGTTTTGTCGATGCTATTAATGCATGGGATTCTCATAGTTTTTGGATTTGGTAGTCTCATTTTTATCGTGCTTGGTGTTATGACATTTAATTTTTGCTATGTGCTGAACAGCAATGTTAACAGTGATGGATTCAAGGTGAACACAGAGACTCAACTTCTTCCTGTCTTGGCAACATCAATTAAGGTAATCTTTGAATCTCACACACTTGACATCATTTGGTTGTTTGCACACTTGTATTTATGGGTTTATTCTAGTTGCTATGATTGCCTTTTATGTTATGTTTCTCGCTGTTAAGAAAAATAAGGATGAAACAAATTTCTTAGTTCTAAGCATAATGATTCTATAAAATAGGTGTTGACCATGATCTTGCAGAATCCTTTGGACTTATCAAATCTTAGAAAAAGATGGGCTGCAACTTATCATAAAGAATCTTAGCACCAACCTTAAAAATAAACTGTGTCCTACACTACAAAGGATGTTTTTGCTTAAGTTAGTGGCTAGAAATAAATTATTTTCAACCAATTTTTTCTTCGTGTCTTTGAAGAACTATCGATTTCTGAGGCACTCTAGAATGTGTCTTTGTGTCTTCTTAATATGGACCAGATCTAAATTATACAGATTTAACCGGGACTTGAAGCTACATGTGCATTTAAAGAGTAGACAGTAAGAGAGACTTCATTTACTTTTTGTGCACAAAGATTACTGCTTGACAACTATTTCTGCCTTACAAACAGAAGTTATCTGTGTGCTCAGTTTTCAGATTCCAAGTATTAATGCTAGAGCACTACTAAGCGTGCAATATCTGATAACTTTATTGTGAGAAAGTAGATATTTCTCTAGAATACTAGTGTATGGGATGAAGTCTCGATATTGTACCAATGTATTCCATTGTCTATTAACAAACTTCTTTTCACAGACAGAGCTCAATAAAGCAGTTGCTGAAAGTGGTCCAGTTAAGAGTGAAGAAATTCAAGTTGATGGGAAGAAATCTGATATAGGAATGATTAAATCAAAGCATCACTCACTTGTACTTGAGGTTAGTAAGTTCTGATGCAAGAATATATTTTCTCCTTCATCTTTTCTTTTATTTTTGTGTTTTATATTTTTTTTTTATTTTGGCAATTTTAATTTGCATCATCGGTTGTTCTGTTATTTTCTTTCTTGTCTTCTAGATGATTGCTAATCAGATTGGGTGCAAAGTAGACGATATATGTGACTTTGAATTACAAGTATGTGATACTCAACCAAGTGTAATAGCTGGAGCTGCAAAGGAATTTATTTTCTCTGGAAGGCTCGATAACCTCTGCAGCTCATTCTGCTCTCTGAAGGTATTACGTGTTATGGATTTCTTAGATCTGAAATCTTGTTGGTTTGTATGATACCTGGTCCTGTACACCAGTCCCATTATCACCGCATTGTCTTTCTGTTACCTGACTACAAGGTTTGCTGTTGCTCTATTGAACACACAATGCCATTTCATGTCAGATATAAGATATCATGTTGGTTTATGTAATATCATGTCCCAAGCCCCAGGTTTTCTATCTTCTGACTATAAATTTTTCTGATGCCATCTGTTCTACTAAACACACAACCTATTGTGTTCTCTCTTGTGTCGTGAGTGAATCAAATTCAAAGTTGTCATTTTGATGATCCTCGTTTGTGCTGAGAATTAGGCATTGGTTTGAATTCATTGTTGGACAAAGCCAAGTGATTGTGTGGAGTTTCATTTGAAGTTTGGAAACTAGGTTTGTCGTATTTGAGTTTAAGCTTCTTTTCTATTCTGGAAATTAATATCGGTTCACAGTGAAAATAAGGATTTTCACTTAAGATAGTGTGATTAAGTTTGAATTTGATGTTCAAAGTTCTTTGAGTTTAAGCTATGTTGTATTTATATTGGTGGAAATAATTTTTTCCACTACCATTTTCTTTCCTAGGGTGGGTGAGATAATGAAGCAAAATTTTGGTTAAGATCAGAACTGGAAATTGTCTGAACCATTTGGATCATTTACCAGTCATGTTGACAAACTACTTTAGTTTCATGTCATCCAGCAGCAAAATAACTCCAATTATCCCATGCACTTCATTTATGTTTATTTTCACTTTTGCACAAGAGAAAAACTGGTCTTGACACTCCAACAGAAACTTATTGTCATTTCTGCTATTTCAATTTAATTACAGGCACTGATAGATGCAACATCTACTGAAAGTGACCTTAAGGAAGAGAGTGGTGTTAGGATGGTGGCGTTGTTTGACCATGAAGAGGTAGGATCTCGTTCAGCACAAGGAGCCGGGTCTCCTGTCATGCTAGATGCTCTATCACGAATCACAAGCTCCTTTGATTCAGATTCCAAGGTGCGTTATTATCTGATTATGACTTCTTCTTCAGGAATGAAATTAGTTATAGTTTCAATTTTGGTCAAGTTATGAACCTGAGTTTATCTTCTAAATGATATAGGCTTATAAGAAACAGTTTTAGTTTCTATTTTGTTGGAACTTGTTTTATTCATGCATCTTAATTAGGAGTTTAAGACACAAAGTTGAGCATGATCGCCAGCATATTAGTGTTTATTTCGTGTTTCACTTGTCTGATAAATTTAGATAAGTTTGCAATAGTAAAATGATAATTGTAAATTTCTCACCTAACATTGGTGAGTTACGAGGATGTTAGTCCATTCCCATAGGGAAGGGCTATTACATCAGCCGGGCTTATGGGTTTGACCCGCATGGGTATGTGGAGGAGCAAAAACTGGGGATGCATGGTCTGAGGGAGTGGGATAATTGTCTTGAAATTAAATCATAGTTCCATTCATGAACATAATTGTTTCTTTTCTTTGATTTCTTTTCAGCTGCTTCCAAAGGCTATTCAGAAGAGTTACCTTGTATCTGCTGACATGGCACATGCTCTCCATCCTAATTATATGGTACTTTGCCTTATTGTTCATTCAGGTGGTTTATTCTTTCAGACTGTTCTAATATGGGATATGTCGTTTCTAGGACAAACATGAAGATAATCATCAGCCCAAGCTGCATGGTGGGCTTGTAATCAAACACAACGCGAATCAGCGCTACGCAACAAATGCAGTCACTTCCTTTTTATTTAGGGAGATAGCGAAAAAGCATAACCTTCCCACCCAGGTCAGTTCTCTCCCGACTTGAATATTATGATTGTTGCATGTATAACAAACAGAATTCCTGGTAAAGTAATGTTATCATTTGATTGAGTTGAATTATTTTAATTTCTATAAGAACTGGACAAGCATAATACTGTCCAATTTGTTCTCCATCATTTCTCCTTTCAAAACAATGTGATTTCAAGCATTGATGACGATTTGATACTCAAAGTGACGGGAAAAAATGGCACCAGATACATTCCACGCTGATTTTTTAGAACAAAGAATTGTTTCCTGAATATTTGGGCACTCAGGGAATGAGATACTGTTACAAATCAAAACACTACATATTGTAGCTTTGACTTGTTCTGTCATTCTTCTCTTGGCATTTTGAATCTTCCAATCTTCGTCACCATTGACACAGAAGACATAGCGAGTGAAATGGAGATTATATGTTGCAGCATAGGTAGTAGCAGTTCAGTATTTGGTAGATGAATTGATTATCCTGAAATCACTGTAAATGCAGGATTTTGTGGTCCGCAATGACATGGCCTGTGGTTCAACTATTGGTCCAATCCTAGCAAGCGGTGTTGGGATTCGTACTGTTGATGTTGGTGCTCCACAACTATCGATGCACAGTATAAGAGAGATGTGTGCTGTTGATGATGTCATGCACACCTATGAGCATTTCAAGGCATTTTTCCAAGAGTTCTCTGATCTGGATGCTAAGATTACAGTAGATATGTAGGTCACTGCACCTCATCTTTGCTGGACTTTACCATCTTTAAATTCATAAAATAACTGTTGTGCCTAAATGCTAAAGTCTACTTCCATGTGTAGTAAATGATAAATAAATCGCTGGATCAGATTGCGTTTTCCCCCCCATGTTTGTGACTGGCAGGGGTGTCGTACTTTCAGTTAACGATTGGAATATCTACTCGTTGTGTGTTTTGATACAGGAATAACATTTGAAAGAGTGTGCTTCTGCATGTGGTAGCTTTAAGAGGAAAGTATCATGCAGAAGCTTTAGGAGCACTTTCAGGCTGAGCAAACCCATTTGGCTTTATCTCGGTAAATAACTAATTTAGGGTTTCACCTCCTAAACCCAAACACTCATCCCAACTCTGAAGGCTACTTGTATTTATTAGCCTTTTCGGCAGGGGTGATTACAAAAGCTTGAACAATACTTGGAGAAGTATAGGGCCAAAAAGATTGGAAGCAGGGTGGTGGCAAGTGGCAGCGTTTTCAGAGAATGGGAGGCAGCAAAAGAGGCGGCCAAAATTGACAACGATGAATCCACTGTTTTGCTGCAACAAAAAACCCAGCTGCATAAAAGCATCTCCACTGATAAAACCAACAGTAATAAAGGAGAGAAAAACATAAGCCAACCCTGTAGCATCTTTTATTTTGTACGTGTACTCGGTTATTTCCTCAGTGATAAAAGGCTGCCGGCAATTCGCAAATAAAATAAAAGGAAAGCAAAATGATCAGCGTATGTGACAACATGTTTGATACATATGAAAACAAAATTCGCTGAATTCCCAAGGGAAATAATATGTTACGAGTCCAAAGGGCCCCAATTTCATGAGGAAAGCACTTTCTGAACCTCAGCTGTAACCTCCTTTGGCGATTTCTCTGCATGAAGCTCTGCAACAGCACCCTTATTCTTATAATAACCAATAACCTGCATTCCAGGCATCCAGAACACCATCAGATTTCAGTAGGGCACCAACTAAGAGGACAATAATATACAGTGAGCGGCAAGACACAGCCAGGATTAACAATGGAGAAGAAATCTAGGAGCTAAAACCAAAGAGGTGATTCAAGTGGGCTCCATAACCATCCAGAGACTTGGTGATCATCGTTACTCAATGACTTAATATAAGCAGCCATACTATAGGGTAATATTTCCATGAAAGCTAATTGAAATCCGGCAGGACTTGTGTTATTCTAATGGCAAGATTCATGTCCATAAGAGAACTTTATACTATCACAATACAACGTGTAAGAGAGGAGGCCCTGGGATGAATGGCCACAAGCACAAGTTGCTGTGAAAAACACAACGGCATATTACCATGTGATGCCTGGAGACTTGACACTTGATAGAATTGAGTGAGAACATTTTTTATCGTGTTCATATTACCATGTGATGCCTGGAGACTTGACACTTGATAGAATTGAGTGAGAACATTTTTTATCGTGTTCATAAAAGATAGCTTGTGAACAGACCAGCCAAGAAGACCTTTCTGTGCTTATAAATTAAATATAATACCGAAGGCCCAAGAAGATAGTTGTCCTAAGTAGGGAGAAGCAAACCCTGGTTCGAGTACTCTCGCGTCCATGGCTTAAAGGCATTTTTCTCTTGCCCCCTACCGACATGTAGTGCCACCACCTAAATACTATAACAGGAGTTGGATCCTTGTCCCTTTTTCCATGGGTGACTAGATAATTGAATCCAACACTGTGGTGTCACCAAAGGTAATGAAATAAAGCTTACTAGATAGGAATAGATTCCTTTTTTACTAGGCTTCTTGTAATCAGCTAGGAATCAATCGTTTTACTTTAAAAATCTACATCTCCACAAGCCATTCTTTCCTTACCCAAAGCAGGGACTTCTTTAGCAAGAAATGCATCATTTTCACATGGATAAAAAGCAAAAGGCATACCGGTTCAGTTTGCCTGTGAAATGCCTCTAGCCTTGACTTAAGAACAGCTGCAGTATCATCTTTGCGTTGAATCAAAGGTTCTCCAGTTACCTTCAAGAAACCAAAAGAAAGAAGCAAGTCCGTGAACATATATTGCAACAGCAGTGATGCAGCAAGCACAGTTTGTAGATTAATAATCTATCCACAAAAACAACACACCCCAAATATGTGGTGCCAAATAGCTTCCCTGCAAACAATTTTCAATTGGCTCTCAAAAAGTACCCAATCCCACAATTTTGGTTGAGATGGATAACCAATGGCTAGATCACCTCCTCTTAACATAATCAACTCCTTATCAAACTTAGAATGAAAATTAACAGTTTTAAAAACTGCAGTTGATTTTCAAATATTCTGTTGTTTAAATATATTTTTTTTGAATAACCTGTCCAATGGCAGTCTACAAATATACAACCAGAACACTGCCACTCAGCCCAAGTATTGACAATCGGTAATATGTAAGAATAACATCAAGTGCAGGAGATCACAATTACCAAGGACTGTTCACAATTGATGTTACAGACTAGCATATTTGGAAAATATTCAATTCTATAAAAAAAAAAATGTGCACTCATTAACCAGTTTATTTGTCGCTACATTCTCCCAGCATCAATATATGCACTTCAAAATCCAATTAAATAAAATGTGAAAACAAAAACATGTAAAAGAAGGATCATTCATGTTTCCTTACATCATCAACACCAGGAACCTTGGGAGGTGCAAATTTTGTATGGTAGGTTCTGCCACTGGAAGGATGGATCCACCGGCCAGTGATCCTCTCCTCCAAAATTGCATCATCAATTGCAAAATTAAGCACCTTGTCAATTTTAGCTCCCTGCTTTTGAAGCATTTCATCAAGCTGCACATAAAAAGTAAGCAATTCATGGTTAGAAGCATTTACAAAAAAAAATCAATTGAAAATATCCAATGCTAGAAACATATAAACACACACATTGTTGATGAATATATTTATTCACATTCATACAAGCACACAATTAGATATTGATAGTTTGGCACCTTCTCTGCTTGGACCACAGTCCTAGGAAATCCATCTAGAATGAAACCTTTCTGACATGAAGGTTTCTTCATTGCTTCATCTATGATCCCCACAACCAAGTCGTCGGAAACAAGTTCCCCCTGAGAAAACCATATGAAACTCTTCCATTAGCTAAATCCAGCAGAAACTATGAAAAAGAAAGAACACCAAAGAAGAACCAGGGAACATAAAAATAGTTGAAATTTCAACCTTGTCCATTGCCTCCTTAGCCTTAATCCCAAGAGGGGTTTTAGCAGCAACAGCAGCTCGCAACATGTCACCAGTAGCCAAGTGGCACAGACAGTACTCGTCCTTAATGATTGGTGATTGAGTACCTTTTCCTGATCCAGGAGGGCCTGGCAATCACAAAACTAAGAGATTACTTGCAGTGATGGAAGCTTTCTGACAGAAGCTATGGTTTAATTGACTGATTGGTTGCTAACAAAAATACTGAAATCAGTAGAAAGTTTTCACCAAATAATATGAATAAGCAAACATGCATTTGTTACAAAATGAGAATGTATTGAGGTGGTCAATTACAGGGGTATTAAGCAGTACCGACATTATTCTCCAATATAAACATCTTGGATCTGAAGTTATCAGTCTAACCATAAAATCAAGGTAGAATATTAATCCTAGCAAAACCGCAATAGCAGAGGTAGCATGCTAAAGGGGCTGAAACGAAAAATAAAAAGTGAAAACCATCGTACATATTGAACTCAAAAACCAAATATTCCAGCCAAGAAATCATTCCTTTACCTGATTAAAAGGTAAACAATCAGGTAATACAATGAATACATATATATTTGTGTTCGGTGTGTTTTGCATTGGTGAACTCTGAAAATTCAAAAAGAAATATTTCGATATACTTTTTTGGAAACAGCCCCCTTTTAACAAGAAATGTCAAATTCCATCTAGTGGGTCTCAGAGCATGAACTGTTTAAAACACAAATGGCCCTAAACGCTGTGGATTTTCTTCCTATCATGTAACGTTATCATCCTTGAATTCAAATTTGAAAACAGCAGTCAGATTGCCAAAACCTGCGTGACGAAACAAAGCGGGCACAAAGTAATTTAATAAAACTAATTTCTAGTTGTGCATTCTCCAAACACTGCATCTCGATATAACTAAAAGCACAAAAGCCTCAACAATCACTCTCACGTTTAAAATTGCCACCGTGAAGTAGATTTCCTTTACTTTCTTCTCAAATTCCCAGCTCTATGAACAAGCAAAAACCAAAACCCACTTCTCAACTAAAGCCACAGAAACAAAAGCTCTTTTCTTTTTTTCTTTTTCCTCAATTACCTCAACAACCAAGCAAAAAATACAAACAGAAAAATTGAAACATCTTAACAAAAAAGAAAAAAAAAAAAAAGAATTCCCGGATCTGAATGCCCCACGAAATTAAAAATCAAAAAAGACCAAAACTTTAGGCATTGCAGTTCATGCCACATAAACAAAACACAGTATTGTGTGGAGAGAGGGGGGGGGGGGGGGGGGGGGGGGCGCGAAGAGAAGTGTAGAAAATGATACAAACCGATGAGAATGAGTCGCTTGTCGGGTTTGGAGGAGCACTTCATGCGACGGAGGAGCTCAGTCATGAGATTCACTGATGGAACATCTTCCAAGTTCGCAGCTGCACTGCTTGCCATTATTTTCTTCCTCTAGCAGGGAGAGAGCAGGGGTTTTTTTTTTTTTTTAATTTTAATGAAACAGAGAGGGGGGAGAACCGGGCGAGAAGGATTTATTTATAGCCAGACGTGTGTGGGTGCGGGTGCGGGTGCGGGTGTGAAAGCGTGAAAGGTAGGTAACCGTTCGGACCTTCCAATGCTTCAAATTCAAGCAGTTCTGGTCTGCGCTTACCACCTCCATAATTACTCTTATACCCCTTTAAGAAAAAAAAACCTCACTTTAGTCCTTTAACATATTACCTCATGAATTTCAACTTTCAAGCATTTTGATTTTATTAATTTTGCCTAATTAATATTAGACTATACTATCCCTCTTTTCATCGGTTGTTTACGTTTGCCTATGATACTTATAGGCTGGATTAAAAAAGATAACTCAAAAAAAATATTTAGATATTATTAATTTATTTTAAAAAAAAAAAAAATTATAGCTCGAGTTATAGACATGATTGAGTTCAATAAATTATTTTTATTTAATTATATGATAGAAAATACAATAATAATAATAATAATAAATGATCTAATTTAAAAAAAATGATTATAACAACCTCAACAAAAAGAACACTTGCTAAGATAAAAAAAAATTACAAAACTCATTCTCAAAAAACCTAGTGTTGGATGATAAAATTGAAAAAAAATTAAAAATAATACAAAATTTGATTCGTGTCAACCTAAAATAGCATGTCAAACCCATGACTTGACCACCTTTATTGAAAAAAAAAAAACAATGAGGATCCATTCCAACAATCCAAATTTAAAAAAATAAAAAAAAAATCAATTAACAAAAATAAACACTAGTAAGTCTAGGCAAGTCCACTAAGATTCATGGGTTGGATTATATGAACGAGATAATTTAATATAAAGAAAAAAATATGAAGCTTAATTTTCAAAAACCAACCAAGTGTTGTTGGACAAAACTAACAAAAAAATATTTAAATTATAACCCTATAAACATCAAGTCAACCTTGGCCAACCCCAGACCTAAGATCTAAATCATAAAATCAAGTTAACCCTGCATAAAGGAAAGAAAAGAAAATCACAAAGCTCAATTTGTAATCAAAGTAAAAAAAAAAAAAAAAAGGATCTGAAAGAAATATCAATGTCAATTAGGATTAACTTTTCAAAGTCGTGATCTATGTCATGAGACCGGGATTACCCCATATAAAAACAAGTCACAAAACCTAATTTCAAACCAACTAAATATTGAAGGATAAATTGAAAAAAAATCAATTTTAAAAAAGAACCCAAAGTTAAAAAAAATAGCAATTAAAAAAATAAGAACTAAAATTGATATAAATTCAAAACGACAAGACAACTTTAATTTTTAGTTGGACCAACACGAATTAGGAGGAGAGAGAAAAGTTGGGGAGAAGGAAAAAAATATTTTCACCACCTAACTACCAACTAACTACTAACACATGTCGCCCCGGTGGAAAAAAAGTGAAAGTGACGTGACACTTCAACTGATAAATGGATTACTGTTTTTTAGCACCAAAAAAGGCCACACGCTCCGCTTAGTCACGACGGGTCTCCTCCATATACTGGTGTGTACGGTCAACATGCCACTTTAGTTGGCTTGCTCATCTACTAGTCCAATTTATTTTTTTAGTTTCAATTTTGGTTCCAAAAAGCCTAATAATTTTACATCAACACATTTTTATTTTATTTTATCAAGCCAAGCATCAATCGAGATCCAAAATTTTCCTGAGATACTGTGAAAACCACATATCTAGTTAAACAAAACAAACTGCAAAGTCAAATATCAAATAAAGTGTTGAGAGACCAAAAACATACAAACTCTTCCCCTAACCGAACAAATTAGTCCATGATATTAGCAAAAAGAAAATGGACTAAATATTTTTCTAGGTCTCAAATTTGATCCTCGAAACTCTAATTCTTTTAAATCAGTGAAATTGAGTTTTATTTTGCAAAACCGAGTATCAATTGAGCGACAAAATGTTTTTCTAACACCCCTGACGTAACAAATTAGTCTTTGATATTCGCACAAAAAAGGGATTGAATATTTTTCTAAGCCTCAAATTCAATCCTCTAAATTCTAATTATTTTAAATTAATAAAATTAAATTTTATTTTACAAAATTGAGTATCAACCATACCGACAATGAAACATTTCTTCAATACCCCAAGATACTTTTATGCAAGCATGGAATACAAATCACTAAGATCAATCGCAAATCAAAACAATGTTAAAGAATTAAGTAAGAATAATAAAAATTGAGAAACCAAAGTGTAAAAAATCCTTGGAAAAGCAAAAAAAAGAAAAGAAAAATAATGTTTCTTCTCACATTCTATGGTGTAAAAAATCCCTTTTAGATTTTTGTTAATATTGATGATAAAATATTTTATCAAATTGACGTGTGATTTGCACAAGTTCATTAAATATTTCGATCCAAAGTATCAAAATAAATCTTAATATGCCATCATGATATATTTTATTCTACTTCAGTGGATTGTATAAAAGAAGACGAGGAGGTAAATTATTATGATTTTAAAAAATATAAAGTAGATTGAGTCTTATTTTTACACATTAAATGAAAGTATGTAAAGTTCACATGCAAATTGATATAAAGTCACTAATCTCGTATTTATGGAGAAGTGCAATTGTCTAATTTCTAGTCCAATTGGAGCAAAATTGACAATGGAGCAATAAATTATTAAGGGCTAAAGTGAGGTTTTCCTTTTTCTTTTTAATATCGTCCATTTTTTTTTATTTTCTTAAATACATTTTGTGTTTAATAAGAGAATTCTTCCAGTTTTAACAGAAAAATATTGATACGGTAATTTAGATATCTTCTGTCCATAGAAATGTTGACCGTTTGCGCGATGCAAGATTTTTTTAAAATATAAATAATTTTTTAGTTATTTTTACTTGTTCTTGTTTGGTTTAGAAATCTTATTTTATTTATTTAAAAACAATATTTTTCTGTTTTTATTTTTCACTCAACATTATTAAGGTTTTTTATTTTTTATATAAAGGATTGTAATAGGTTTAGAGATGAATAAAAATCTAATTTTTTAGGTGTTTTTATATAGTTACAGTGTTCTTGATTTTTTAAAATTTAGATTTGTAATAAACCTTATTGGTTTTATTAGTATTGGAGAGTTTTAATTTATAATAAATCTAGTTAATCTTTTACTAAATTATGTATTATTTTTAATATTCTAAAATCATGCAATGTCTTATTACTTGTATTAAAAATATCTAATGTTTTTTCATTCGTTCAATAAAATTAACTAATCTTAACCTTAAGTTAAAGAATCAATAATCTCAACAATTTTTTTTTTTAAAAAAAAGAGAAGAGGAGAATTCACTCTTTATCTTTTTCACAAAGTTTTGTTCATTTTTTTTTTTCTGATTTCACCGTTCAACATTGAATTTATTGTAAATTGAGTATCATGATTTATTTTTGTTTTTTTTAATAAGAATATCTCATTTTTATGATCAAGATCACAAGTTTGACGCGTTAACTGAGGTTAACTCAAGTTATTTTTTTTTATTTTTTTAATTGATTTTTTTTTTCAATTTCATCATACAACATTGAATTGATTGAGAATTGAACTTTATAATTTATTTTAATTAGCTTTCTACAGTCTCACGACCCAGGTTATTGGTTTGGCAGATTGACTCGGGTTTTTTTTCTTTTTTTGTAATTAAATTATTTTTTTTCATCTTTTAACATTGAGTTAATTAAAAATTGAACCTTATAATTTGTATCAATTTAATTACTATGCAAGGTTGCACATATCACAAAAAAATATTCATGTAAAAACTTTGATTTTCATTATAAATATGATAAAGCCAAACCTGAAAAATTTTGTATGCAATTAAATAAAAAAATGATTAATCTAAAAAAACCATGTAAAAACTTTATAATAAAATATAAATTTTATTTTCATTAAATATTCATGTTCACAATTAAAAAAAAAATTGCATGTTAGGTTCATATATAGTAATTAAAGAAATCATTGCTTATATTACCATGAAAAGCTATAATTGTATTTGAAAATAAAGGCAAAATTGAATGACATTTTATTTAAAATTTCAAAAAAAAAAACTAAAAAATTATATAAAATAAGTATAGTTAAGCAACCTAGGTGTGTGGGGCTTAACTACCATCACCCACCCACCCCCTGGTGAATAATACGTTGCCAACTCTATTTTTTTAAAAAATTAATAAAATAAATGATATATTATATACTAGTAAAGATTTCAATTCCCCAAAAATAAGAGTATGAGATAAATTCAAAAACTTATTTTTAATTTTTTTCACCTGAAAACACCTAAAAAACAACTTAAGAATCTCAATAAATCTATGCGGTTTGGCAAATTCAAACACCATTTAATAACTAAAAATACCAAAATTAAACAAAAAAAAAAACTCATGAGTGTGATTTACTTTTCTCAATAAGATGAAAGTTTTAAAACACTTCAATGATATTTTTCTTGTCAAAATGAACCTAACGATACTAAGATCTTTTCTTCTTTCTTTTTGTTGTAAGAATGTGGTTAACTAGAAACGTTTTCTTCTCTCAAATTTATAGACTAAAATGTAAAAATAAAATAAAATTTAGGATCTAAACGTAAAATTTTAAAACTAAAGGGAACAAAATTAAGTAAAGGAAGAACTTTCCAACAAATTTGCAAAATTCATGTTGTGTTTTCTTTGTTTTCTTTGTTTTTTTTCTTTTCTTTAATTGTTTTTTTATTACAAATGTAAATTTTATTACATTAAGTTGGCCTCTAATTATATTTTGAAATCCGAAGAAATACCTTGATTTTTAAAAACTATATACAAAGAAGAAATCTTGACACAAAATATCACAAACATTACATGAAAGGAAGAAATTATAAAAAAAATAAAGCTTGATGGTCAAAACTTTTTTAAAAAATTATTCAATACACAATGAACTATTAGAAAATTTTATGATATTCATATTACTTATTTAATAGAGTTCTTTTTTAGAAAAAAACAGAAAGAAATAAAATTCATGACCCACAAACAATAATAAAAATATCTCTACCTAATATTTCACTTTTTGTTTGTTTGTTTGTATTTATTAATTTTTATAAAATAAACACTAATTACAGTTAATTAACATAAAATATCTTTGAAACATCATTGTCTTTTAGTTTTGTTGTGTAATGTGTGATATTATCCACCAACTTTTGCAATCAAATCAACTCTCTCTCTCTCTCTCTCTGGAGTCCCTTTTGTCTCGTCTGAGGGTTCTTTCTTTGCCGTGGTTTCGAAGAAGCAATCCTGCCCATATTATTAGCTCTGTCAACTAAGAAATAAAAATGTGATATTTGTGTTTAATATAATGAATTAAAAATATATTAATTGATAAATAAAAAAAATGAACGCTAACTTAAACTTAAATGGAAAGTTAGTTAAACTAAATAATTTTAAAAAAATGGGATAGATGATATTAATTTAAAATTAAATAAAAAAACAAAACTAATAAAAGGAAAAAAAGAAAAAAGGGGGAGACGCTTTTGAGCCATGATTGAGATCTATTTTTATATAATTTTATAGTAATTAAAATAAATATTCATAACAATTCCAATTATCTTTATTCTTGGGTAAAATTATATTTTCTGTCCAAATTTTGTTTTTGTATTCATGCATTTTTATTTTATTTTTTTTATCTTTTTAGATTTCTTTCAAATATGATTATTAAGATAACATTGGAAAAATTGTATGGTTATGCCATAACAGTTAAATAAAATAATAGTTTTTATAGTAATATTAGTAATTGTTTTATTAATAATTATATATGAATCTAATATGCAAAAAATTCAAAAAGTTGGCTTAAAAATACATGAGAATAAAATATTTATTTTTTTATTTTCAATTTGTAATATAGTTTTTTCAAATTTATCATTCTTTTATTTTATTTTTTCATATAGTCATGTAAAAAATATTTTTTTTTTTTTAAAAAAAAGATGGACTACTTGACATCCACGTAGACAAATAACATGTTATCCAATCTTCCATGACTGAAAAATCAAGGTCCAACCAAAATTCAATTCTCAACATTGTTTCACCTATATGGTAAACCTTCAAGGTAAGTATGGAGTTGATAAGCTCTCTCAGCTTAATGCTATTGAAATATATCTCCAAGGCCGCAACATATTGGCTGATCATGGATATCATCATCCTACACCAACAATACAGATCTTCAAAGGACTAAAAACCAATATGATCCGGATTAGTAAACACAACCAAAACTAGGGCTATAATTCCATATTTCTTGAAATTCAAGACTTGATCTTAACACAATTTGTGGAGAGATCAATGAAAAATGGGCCACTTCCAGACAATTAACGGCAACTTATCATGAACAGTCAGCAAGCTCACTACACTTCACCTTTTGACTTCTTTTTTTTCTTTTTCATGCCACTAGCATCTTGCAGCTCCTCTGTATCTTGGTCTTTAATCTTCTTCGTCTTCTTCTTCTTGGCAGTACCATCCTGCTCATCGGCATCAACCCTGTCAGTACCATTTGACTTCTCGACTGCCTGCTCTTGTTCCAATTTTCTCTTCTCCTTTTTCCTTTTCTTCTCTGATTTAGCATCCTCTGCAGCACCTCCATTTACCGTTGGTTTGTCCTCAGCCTCACCATTCTCTGCAGTGTCAGATTTTGATTTCTTTTTCTTGCTTTTCTTTGCTGAAGCAACAGCAGGTGCCTCTTCAATTTCCATGGCAGTATCTAGAGAATCCAAGACAACCAATTAAAAAAACAAATTAAACCATTGGCATTAAGAACTGAAAACTGTAAAAGCAAAAACAGCAAGAACACAATGAGTTATACCAGCCGCTTTAAGAAAATCATCATGCAGGAAGACACAAGGGTTGCTCATCAAATAATGTTAGCATGTTAGCAAAGCAACTGAAGATACTAAAATATAACTTCCAGCAGAAACTAAAAAATCTTGAATGTATAAAAAAATTACGAAACAACATTGAATTCACTCGGGTGCACACCTTTATTTTCAGCACTTCCAATTGCAGCTTTCATCACATCAATGTTTTTACGTGGTGCAACACCCTTGTCATAGAAATCCAATCTCTCTTCAACTTGTTCTCTTAGTTTCTCCCCAAAAACAGTTGTACTACTCTCTGCAACACAACAAGATGCAAAAATAAGCTAATTATAGAGTTGAGTGTTGAAAATAATTAAACAATTTATCAAGAAGTTCGAAATTTACCAGCAAAACAATCAATGCGAGATGCGATAGAACATTTATTTGCAAGATAGCGAGCCATGCGTCCCTTGTTGCGAGCAGATGCTCGACCAATAAAAGATGAATGGAAAATCAAACCATATTTTGGTGTGTTTCCTCGGGTTTTCAGTGCCCTAAAGAACAAAACAAAAAAGGTTAAGGTTTGGAACTCATGATATATATATGGAAGAATCTATTAGGGGAAACAAAACAGGTAGAATAAAGATCTTCTAGATGAGATACTCAATAGCACATGAGTACCAGAGGGAGACAGTCTATGTATTCTCAGAATTATATGATGCAGTGATGGAAAAACACCTGAATAGTGCCTTTTCTGCACCAAGGATCTGAAGGGTGGAAGAAGGGCACTTGGCCAGATTTGTGAGACTGCCAGCATGAGATATCAGACGAGCACCAACCATTTCACCAATCAAGGAAGCCAAATTGGGTGCAATATCATTCATTTTAGTAACTAGATACTCATGGAGCTTCTTCCTGTACTCAGAGAGGTCCATTACCCTCTGAGCAAATTGCTGGACATTAATCAAGTCAATGGGAGACAAATCTTGACCTGCAAAGGGGAAAGAAAAAATTGAGCGGAATAAAAAGACAAGATTAAAATTTGGTAACATAAGAAATACAAATAGAAATTCTACCCATTGATGCTTTGGCAGCTTCTACAACCTCCTTTGCTTTATCTTCATCTCCAAGTATGTCGGTTAGTGCTGGGAGTTTGTCTTCAGACAACTTGGACTTGTCATCAATGAACTTTGCAAGTTTGGCATAGATATAGTTGTCATTGACGATCTTCACTAATTCAGGGAAATGCCAAGAATACCATTCTCTGCGGTAAGTTAAAAGTATTAAAGGAGCTGCAGCTAGGTAGATGCAAATTCCAAGCAATGCAGGAAACACGTTAGTGTACAAATCAATCACAAACCTGACTCTCATTGCGAATGAATTGACATCCTTATCAAGAGTATCAAGAAGGAAGATTGCTTGAATAACCATATTGTCAACTCGGTTGACATTGAACTTCACTTTTGCTCTGCTGTAACTGTGTCCCAGACCAAGTTGGGCTTTCTCCAAGTCACCAGGCTGTAGAAAAGGATTGGAGAGGGAGAGAATAAATTTGTGAGAAACATACCTCATGGAAACAAATAACAGGAAAACTTGAAGAAAAGAAAAGCATGCATCAGAAAAAATGCAAACCTTCAAGTCCTTGATGAACCTTTCAAAATGTAACCTTACACCACGAAGAAGCTCATGTACGAACTCATTACTTTGGCAAGGAATTTTAGTCACCTCAAAGATATGTGACCCAATCTTAGGCTCAGCAACTCCCAAACTAAACTTCGCCTTCTTTCCCTCCTTGACTTTTGGGAGGTTAAGCTCCAAAAAGTTCCTCAGTTCATCAGTCATGATCCCTGCATACAAAAACCAATAACAAACCAGGCATGAGTTAACAACAAACATTTAGAGAGAGAACCAGATAGAGCTAATCCCATCTCTAATATCTGCCGCTTTATATCTTGGATAACATAAAACGAGCAATTCATCCAACACAACGGCAACAAAGTTAATTACTCTTACTAATGACTACCGAACAGGTCATTTTCTACGACATGCATTGATTTCTTTCTTTAACACAGTCTCGCCAACCCCCCAACCAACCAAGACAGACGGGACCTTTGCAGAAGTTTAGCACACTATAAAGCCATAAAGAACTAAAAGGCAACCTTTTAAAAAAAAGCAAAGCAAGCACAACTAGCAGAAAGCATCTCTGTTCCTCAGCTCATAAAGCGTTAATTGACCACTAAAGCAACCGGAAAAACAGCTGACACAAGAATAATAAAGTCCATCAAAAAGCAGGGGCATGCATGACGAAGTTAATTACTACACTTCAAAGAATCAAATGCATTAAACCTTTCTCATTGTTTTCAAGTTATTTTTAAACAACAAAACCCGTCAACGAAAAATCAGACAAACTGCAAATACTAATCACTTCAAGAAACCAATTGACGCAGACAAAAAATTATGAACAAAGGAGTCTTTGAAAAAAAAATACCATACCTTCAGAAACAGAGTTACACTGATTGAGAGCATCTAAAGCAGACTCGAA
This sequence comes from Populus simonii, assembly GCA_007827005.2. NCBI lineage: Eukaryota > Viridiplantae > Streptophyta > Magnoliopsida > Malpighiales > Salicaceae > Populus > Populus simonii. The sequence goes on along the minus strand of CM017475.2, from coordinate 4,426,021 downwards.
CGGGTGAAAAGCAGTGAGCTGCACTACCTTACCAAACCGGTTAAGATCCGAAACCGAGTTCCTAACAGCCTCAGTGTTTTGTCCAATCTCATCAAGACCATTAGCGAGGAAAAGACTGTATCCCGATGATGTCTCGTACAACAAAAACAAAGCCATTGTGGAAAGTAATGTGTGGTCGAGGTGGAGGTGACTTTGTGGCTAGTGCAGGGTTTTATATGTTTTAGGGTTTATGGCGAGGCATAGCTTAGTTGGATACATACAAGTGTTAGAGAGGAGAGGAGAGGAGAGGAGGAGGAGAGGGAGAGGTTTTATTAGCCGAATTAGGGTTGATGGTGGTGATGGGTCGGGCCTGATGAAAAATAGGTTAACTTAGGTGGTGTGGATTTTTTTGCAGGATATTATTTGTTTTTAAATTTTTGATAAATGGAAACAAATTAAAAATATAAATTTCTTTACGATGTCGTTTTTTATAATTTCAAAAGTGACAAGATATGTTTTGAAAATGGTTGTTATTGTCAAAAAGAAATTTTAATAAAACAAAGATTTTTAAATCCAAAGTTGTATCAATAACAACAATCTAATTAATAAAAAAAAAATGCAATTTTAAATATCAAAGCTAAATTGAAATGGTTGTAGTGCCAATTTTTGTTTTGCAAGTTAGTTCTCTAATTTTTTTTAATTGCATCTTTTTATACCTAATTTGAAGCTCATTTTTGTCAAAAATTGTTAAAGATAGAAAAATTAAATAAAAAAAGACCAGAGTGTGAAATAAAGATAAACCTCATGTCTAGTGTAAAACCGGGGGAAACTTCTTTTCTTGTCCTTCAAATTTTATTTTCCTACCTCTACAATCCCTGTAATTTTATAATTTTAAATTTCTTTTCAAAAGTTAAATTTCTTTTACATTTCAGTAATTAAAAATGAAAAATAAGAGATAGTGGTCGAGTTACAATAAAAAATATCAATTTTAATGTTAATGAATTTCATTTAATGACAAGAATTTTATGAATATTGTTTTGGGTTAGAAAGGAAAAAATTCCAACCAGTTTAATTTTATATTTTTAGATTGTTTTTTGATTGGTGAATTGGTTTGTTAATATTATAATGGTGTTTATTAGATGAAAATAAATTAAAATATATAATTTTATTCTAAAAAAACCACCATCCACCCTGATTTTTCGGACTTGTGTAGTGGTGGTCAAAATTTAGGTAACATGCCTTGTTTCATTTTTCCAGCAAAAATAGTCGTTTGTCCCTAGAAAAAAATAATTCAGGTAGCATGGGCCTTAGTTGAGAGGTCCACTGCACATAGTCTTTTTAAAAAGGATCAGACTTTTTGTGCCATCCAGGCTTGGCCAAAAAACTTGACCTATTTTTTAAAAAAAAGTTTTTTATAATATAATTAAATAAAAAAATATTTATTAAAAAAATAATTTATGTTTTCTTTCCAGCATTTCTTGCTCGTATTTTATATCCATAACCGTATACAAGAATACAAATTCTATGCTGAAACATTTAGTTAGAAAAAAAGAGTCCTTGAATTTTAACCACCATCATGTATTTTTAATGGTAAGTATTAAATATATTATCTTACCTCAAAATAATTATACATGTCAAAAATAAAAATACTTCTACTTCTAATAAAGAATTTTTTTATGCATATCTAAATACAAAATATATGTAATAATAATATGTAAATACAACTCTATATATTCCCAAATAAAAAAAAGACTAAAACATTAGTATAATTCCTGAGAAATAGGTTAATCCATTTTTATATGGGTAAAATAGATTTATTGTCCTTCAAGTTTTTAAAATTAGTTATATTTGCTTTTCTAGTTCAATTTTGAGCATAAAAGGCCTTGTATTTTTAGTTATTGGTCATATATGTCCAGCTCTCTCCATGGCTGGTTTTAACTTGAATTTGCATTTTTCAAATAAAATTTCAAAGTATAATTTTTATATCTTGAATAATAATATTTTTAATATATACCCTCTCCTTCATGGTTGTTTATACATTATATTTTTTCAAATTATTTTTTTTAATTGTTTTAATGTGATGATATAAATAATAAATTTTAAAAAATAAAAAATATTATTTTAATATATTTGAAAATAAAAAATATTTAAAAAGCAACAATAAAACAAACAATACCAAGCTAGTTTGACAAATAGCTTGTATATTTTTTTGTTTCAAAAATACATTAAAAAAAATTAAATATTTTTAATTTTTTTACTTTAAATTAATAATTTTATTGATATTAAAAATATATTTTTAATATATTTCAAATTAAAAAAATATTTTAAAAAATAATTACTCCTAAACTTTAAAATATCCCAAACAATCCCAAACTCGGTTACCAATAAGAGACTCATTAGTCAAAAGATGGCATAAAATATTTGATCTTGCTAAAAACAAGAATTTCAAGGGGATAGGTGAAAAGGCAGGCAGGCAGGCTAGGAGGGCGCGCGCACCCGACCGAACGAAAGAATACGCAACAAAAGTAAAAGAAAACCTTCATTGATCTTCTATTCATCAATACATTAATTGATAATGGAAAGTACACTTCTCCTTGTAATTTTCTCCCTACTTACTTCTCTATTAACCTTTATCTTAACAATCACGTCCCGCGAGATAATCAGTGGCAGAAGGACCCGACAGAGGGCTGTCGGTTTCTTCCATCCATACACAAACGATGGTGGCGGTGGAGAAAGAGTGTTATGGTGTGCCGTGAAAGCAATTCAAGAAGAAAGTCCTGATCTTGACTGTGTTATTTACACAGGAGACCATGATTCCTCTTCAGAAAGCTTGATGTCTCGTGCCCTTGATCGATTTGGTGTCCAATTACTTACCCCTCCAAAGGTACCAACATCAAATCTCTCAAGGACCCTCTATTCACTAGATGAAAACTTAATGTGGGTTGATTTTAATTTTTGCAATTTCTGTCTGTTTGATGTTACCCTTTGTTTATAAGATGATAACTTAAAGTGGGCTGGTTTTAATTTTTGTTATTTTGTGTCATGGGATGCTGTAGGTGGTGCATTTGTATAAAAGGAAGTGGATCGAAGAAACTAGTTATCCTCGGTTTACTATGATTGGTCAAAGCTTTGGATCAGTTTACTTAAGTTGGGAGGCTTTGTGCAAGTTTACTCCTTTGTATTATTTTGATACTAGCGGATATGCTTTCACATACCCAGTTGCTAGATTGTTTGGTTGCAAAGTTATTTGTTACACGCATTACCCTACGATCAGTTTGGATATGATTTCTCGTGTTCGTGATCGGAGCTCCATGTACAATAACGATGCTTCAATTGCCAGGAGGTGAGGTTCTTTTGCAAATTAAAATTTTGATTGATTTATTTGTATGCTTGTTTAGATAATTCTTCCAACGTTAGTTTAAAGCACTGTTTATCCAAGTAATCAAATACTTGTTTTGAAGGCTTTCCCTGCACCTCTATTTTTTTTTTTTTTTTTGAATGATCAGTGAAGATATTGTTTTTGGTGTAAGTGAGAGGCAGAGATTTGCTAACATTCTGCATTTCTTTTTTCAAAATCCTCATTGCTCGATCAAGGAATGCAAGTACATGGACGTTTAGTAGAAACCACATTTGGGTATGATTTGATGTCAAGTAACGATCTTATGGCTATGTATGGAATAAGTGCAAGAGTGGATGTTTCTAGTGACTTGTTTGCTGAAGTGCTTGTTAGAAATATTGTTTCAGTGATAGGGAGGCAGAAAGGCTTTTCAGTGAAATGCCCATGCTAAGTGTGACTTCATGAACCCTTATGATCACTGGCTGTGGAAAGCATGGTCTAGGTAATGAGGCAATTCATCTCGTTGACGATTTGCTTTAGATAGCACCAAGCTTGCTGTTTACTTGGCTGTGTTTTTAGCATGTAGCCTTTCAGGATTAGTTGAAAAAGTCAAGAATACTTCTCAAGGTTATTTTGTGACCATAGGATCAATGTAAGACTAGAGCATTATGGATGCATGGTGGCCAAGCCAGGTGCTTAAATAAGAATCTCATTGAATCACACTTGGAAGCCGAATACAGGGATATGGAAGACATTGCTAAGCATTTGTAGAGTACATGGGGACTTGGAATTAGGGAGAGAATTAGGTGATATTGTTTTTTTGAGATTAGACAGTGATAGTCTTGTGAACTATGTGATGAGTCCAATTTTTATTAATGGAATGAATGTGAGAGAATAAGGGAATCGGTGTGGACTAAGGGGTTAATGAAAGAGACAGGATGTAGAGATTGGCAATGAGGTCTGCTTTTTGTGACTTAGATTTGTGCAAATTAAATAGTGATCTGTGTTTGGATATTGCTTTGAGATCTGTCAAAATTTAGCTTTGGTTTGATGGCTTAGGGTGTAGATCGAACCACTATTTATCCACATTTACTGTTAAATGCTTGTTTAAAGGCTTCCCTTGTACCTCCAAGTTAATTTTAGCTCACCTAATATTTCTCTATTCTTGATTGATGATTGCTGGAAGTTACACTGTGTGTGTTTGGGAAAGAAAAGAAACTAATTTTGGGGAAACTTACGTGTTTATTTAACTTAATAATCTTATGAAAAAAAATCTCTTCAGTTAGATGTGGCTGCTACCAGTGGCAGCTCTTTTGTATAATGACTGGAAGTTTGTTTGAAGCTTAACAATGCAGAAGACAAGGCCCACCTTCTTTGTGTAGCTGCTGTTTTGATTTGGTAATTGTAGAAGCATACCCACAATGTTGTTTCCAATGATATTCAACCAAATCCTCAATTGACTGTCTATCTGGCTTGAATTCATGTGCTGGAATACAAGCTTGTTGCAGAATCTTCTCCTAGCACTGGCTGTTCTGTCCCAAAGTATCATATAATATTTTAGTCATCAGGATTCTAGTTGGATACCTCGAGCATATGGCAAGTTGAAGTGCAAAGTGGGTGCATCCTAGAATGGTTGTACAAAGTTTGGTGGTTTAGGTATTATTATCTTTCGAGATTTTGAAGATCACTTTCTTGCAAAAAAATAAATAAAATAAATCTGACCTTATATGCTACTTGTGAAAGTCTTGGAAGTTATGGTCATCAAGGAAGCTTTCAGTGGTTCAAGGTGTTAGAGTTAGCTGAATTTGTGATAGAAACAGATTGTTAGGAGCGAATTTAGACATTCTCAAGGGAGGACCTCTGGCTTTGGATATTGAGGTTATTTTGCTTGATGATTTACCGTTTCCCAGGAAGTTCAAGTGGGCTTTCTTTCGATATATTCACAGAACTTGTAACAAGGATGCTAGCTTTTATGAAGGCTGCTTGTTTTTTGGCTAGGGAAGCTAGCTTGTGTGCATTTGATGACATTTCTGATTCTAGTTCTTTATGTATTCACAATGTTCTGTTGGAGGACATGACTGCACTCTTGTATCTGCTGGAAGTTTTTTTTCCTCAATGAATCTGTTAGCTGAATTCCCAGAGTAGGAAAAAAGGCAAATAAGGAAAGCTTTTCTCACAAAAAATTATTTTTTATTGAAACAAAATAGAAAACTTATTGGCTCTGTTGGTCTTTCAGATTTATGCCCATGCAACTTCATATGCATGTGTTCTTATTTTTATAAAGTCAAACAAATATTTCTCTTTTGGCAGTGGTTGGCTATCATGGTGCAAGATCATCTACTATACACTGTTTAGTTGGATGTATGGATTTGTAGGCTCTTGTGCACACCTTGCAATGGTGAACTCTTCATGGACCCAGTCTCATATTGAAAAGCTTTGGAGAATTCCAAGTCGTATTAAGCGAGTGTATCCTCCTTGTGACACATCAGGGCTTCAGGTTTGTGATATTGTGTCATTTCTCCTCATGTCAATATCTCTTTACTTGGGCTTCTAAAAAGTTGAAGTCCAAACAGGTGCTTCCTTTGGAAAGACCGGCCACAACTCCGATATTTATTTCTGTGGCTCAGTTTCGTCCTGAGAAGGTGGGCATACTTACATAAACCTAGTGAGCACAAGGTTATGCAGTTTTGGTGGCTCGTTCCTTGGGCCTTTATGGGCATTCATTGTTAGTCTTTTACAGCTTGTGTTTGATGTCTCAGGCCCACCCTCTTCAACTCGAGGCCTTTTCATTGGCCATCAGGAGGTTAGATGCAGACATGCCGAGACCTATACTCCAGTTTGTTGGTAGTTGCAGAAACAAATTTGATGAGGATAGGCTGCAGAAGTTGCAGGACAAAGCAGTTGAACTGAATGTAGACGGGGATGTACAATTCTACAAGAATGTGATGTATAGGTTGGTGCAAGCATTTTATAATCTGGATCCTTATTGCTCTCATTTTCTCTTAGTGAAAGCTGAAGAGCTTGATATTTGTGTGCACATGTGTGTGTGTGTGTGTTGGCAAGCGCACGCACGCACACACTCACCATCTGACCGTGTCTGTATTGTATTTTTGTAATTTTTTTCTTAAAAAAGAAAAACCACTGGAAGGATGTGATGTGGAGCATACATTCCATCTGTGGAAGAAGATGATTAATCTGTTTTGGTTCAGCTTGTTGATCAATTTGATATTTATTTCATTGCCTCACTGATAAAAGAATGCCTTTTGTAGGGTTTTCTTTACTTTTTACTGTTCATTCCTTGATTCTGACCATGCCAGTATTCTTGTATACTATCACCAACTTGATAGGAAATTTGATTTGGCTGTGGAATTGCAAGTCGTGCCACTGCCTTATTATTATCCAACTCATCATTTTTTATGGAGATAGTGATGCTTTGGTCAAGAAAACTTGATGAGAGTCTTAGAAGGTGATGGAGGACCAAAGAAAAAGGAGGAAGCTGTGCTAATTGATATAATGAATCGCTAAGTTTAAGAATTTTTTTCTTTGTAGTTAGTAATTTGTAGTTGGTTGCCCACCTAAGATTTCAGGTTGGTTTCATTTTAGGTTTCTCCCTGATAAAGGTATTCACTATTTCTTTCCCCTTCAGTGTTGTGTATATCCTCTGTCTTTGGGTGTTTTTGGGGCATTTTTCTCATGAATTTGTCATATATTTAGATTCTTTTATTGCGTTTCAGTTTTTACCTGAAGAAATAGAAAGGGAAGAAAACCCTACTGTCTGGATTTATATCAGCACTTTAACCCTGGCAATTTACAGGGACTTGGTGAGACTTTTGGGAGGTGCAGTAGCAGGAATGCATTCTATGGTAGATGAACACTTCGGCATTAGTGTTGTGGAGTATATGGCTGCAGGCGCCGTGCCAATTGGTGGGCATTTCAATTATTTTTTTGTTTAAATGTTGATACTTCTCTTTTCCATTAGAGAATGCTTTTCTTTTTCTGAGAGAAAATGAATGTTTAAATGATTTTTCAACGAATGACTACATCCATTTATTTTGATGTGAAAAAGTGTTGGTTTACAGTGATGTTCTAACTTTCCTCTCCTCAGCTCATAATTCTGCTGGGCCAAAAATGGACATTGTTCTAGAAGAAGATGGGCAGCAAACGGGATTTCTTGCCCAGAATGTAGATGAGTATGCAGAAGCCATCCTCAAAGTTTTAAGGATGCCAGAAACTGAGAGACTCAAGATCGCTGCAGCTGCGAGGAAACGTGCAGGCAGATTTTCTGAGCAAAGATTTTATGAAGATTTAAAAGCTGCAATTCAACCCGTATTAAACCATGTTTCCAGATGATGATTAGCAACATTTATAGTATAGAACAGAGGAGCATTGGTGGTGTTAAATTAACTGTAATTTACAGCCACAACCATCCATGCTTAACACTGGCCTTTTGCACTAACGGTGTAAAATCTTGGTATAGAAAAATCTTTTGGTGCATGGCAAGCTCACCGGAGGAGCATTAATCATATCAAATGACCTGTTGTTCCTCAGTCCTGTATATCTGCTGTTCTCTATCAGAAACATTAATAAATAGACAAAAACGAATACTGATTTCCACACACATTGATCATATCAAATGACCTATTGAATTTGTTATTATTGATTTGTATTCCGCTTCATGAATGTAGTGCTGCTACTCTTGTATTTGACTAATATGAGGGACCTTATGGACACAATCAAGTTCAGTTTTTGTCTTAGATTGCTCTTCCCTCCTTGGGCATACTTTGGCTCCACCATGAAAAACTTCCTAGAGCGTAATATAGCATAGAGAATTGTAGCAAAATGAGGGGAAGCCTAGGCTAAGAAAGAGAATGGAATGGATCAGGGAATCCTAGTTTTTTCTCTCTTAAATATTTAGATTTCAATTGCTGGTTTTCTCCCTTCATATTTTGATTCTTTTGATGACTCTGTGTCTTGAATTGTTGATAACCTTATCGTTCCTACGCTTTTGGTTCTTCTTACACAGATTCTAAGCCCATGGATGCAATTGCCGAGTTAGTGCTATGGAAAAAGATGAGCATCTTTATGTAGTCTATGACTGTTCATATGACTGTTCATATCTACGTGCTAAAGTTTTCTTCTTCTTCTTTAATGCATGAATTTCTGTACTATTTTTTTAGAGTTTAAATTACTATACTGATATAAATCATTGTCCTAACGAGTGTTAATCATGGAAAGGGGGTAGACTGGTCCCCCAAGTTACAATTTTTCAACCTCTGATCTGATTGCTGGGGTTTTTTTTTGGCTAAAATATCAAAAGCTAGGGCAATTGATCTTTACTCATAGCAGCATTATATGATTCAGTTGCCTGTATTATTCCATAAAGACACATCATGATACTGATAAGTGAAACATGAAATGGTAGGCCCTTCTTTTATGCCAGAATAAATGGTCTTGTCTTGATATTGACCTGTTTTTTTTGTTTTAAACGAATTTTGTTTTTAATTATTTTTAAAAAATATTTTTAAATTGTTTTAATTTACTGATTTTAAAAATAAATTTAAAAAATTAAAATAAATATTATTTTTATATATTTTAAAATTCCTAAATTTCTTATAGATAAGTATAACTCTAATCTATAATTAGTAGGGATGATTATTTTCGGTCCAGTTCAGTTTTTTTTTAAAAATAATCAAACCGAATTTTTTTTTAAAAAACCAAAACCGGTTCAAACCGACCGATTTCGGTTCGGTTCGGTTTTTTAGGACAAAAATTGATTCAAACTGATTTTGCTTGATTTTTTCGGTTTGGCTCGGTTTTTTTTTCGGTTTGGGTTCGGTTTTGTTTTTTTGGTTTTAGGCTTATAAAATTAAAACCGAACCGAACCGAACCGATCGGTTTTTTAAAATTTTAATTTTTTTTCACTGTTCAGTTTTTTTAGTTTTTTAATTTTTTTTAATTTTTTTACTCATCCCTAACTATTAGTGACCAAAGAACACTATATCATGAAAATAAAGACCAAATTATTCTCTTTTTTACCATGTAATATAATAATGTCATAAATCATAAAATATAACAGTGCAAGTCTCTATTTTCAAAACCCAATAAATATGAAAATGACAACTTAAAAAGAAAAAAAGAGACAGCCAGCAATAACGAGAGAAGATTGTCGTTGCAGTTTTACGTACGTGAAAAAAATCTGAAGTGATTATTAATCACTGAAGGAATGGGCTCCACTAACATCCTCCCATGATTATCAGAGAGTATCAATTTTTGTTTTTTTCAAATGAGACAAAACCTTGATAAGCAGGAGATAAAATCTGACAAGGCTATTATTTTTCATTTATTACATCATAAATGCTACGAATCTTTTTTAAACATAGATGTCTGTCGGTTTACACGTAACTTAATTAATTCCATGTGTTTTAAAATTCATAATTATATAAATCTAGTATCCTTGAAATTTATGAAACTCGAATTGATGATTTTTAAAAGACAAACTTAAAATGTAACTGATTAAATTATACCCCTTAAAGATTTAGAAAGCGTTTGGGAACGCGTGCAAACCGCGTTCCCAAATTTTTTTAATTTTTTTTGTTAAAATTTAATATAATTTATATATTTTGAATTGTTTTAATATGCTATGTTAAAAATAATTTTTAAAAAATAATAAAAATTATTAAAAATTACTGTTATTATATTTTCAAACATTCTCTTAAATGCTATGTACCGTATGAAGCTAACTTGTTGTCTGTTCCGGTGCCGGTGGTTAACAATGCCCTCGAGATTAGGGTTAGAGAAAAGGACGAGTGGGGTCAGTAATCGACAATTTATTACAGATGTGACGGGGCAAGTCCCCAGTCCAGTCATTGCTGCTTTTATTAAGCTATCATGGCATGGCATGGCCTACTGATTTTATACATGTGGGGTATGGTTTTCAAACCATCTTTCTTCTTCGAGCTAGAAACTTGATTTCAAGTATATATATTTTTTTATTTTAAAATAATAATTTTTTATTTTTTAAAATTTACTTTTTATATTTGTATATCAAAATAATAAAAAATAAATTAATTTAAAATAAATAAATAAATAAAAATTTTAAAACACTGTTAAATTACAATACACAAAAGGTTATGATCTTGAATGACATGATGATATATGATTAGATGCTCATTCACCATGTGTGACAAAAAGGATAAATCAATGCAAGGTTGTTGCTGAATCAATTATTGAAGCAGCATTGCTTGCTATCAAGGCACTGTTAGATTTTTCAGTACAAAAATGTTTTGAAAAAATAATAATTTTGTTTTGGTATTTTTATATTTTTTTATATACTAATATTAAAAATATATTTTTTTAATGTATTTTCAAGTAAAAAATACTTTTAAAAAATAATAATTATTATAATATTAAACGAGCTCGAAGTTTAGTCTCGGAAGAGATTCAAAATATGAATGCTCTTTGAAAACTAGTATTTGTAGGAGAATTAAGTTTGTTTGAAATGGAGACCGTTCCAGGCTGCTTATTAATTTGCTTCCTATGAACACAGATAATGCAAAGAAAAGCTGTCTTTAATTTGAAGCAACCTTGACATTTTACAAGAAGACAGGTTTTCTTATCCTCTAACCTTAAAAGTCTGCCAATCATGGGAAAGATTCCCATAGAAGATGCCGACTCTACACCGACACCTTTGCAGCTAACTAGCTAGATCCATAACAGAATTGCATGGGCAAATGAGTGTTGGGCCATTTTATATTTCAGGCAGGCAGCTACATCCTGTCTCTGATCACAAGTTCCAGGGACTTGCAACGGTATTACTCTTCAGCCCTCAAATTGAGGATTTCTTTTTTTTTATAACCGGTCGATCGTTTCGTTAAAAAACCATAATTTTATGAATTTTTTCTTTCAAATATGTTTTATGAGTAAAAATATACATATTTGTCAAACTTGTATACTAAAAAACAGACTTTAAAATCTTTAAAAGTTATTATTTACATAGTAGTTCTCACAGGTGATTCTGAGCATTCAAGTATGGGTCCGACATAACTAGATGAGGATCTGCCTTAGAAAAATTACGTGGATGACCTAAAAGATATATTTATGAATCAATGAGACATGTCTAGGCTTATGAGGAGGTTTGGTCGCGCCAGAACATAATGATGGCTCAAAAGGACCATAACTTTTGATTCAACTATTGGATCGCTAGATTTTAAAAATCTTACCCCTGGGCCTAGTTTAACAAACCAGTCGACTAGTTAGTCCTAAACTTAAATAGATGTCGCTATTCCCAACCGCGACATCCAAAAGTGTGCTATTTTGACAAAACTTTTTACTTTAGTGTTATTTTACCATTTATTTGCAATTTAAATGCTAATTGCCCAATTTATCCTCAAATTAGGGAGTGTTTTGGTAACTTAACACAATTAAAATTTTTTATAGTAAAATAACACAAGTGAAAAAATATTTAGGGATCTAGCACAATTGAGAGAGTTGTAATTGACATTTACGACACACGAGTCACAATATCATCTATGACTTCATTATCCCAAATACCATCTGCGACTTACATGTCGCAAATGCCAATTGTGACTCGTGTGTCGCAGATAAGATATGTGACTCCTGTAACAGATTTATCCTAAAAAAATATTTTCTGTCATTAACTCCTTGCCCAGAAAAACAAAAATTAAAACAATCTAAATAATCAATTTTCTAGCATCAAAACACAATTTACATAAATAGCATAACATATTCAATCATAAGTAACAAATTTAGACCAACGACTAACATAACATAATATTTTATTAAAATTAAACTAACTATACTTCTATTCATAATTCTCATAGCATACAATAACATGTAACTATATCTAATAATCACTTTAGCTCGTAAAAGAGCCTAGAGCACTTGTGTTCAGGTCTGAAGCATCACCCTTACTCGTCCAACTCGAGGACGAGTCCGTAATATCCATGTAGGTGTGAGGAGGATCAATATCATCCCAGCTTGTGGATTGATCCGGGTCATTTGTGGATGGGCTTAGGACACACGTGGATGGATTAACATCCCCAACACTCTCACGATAAGCAATCTCATCTTTCGCTAATGTTACTTCAAGACATTGCCTATTTTTCTTTAGGTTCAACATTTAGCTAAGCTCTGATTGCATCATTAGTTTCCATCAACTCATATAAAATGTCAGAATCCTATTTAGAAAGAGTTGTACATATCTTATGCGATATATTTTTCAACAAAATATTTTTGAATTTTGTGTTGAAGTTACTCACAAAGTATCGTGAACAATATCAATTTTATCCAATAGGCTCGAGAAAATTAGTGTGTGGACACCTTTCAATTTTGAAATTTCCCATGAATTAGGCATTTGGTGATACCTCTTACACAACAATCATTTACAAACTAGTTTTTAAACACACAACAACTGAGCATAGGTTTTTGTTGAACGATGGACTAAGTATTACTACATTAACACATCAGACTTGTTTTTGAATATTTTTCCAACCTTCAATTCATCAACTGATAATCTCAAATGCTTATGACTATTTGCCTAATCATTGTATCCATATTGGTAATTCTCACTAACAACCTTAAATTTAGAAGCAAAAAGTGTCATGTATTGATTAACAGGCTCAACTAACTTGACATTCCCTATCTTCCTCATCTTCCCCTTTAACCACAACTCTATTAATATGACACTCATTTTTGTCATCACTTGGTTCAGATTGTTCATAGTAATATGAAGCATATTTCATGCCCAACTGAGATTTTATATTAATAATTTCTTGCACCGATATTTGTCGACTAGCATTACCACCTAACCTGGATAGACTAGCTGCTCGCGATGTTTGTGTGATTCTCTGGGAGTTACTTGAAAACCAGGTTAACTCCATGTTAAAAGAGTTTCCTCGTCCAGGTGCACTGTTCAAGTAAAGCTCCAATATATTAATCTCATTAATCCCCGCAAATTCAAATATTGAATTCACACTCTCATCAATATAGATTGGTACATCAACATAACGAGCTTGACTAACCCGATTTATAACATCCTCAAAGTAATTTCAACTTCTATTTCAAACATATTTAGCCAAGTCGATCACATAACATTCTTGATAACTTGTTAAAGGACATGTCTGATATAGCAGTTAGGAATTCATGTCTTTCTCTATTATAAATGATACCATTATCAATATTGATAATGATACCATTATGAAAGCATAATATTTCTAGATTATTATATATTTTTTCGAACAACACAACAAAATACAATTCTCATTTATTTATATATTGGGGTTAATCAAAGTGCATTATTTATCAACAAAACCATAATATTAATTTAATCGGTCAAAACCTAAATTCATCAAATTAATCGACAAACATCTATATTCATCAAATTCCGTTATCATAACAAAATTATCAATCAAATTCATGTATTTCATAGCTAATATTATTATTTTATATGCAATTCAGTATAATTCATAATTTAATATAAATCAACACTAACTCTTCCATTACATAATTTTGTTAATTCACAATCAACAACAACAAAAAAACATTGATTATTTATGAAAATAACCTAATTATCAACTTATAATATATCTAATTAACCTAATCCATAATTTAATCTAATTCAATACTAACTATTCAAAAACATAATTTTATTAACTCACAATCAACAACAACCTAAAATCATTAATTATTTAATAAAATAACCTAATAATATCCAATTAACAACTTAAATTACATCTAATTAACCTAACTCCCAATTCAAAACCTTAACATTTAATAAAATTAAATTAACACACATTAAATATAAATTACATCAAATTAATTGAGGGAAAGTGTTCAATATACCTCTAAATATGGAATGTGGGTGGTGAGGGTAACTAGTGGTGGTTGTTTTGGGCGGAAAAATAAAGATCCATCATGGGTAGAGAGAGAGATGGCCGTCAATCTAGAGCTAGAGAGAGAGAGAGATGGGTCATGTAGTGCTACTGTGTGGGGGTGATCATTTTCGGTTCGGTTATGTTTTTATCTATAAAAATAACCAAAACAAAATTTATAAAAAACTAAAACTGAGTCCAACCAATTGATTTCAGTTCGGTTTTATTCGGTTCGGTTTCAGTTTGGTTTGGTTATTTTATATTAAAAACTAAAAATTATATTATTTTTTGGGTTTTTTTTGGACTCTTTAATGAGTCTTTTCGGTTCGGTTTTTTTTTTTTTGGTTTGGTTTGGTTTAGTTTGGTTTATTTCTTAATTAAACTGGTTTGGTTTTTTGATTTTAGACTTATAAAACCGAAACCGAACATAACCTATTTTTTTAAAAAATATTCTAATTGGTTTAATCAATTTATTTTTTATAGTTTGATTTTTTTATTTATTTTTTTTTATGATTTTTTTAGTTTAATCAATTTATCGGTTTTTTTATTTACCCAATTACTTTGAGTATTTTTGATGGCTAGGAGAGAGAGAAAGAGCAAGGTTCCTGGCGGTGGTGAGAGGGGAAGTGGCTGTGGCGAGAGAGAGAGAGAGAGAGAGAGAGAGAGAGAGAGAGAGGAGGAGGAGGAGGAGGAGGAGGGAAGAAGAGAAAGGAAAAGAAAAAGGGTCCTTGGAGTTAGAATTTGAATGAAATCGCAGATGCGTGAAAGTACGTTAAATTCATAATTATTTTTTCATCTATGTTGTATTTTTTTTTCTGTGCTAAAAAAACAAAAAAAACCTTCCTAGTGGGTGGCAGCTCCATTAGCCATCGTGTTTTTTTTCCCAAAGCTTTCCTTGTCAACTTGTGCTATTGACACCAATTTTGTTCTTAGATTCTGTCGGTGTAAGATTTTCCTAATAAAACCGTATCTCTAAGTTCAAGGCCAGTGATCCACTTGTATCTTACACTTAAATAAACAAGAAAGATAGACCTTCACTGGAGAGAGAGTTTTTTTTCCTTTTCCTGTTAGCTTTTCTGCTAAAGCATTTTCAAAGCTAACTGTGTCCATTACTAGAGATAATAGTGTCAACTTCCAACTGTGCTATGACCAAAATCTCTTTCCATTAATGTTAAACCAAAGCTCACAATCTTCGAGGAAGAACACCATGCGGAAGCAGTAACTGCATCAATTCCAGGTACCCCACCATACCAAATCCTAAGCTTTTCAGCAAAAAAGTAAAAGTTGTAGTTGGTGTTTCATTGGAAAGGAGAAACTTCCATAGCAAACTTTTCAATAGCTTCTTCAATAGACTTTTCAAGTCCTATATTGCTTCTTCTAAAAGGGTTAAGCAAAAATCTTTTTAACCTTTCTTCTTATCTCTAAAGATCAGTTTATTACTCAACCCTGTGTTTTCCCTGCTTCTGCCTAACGGGTGGTTTTGAACCTGTTCCAAAGCTCAGCATTTTCAGACCCGTATTTACAGCTTTTGAGGTAAAGTTTTCAGTCATTGTAACTGTTTCATGTATAATTCTTTAAGAAAAACCATAAAAAGAATCCATTATTTCATGCTGAACTTGTGCGAACCTATTCTGATACTTCACAGGCCACTCTCAGCTTCAAATCTGTTTCACCTTACTAGTACTGACTAGATAACATTCGATGGCAAGTTCTCTTGGTAATCAGTATCTCTTATTAGCTGCTTTCAGATGCTTAAAAGCTTAATAAAGTGTGCATAGTAACAAGAGAGTTCATCCATGGGGTACTGTAGCTTGTTTCTTCTGTTATGTTTCCCGTGGAGTTTTCTCATTACTGGTACTCATCAATTACAATCCTCACAAACACAAGTGCTTCTTCAGCTAAGGAAGCATTTAGAGTACCCAGCTCAACTAGAATTTTGGAATAATCATGGAATGGATTTATGCTATTTATCTCCATCCACACAATTCAATATGACATGCCACGACAATGTTGTCACTGAGCTTAGAATGACGGGAGACAAGCCGTTCAAGGTCAATAGCTTTGTGGGATTTGCAATTACTAATAAAACTTTATCAGGGAACTTCTCTATGGATTCTTTTGTGATCACTCTTGCAAGGTTGACCAGCTTGAGAGTTCTTAGTCTTGTTTCTTTGGGCATTTGGGGTCCACTTCCAGACAAAATTCATAGGTTGTCTTCGCTTGAATATTTGGATTTGAGTTCAAATTATCTCTTCGGTTCCGTTCCTCCAAAGATTTCTACAATGGTGAAACTTCAAACTCTTAAACTGGATGACAATTTCTTCAATGATACAGTCCCTGCTTGGTTTGATTCGTTGTCTAATCTGACAATTCTAAGCTTAAGGAACAACCAGTTGAAAGGTCCATTTCCATCTTCAATACAGCGAGTAACCACTCTCACTGATCTTATTTTGTCTGGCAATGATATATCCGGGAAGTTACCAAATCTTGACATGTTAAGTAAACTGAATATGCTAGATTTGAGCGAAAACAGTTTAGATTCTGATCTACCTTCAATGCCCAAAGGGTTGGTCATGGCTTTCCTTAGCAACAACTCCTTGTCAGGTGAGATCCCAAGGCAATATAGCCAGCTAAGTCAGCTTCAGCATTTTGATATGTCATTCAATGAACTGAGTGGAAAAATTACTGCTTCCCTTCTCTCATTGCCCAGCATTAGCTACTTGAATTTGGCATCAAATATGTTGAGCGGTTCACTCCCAGACCGTCTGACCTGTGGCAGCAAACTTCAGTTTGTTGATGTATCTAATAACAGGTTAACTGGTGGATTGCCTTATTGTTTTACTGAATCAGGATATAGAGTGGTAAAGTTTGGTGGAAATTGCTTATCTGTTGATTTACATCATCAGCATGCAAAATCATCTTGTATAGATGTTCCTGTGAAAAGGAAACATTCTGGAGGCAAAAACATGGGAGTACTAGTTGGAGTGCTTGCTGGCATATTTTTCTTCATAGTTCTCTTGGCTTTTGGCCTTGTCATGGTGCGCAAAAGATATTTCTCTCGAGGGATACCGGAGCAGCATTTGTTGCGCAAAGCAGAGCAGGATAAATCAGTGACAGGATTCTCCTCTGAGATCTTCTCTAGTGCAAGTAGGTTATCTTCTAAAAATATTCTGACCAGACATTGCAGAAATTTGGCTTTAGTTTGCATAATTTAGTCTAACATGATCTTCAGAGTTTGTTAATTGATTTCTAAAGAACTTCTTAAAGGTAACCGTATCATTTTTTACTTTGCTCTGCAGGGTTTGTTTCCGAAGCTGCAAAATTGGGTATACAAGGTCTCCCAGCATGCCGGTCATTTACACTAGAAGAGTTAAAGGAAGCAACAAACAACTTTAATAACTCTTCCATTTTGGGCGATGGTTCTTACGGGAAGGTATAATGTCTAAAACTTCCAAATAGTACATTTTTTATAAGTGTTTTCAGCAAAAATCACAATGGTGATTCCCTTAGGTATTATGAAGCTATCGATCATTATCTTGTAACATTAATGGTGTGATTATCACAGGCTTGCTAGGATTAATAAAGGAAGTATAGGAAAAATGAAGTAGAGAACCAATAGCTACCGTTCATGATCCAATTTTAGACAAATGCTTAGCTGAATTCTCATAATGACCTCAGGTTCTTGTTGTTCAATCCAGCAGTTGAGTGTATTAGTCCCATGCAAGACATGCTCTAAGTGAGAAGCTTCAATTTCTGATAATCACACGAAATAAGTGTTTTTTCATTACACAAACCTCATTTCTGTGAGCTTGTGGCTGCTCGCCAGTTTCATTGGTCTTGACATATGTGCAGCTGCTAATGCTATGCATGCTACTTGTGGCACTCGAGCTGTGAAACTAAAGGCAAAAATTCCATAGTAGATATGCATATACAGTATATAAATTTATTTATCGTGGATATTCGGGTATATTTTGGTAACGAAATCAATCCAAGATCTTATCTCTTGATCACCGAAACTTTTAATCGTTCCAGATCTTTTTTTTATTTTTTTGTTCATTCCTCCTCTTTATTTTATCAGCTTTACAAAGGAATATTAGAGAATGGAACCCAGGTTGCTATAAGGTGCGTACCTTCATCAAAGAAATATTCAATGCGAAATCTTAAACTCAGGATGGATTTGCTTGCAAAGCTTCGCCACCCGCACCTGGTTTGCCTTTTAGGGCACTGCATTGATGGTGGGGGACAAGATGATTGCAGAGTGAACAAAGTCTTCCTCGTATACGAATATGTTTCTAACGGCAACTTCAGAGCTTACCTCTCTGGTAATTTCTGGATAAAATTTTGAAGCAATCTTCTTAGAAGTGATTGAAACTAATTGCCAACGATTCAAAAGCATGATATCCATGCACATCATGCAAACATAGAGGAAGCTTGACTTTCTTGGTATCCCATTTTGACCTTCATTGCGAACCATCCTCCAAAGTTACTCTTATATATAACTCGAAAATCATTGACATTCGCAAGAGCCAGGCTTTTTGCATTTTATATGTTGCGATTAGTATAAACTTGTACATTCTAAGTTGGCCCTGTTATATGTGTAGAGGACAGTCCTGGAAAGGTTCTAAACTGGTCAGAGAGATTGGCAGTGCTAATTAGTGTCGCAAAGGCTATTCACTTTTTGCATACTGGAGTTATTCCTGGTTTCTTTAACAATCGATTGAAAGCAAATAATATACTGCTCAATGAACATGGGATAGCAAAGTTGAGTGACTATGGGCTTTCCATCATCTCTGAAGCAGCTGGAAATTGTGGGGTAAGCTCCTTAATTATATATCAAATGGCTAGTCTTGCAATAAATTCTTGATTGAGTGGTTTATAAGTGTGTGACTTGGGGTTCTTATGTCTGCAGGAAAATGGGGAAGAGCCTAAATCATGGTAAGAATTTTCTTTTATCACAATATCACCGTGATATGACCCACTACGATCCTGTTTCAATTTGTCATGTTTCAGAAGTCATGAAGTGGTTTGAACTAACTTGACCATAAACAAATTACAAATTCATTCAAGGTAGCTGATGTGAGAAAAACCCCACAATGAGCAATTTTATGAATGTCCATTCACCTTGATGTAGTTACACATACCCATGCATAGATAATTACCTACATGTAATCCATTTTTTTCAGGCAAATGGCAAGATTAGAGGACGATGTTTGTAGCTTTGGATTCATATTACTTGAATCACTCGTTGGACCTTCAGTATCTTCCAGAAGAGACAAGCTTGCACTAGATGAATTGGTAGGTGCAGAAACTCTGAATTAAAGCAGATCATGTATGCAATGTTTATTGATTGAGGACTAGTTATAGCTGTGCTTATGTCCGCTGAGCTATTTCCCACACTTTTAATACATGCTTGATGGTTTGAAGTTGATGACAACGTATTAGACATTGACATCAATATTTCATTTTTCAGGCATCTTGTAACAGCCAAGAGGGACGTCAAAAATCATTAAACCCTATTGTTCTGGCCACAAGCTCACAAGAGTCTTTATCAGTTGTGATTACGATAACCAACAAATGCATTTGTTCTGAATCATGGAGTCGACCATCATTTGAGGACATTCTTTGGAACTTGCAGTATGCAGTTCAGGTCCAGGCAACAGCAGACGGTGAACAGTTTCGATGAGTTGTATATCAGTTGCTCCAAGAAATTGCCTCCCCGTCTTTAGCATCCTTGAAAAGTTTGTTTTTCACTGAGGTGGTAACTGTTATAGCACAAGTTTGAAGCAGCTTATCTCAATTAGATCATGTATAGTTTATGTACATTGTAGAGACTAACCGAAGATCAATAAGTAAGGAAGAAATTTGCCTTTCAGATGGCGATTATGATTCATTTTTGGTATCTTACCATTGTTGGTAAAAGCTGCAACATATATCAATGTTTTGGGAAGTTTTATATTACTCGAGGAGTAACTACTACTACCCTATTTCACTCAGAGTATACTGCTTTGATGTGCCATTTGGCAAACAAAACCAGATTGGAGTCCGAATGCCGAAACGATATCTGCGAGAGGAAAAATGATTTGCAAAACACAACCAATTTTTACAAAGAGAAAACGGCAACGAAAATAGTAGTTACCAGAGCTAGATGGTTACAGCACTGTATACGCGGATACGGTGCCAAGAGTCTCGATGAATTAATTCAAAATGACTACAATGCTGTGAACACAGCAAAAGTTTCCTATGTAATTTGGTTTTACTAGAGATCTAACAGGTTATTATAACAGGCAACACAATCCCATGATGCTTACAATTTAATATAATGGCTTTACAGCATTTGAGTTTTGACCCTGCTAAATTTACCGATGGTGAGTTTAACGTGGACAAATTTCCCCAGGGGTTTCATTCTATTGTCGAGGCGGGAAAGGCCTTTTCTGTCATACACTCTGGAGTTTGGAGCTCCATGGAAAGTTGAAAACCAAACCAGTAATGTACTGCACGTATCCGTGATTCAACAAGAATATTGATCTTCTCATATTAAACAGTGAAACACTACATATTTACAGATTTGAATCATCAAACTGCTTCAGTACGCTCAATTAGAAAGCAAAAGAGTACGTGCAAACTTGCACTTCCCATATCATTCGCTATGGAAAATCCTCCTAGTTACGCTATTCACAGCACTTGTGCTTACAGTAAAGTCGATACCTAAACTAATAATGGGTGATAAGAGTTTTAGAGCAAGCTAGATCTTACAGCCAGTTTCTTTGAAGAATATACAGTATTTGTGTGTTGTAGATGTAGTGCAGCTAACAGCCCTCGCCAATTCTCTGCAGGTGCACTGCGTACTTGAAAGTCAAGAAGCCTTTTCCGTTTCTGGTAACAATCTTCTAGTGGCCTGCTCTGAGGAGAAAAAACGAAAATTAGTGATGAAAAATTCCCACCTTCTGCTTATGTAGAAACCATGCAGCAACTGTACTGATCCTATCTGCAAGAACATACAATTTTTTAGCAGAATGACATCAGAGCAATAGATCAAGAATCGCATCACATCTTTTTTAGCAGAATGACATCAACAAAAATAATCCACACCAAAGGAATACCATGTCATAGGAATAAATCAACAAAATGATAAGGAAGAAGATAAAAGCACAAATATCACCTGTTCAGCATAAGCTTGGAGCTTCTGTTTCCAGGCACCTGCTGCAATGGCAGTGGAAGAGTGTTCTATGAGGTAATATTTAGACCATGCGAGGAGATGGTCACTTCACAAGATTTGAGAAAAGAAACTACCTTGTTGGTGTTTCACCAAGTAATCATCATTGCATCTAAAACCCACAGCCAAATCAATCTCCACAAGTTGATCAAGAATCTCCGGTGCAAATTTAAAAGAAAATGATAATAGATGAGATAAATCAGTGCCAAGTAAGTGTTGAGTCTGTTGACTGTTGAGTCTAGCAAATTTGTACTTAATAGCAGCGATCCAACTAAGAACAGAATCCCAGCAAGTGCAAAACACCAGAATACTAAAGTCAACAACATAAACAATCTTTCCTCTATGCTAAAAAAAAAAACCTCCAAGAAAAAAAGGTGTTTTTAGCATCCAAATGACAAACAATGTCTAGTGACTTATCTTGCAATACAAGGAGAGGGCCAGCATGCCACGCAGACATGAGGGGCTCCGCCCAACCTCTCCCCCAAAAAAATCTGGCCCCTCTAAAAATTGATTGTTCTCCCTTTTCAAGTCCCATAATATCCTAATTTTCATGAATCAATCAAAAGAATCCATTTTATGAAAATGAAGACTTACAACTTGGAACTGCTTACGAGGAATTCCATCCAGAACAGTTTCACCATTGAAATACGCTGTGTCAGCCATGGTGCCAAGCCGATTGTGTGTCGGGGCAGCTCGTTATAGGAGTAGTCCTCGGGGTCCAGCTTTGCCTGCAGTGGTGAAAAATCTGCTCAGAGTGATGTTAAACTGTTAAAGAAATATCTTAACTCAATAGTTTAAACTGTTAGGAGGATATGATTTGTATTATTTTCTAACACACTCTCTCAAATGAAAGCTCTTTAGGCTTAAAACTTGCACAGACTCACTTTACCTTGTGCTTAATTTTTATCAAATAAATAGAGATGGTGGGATTCAAACTCGTGACCGCTTGGTCATTAAAGCTTTGATACCATGTCAAAGAACCGTCTTAATCTAATAGCTTAAACTGTTAGGTAAAGTTCCAGGATATGATTTATATTATTCTCTAATTCAGGATATAATTTATGTTAGAGAATAATATAAATCATATCCTGTGATCTTACCTTAAAGAATAATATAAAATCATATACTGCTTTGTCGGTGAAGAGATAGCGGCTCAGCATGATCATGGCGGAGGAAAATGTCGCGGAGCTATGGAGGCTTTAGATTTTCAGTGGGAGAGAAATGGCGGTGGGTTTTAGACTGAAAATTGTTGCATCAATGAGGATCGTTTCGTAATAATTTATACTTGGAAATCATTGAAGATTAACCAGGGGATTGTGACATCTTCTCTTGTGGTGGTGGACTTTCGATCTTGAGCTTCTTGCTCTTTCCGGTAGTAGGTAAAATCGTTTTTAGTAGAGTCTGCATCAAGTCGAGCAAATGAGATTGCTAATGCCTGTTCATTTCCACGACATGATTTTTCATTCTTCTCGCCCATCTCCGATGGTCCATGCTTGTTTCTACCCTCATTTGCAAGGCTGCAGGTGTCTGTTCTTGCTGGTTACATTCCATAGCAGAGAAATAAGAACGCATCTTATGCTACTTGTACATATCGACGAACATTTAAGAAATAACAAAATAAATAAATAAATTATATCACCACTCTTTATAATATCGTATAAGATAGCAGATATTTTTGTCTATCACTGCAATCTCTTGCAATTAATATAGTGTATGATCTCTGTATGCCAATGCATCTTCTTTCATTATATATGCAAGCAACATGCAGCATGAACATACTAGATAGGAGAGAAAACAGACCTCCATTTCAAATATTTGCTGATCCAATGAATTGGTTCTTCTGAAATCTACAGAAGTCTGATGATCCTCGGGGGAGAACATGCTTGAAGGAGAGTGAGAGTTCCATTGGATGAGTTGGCTGGCCGAGGACACTTACCAAGCAAAGAAACACGGAAGTGATTCGAAACTCTTCAATGGCTTGATGCAAAATGCAGCATCGACCGTGGAATCACTATAAGAATAGTTACTGCCCCTGCTTACAGATTAAAACGATTGATATGAGAAAGCACAGGATCGAAAAATTTCAAAATCGCAACACTTTCTGTAATTTCAGTTCAAGTAACCGCTAAACAAAATGGGAAAAAAATATTTCGCAGTCAAATGTCAAGAAAAAAACAGAAACCTCTAATCCAAACCACTTGATGAGAAATCCGTGCAAGATGAAAAGCTTTTCATTCTTTTTAGATCCTCCTTAAATTGGTAACAGAACAGGACAGTAACAAAAAGGACAATGAGTTATCGAATTTGAGAAAACAACAAGGGTTATGCTTACCTTTTTGATGGTTAAATCTTCGTATGATCAGCTGATTAATGACATCCCAGAGACAGACAGTGCAGTCCTCAGAAGCTGATACCAGAAGAATTGACATAAAATATTTTGATGTGCCAGAGACAGACTGTGCAGTCCTCGGAAATATTTTGCAGTGCCGCTGAGCTTGTAGATCTGTGGCGAGGGCAGAAGAATTGACATAAAATCAATTTCTGATAACCATTAGTTCTCGTAGAGGTCTCAGCTACTTGAGAACTATTGCTACGTGAAGAAAGCTTTGTCCTTTGTGAAATATTGTTGTCAAAGACTCGAAATGGTCTTCTCTCTCAAAATGGAAAACAAAACCAAGGCCGGACAGGCATAACTCTACTAGCATCAGCTAGGAGCAAAGGTCCAAACCAGGAGGGGTCTGCTGACTGACAATCCACAACTTTGTCTTCTTGATGAATGATGATCGATCACCAAGCTTGAACATGAAGACTATTCCTCTTGAACGTAAGATCTTTTGATGTGAATAAAGTAAAGTTCCTCAAGTGGTATATATATGTTTTTTTTTTCTTTTTTTCTTAATCATTTTCAGATGTTTTTAGGAAGATTAAGACCAACTTAAGAAAAAAGACACATACCATTTAGGAAATATTTATCCTTTTCATATCAAAAGGTCTCTCACGTTCAAACTGACAACATGATTGAGTTCTACAATGGTTGTAAGACAAGGAGTGAATTATTCTTTAGTACTTGTATTTGTTCAACATGATCAGCTTAGTCCTTCAAAATAAAAAATCTACAAATTAGTCTCTTGACTCTTGTTGATCGTTATGTCATTAACACATCCATTAAGTTTTTCCTTAATTCAAAATACACCATTCAACAAGTTAAATTCTTAGAGAAAAACCAACATACATAGTAAGAGTTGATTATTCAAAAAGACAACAGAAGTCAACAACAACAACAGATGTTGAAGGGACCGACATATAGGTTTTCAAGCATGAGAAACCAAGTTGTAACTGTGCTAAAAAAGGAGGGACTAAATCAGCATGATTCGATAAATTTATAGAAGCGTGTGGATGTTGAGGAAGGCACGTGCGAGTGTTTTTCTAGCAATCCAATTTCAAAAAAATAAATTAAAATGATAAGGAAAAGAGGATATTTATTATCTCTCAACCTTACAAAAAAAAAAAAACTATCTGCTGCTCTGCTCCCTCCCTCTCATCAGTAAGCTCTATTTCCCGCTCCCTGAAGAGCCTCAACTCAACCGCTGTCTCTACAAAGTCTTGGGTTTCAATTCTATAATTTCCTGAAGCAAATGCAGTTAGGGCTTTTGGGAGGTTTTTCTCTCTACTGCACGTCTTCTCGTAAACCTCTCAAAACAACATCACCAAACATGGCTGCCGCTTTCAGTGCTGTCTCCTCCTGTCCGTACACTTTCTTCTGCCGCCCTAGCTCTACCAAGCTTTGCGTTTCCTGCTCTGCTGGCTCCCCTACTACAACTACTACAGGTCTTCTTTCTTTAATTCCATTTCCTTTCTTATTTTATTTTTTGAAATTAAATGTGTAAATACTCACTTCGTTTAATTCTTTATTATTTTTTTGTTAAAATTCATTTAGGCAGTAGAGGAACGAAAGCTCCGCCGCGTAAAAGGACGGGAAGAAAGGAAGGGACAGGGAAAAGTATGGAAGATTCGGTTAAAAGAAAGATGGAGCAGTTTTATGAAGGGCCTGGTGGTCCGCCGCTGCGTATAGTTCCAATTGGTGGTTTGGGTGAGATTGGGATGAATTGTATGCTTGTTGGGAATTATGATCGATATATTTTAATTGATGCCGGTGTTATGTTTCCTGAGTAAGTATTCAGCCGAATTTGGGAGGATAAGTGCTTTCATTTGTGCTTTTTTTGTTCAAAGAATATGCTAATTTCTTAAATGTTTAATTGATTTGGGGATTGAATATGAAAAAAATCTTAGTTACATAGGAGTTAGAATAAATCAGTGTTAGTAAGGAAATGTTACTGTGAGAGGAAGTGAAAGTTGCGTTCTTTTTTCCTTTTGAGTGCATTAGGTTAAACACGTGGCTGAAAATTTTGCTTTCTGATGTGTTGACTTTGTTTTGTGTGTGTGACAACATGCTCCAGTTATGACGAGCTTGGAGTTCAAAAGATTATACCTGATACCACATTTATCAGAAGATGGAAACACAAAATTGAAGCAGTTATTATAACACATGGTCATGAAGATCACATTGGTGCGTTGCCTTGGGTAAAGTTTCCTTCGACTTCTTGAAAGCATCATGCTGACCTTGCACTTCCAGATTAAATTACTGTTTATGTGGCCTTTTTAACTGTATCAAATTTTCTGCTGTTGACATTTGTGTTGTAGTTCTTGATAAGGTTTTAATTGCATAGATAGTTACATTTTTCTGTAGATAAATTAAGGGTGGGCTGAGAAACTAATTACAGCTTAGTTGATGTGGCGACTTGCTAAAGGATGCAAAGCTTGTTTGTGTGATTGCCAAGATAGTTAGATGGAAAACGACATGAGATGGGAGGGTTGTTGATACATGAACGGTACCTCTTGACAATTATTCTTATTTTGAAATGGGGAATAACATGAATTTCCATCATTTTTTTCCAAGGGAAGGGGGCTGTTCATTATGCTTCATACTTTCCGATGATCGTGGTTAAGCCTTCAGATAGGCTGTGCCGAGGATCTTTGATACTTAGCATTTGATGCAATATTTACACAATGAACCCTGGTTGTAGCCTGACTAAGGTTGTCTTTGTACTGTTCCAATGCTAGTTGAAGTAAATCTATAGTATATGATGACATTACTGTGCAATTAGATGAAGGTGTTTATCAGTTGAGTACATTCCCTATGACCTCTGCGTTGTATATTTGAGCATGACATGTTGATACGTTGGTATCAGATGTGCCATGGGATTTGTTTACATAATATCCCACATTTTCACTTTTTTTCCTTTCAGTTAAGAAAAGACAATAAGATATCTTTTCCACTGCCTTCTGCATCTCCCTTGTCAAAAGTGTCTATGCTTTATTATTTAGAAGTTTTTCAGCTTCATAGCTCTTGTTTCTTACATCATGTTAATGTCTAAGGTGAAGCCTCTTTTTATTGGGCATAAACTCATGCTTTCCAATTACTCAATAATTAGTAGCAATCATCAATCTAATGGTGATCTGGCTCTTCTAATAATTCTGCAGTAGAAGATGTTCTCAAAATGTTCTTTCAAATGTTTTAATGCAAGGAACTTCACTTAAATAGGAATGGTTGATGTTACATCTGAGTTAATGAACTATTAAAAGATCTCGTCTATATTTAAAGGTTGCCATGCAAGGAATATCTACATGGCTATGGCACATCAGCAACCCAAAGACTAGAGCTAGCACCTGGATCATGGATAGTTGATGTTCACTGATCAATTTTTGTCTGCACTCCCTCGATCAATCATGGGTTGTTGATGATGATGCCATGAATTGTGATGGTGGAGGTGGTGGCAATGAATTGTTTCGATCCACAATTTGATTGGATTTTAATTAAAGGAGGTTAAAAAAAAAGGAACCAATCTGATACTAACATGAATGAAGAAAAAATAAACATTAAAATCATTTAAGGGACATGGAAAGAAGTTACAATATGACCTAGATAGTGTAGATAGATGGTGTCTACGACTACATATTTAGAAGGAAAGAAGCAACATTTTGTTTCTTTTAGAATAGTATTTGGCATGTGTGCTTAAAGTTTCTTGTTAGCAAGATAAAAAACAAAAGTGTGTTATTTTTGGCCAAGAACTTTAGCTAAACAAGCTTGGTTAAAAAACTGAGCCTTTGCAACTTTGGAAACCTGAATTGGATGATCTATTAAAAGCATAAGGGATGTGTGTAGGAAACATGAATCTAAACTTAGTTTAAGGCTTTAACAGTAAGGGGTGTTTGTTGATTTAATATTTATTGCAAAGGTGCAGCTATCCAAGCTGTATCATTTGGTTCAATGCTTAATTGCTGTAAATAATTAATCATGCTTTGATTTAAGCATTTTGCTTTGTGTCTTTTTCACTCTTAATAATTCTCCTACTATCTAAGCAGGTTGTTCCAGCTTTGGATTATAACACTCCAATTTATGCATCATCTTTCACGATGGAGGTACTTTGTTCTGGGTCTTACTTATCCATCTATATGTGCTGAAAATAAAACTAAATTTGGTTTACTTAAGCATACTTTCATAAATAAATATGTGCACAAACATGTACTAGAACGCATGTTTCCAGAACTGACGTATCCTACTATTGCTTATGGGGACTAATAAAATAGCTCATAATATATAAATGCTGCCCTTTATTTTTCAGTAGATTGATATTAACCACAGAGTCAAATTTTTTCAATTTCAAGTGACCTTGTAAGATTTTGCACACTTGCATGGCAGCTCTCTAGACCATCTGTTTGTGTTTTATGTGATGACAAGTCACGTTTTCTAGTTTTGATTCTCTGAGTGCTGCTAAACTGATTTTATGACAGCTCATCAAGAAACGTTTGAAGGAGAATGGGATCTTTGTTCCATCTAGACTTAAGGTGTTTAAAACAAAGAGGAAATTCACAGCTGGACCTTTTGAAATAGAGCCTATCAGGGTGACCCATTCTATTCCTGATTGTTGTGGATTGGTCCTTCGCTGTGCTGATGGTACAATCCTTCACACTGGGGACTGGAAGGTAAGCTTGTCTATATATGTTTTTTTTCCCTCTCTATGATTTTGTAAGCTTCAGAAGAGGTTTATATTGTACAGATTGATGAATCACCATTAGATGGAAAAGTTTTTGATCGTGAAACTTTAGAGGAGCTCTCCAAAGAAGGAGTTACATTGGTAAGTCTCCAAGATTATGTAATTTGTTGCCATATTGACGTAGTTTTTACATGGGAACTTAATCGGTTTCAGTTTGTGGAAGAGATAGTGGTTTTTGTGGGACCTACATATGAAAATATGACTTCTGAGTGTATGTGACTGTGGGAATGAAGAGAAGCTGTGTTGTAAATTGTGTCATGTCTTTCATGATATAATGCTATGACAGTTTTGGCCTTTGTTTTGGAATGCTTTAGAAATATGCTTCTCTTGAAGAGTGGCTTCTTCAGAAAAGGTCAATGTTTAAGACTTAATGGAGATGATATGCATTACAATTGCATGTTCGACATTTTACATCCTAATATGTGCTCCTTGAGATGTGGATAAAGGAGTTTGTTAGGTAGAATTGAGGAAAATAGGTTAATGTGGAAAAAGTTATCACTTGCAACATCTTGATGGTGAGCACAAACTTTTCTGCTGGAAAAAAAATTGAAGGAGCAAAATCACTGTGACATGTTAGTGGACCAGTTGCTTTAGCCATTATATTTAAGCTCAGACACTATGATTTGTTTTGTACAAATTATTTTTGTAACTACAGTTCTGAGGTTGACCATTTGTATCTGATATTTATTCTTTTGGTATTCATTTGAGTTTATTGTGTTATTTTCTCTTTTTTTATATAAATTTTGATTTGCATGTCTATGATGATGATTTTACCTTTGATTCCTTCATTAATGTGTTGTGAATTAATTTCTTTGCTAAAGCTGCCCTTAAAGGGCAGAGCAACTTGAGGTTTTAATGATGCAAACCTCTGTTCAGATGATGAGTGACTCAACAAATGTACTGTCACCTGGAAGGACAATTAGTGAAAGTGTGGTAGCTGATGCATTATTGAGACGTATTTCAGCTGCTAAAGGAAGGATTATCACTACTCAATTTGCATCAAATATACACCGCCTAGGAAGTGTGAAAGCTGCCGCTGATTTGACTGGTAGAAAGTTGGTATGATTTTCTAATTTCTCATTTCCTCTTAGAACTATTACCTTGGTCTTCCAAAGGAATTTGACTCACAGTTTTGATTTTTTAATCATTGTATCAGGTCTTTGTTGGCATGTCATTGAGGACATATTTGGATGCAGCATGGAAGGATGGAAAGGCACCAATTGATCCGTCCACTCTAGTAATGTTTTTGCATAAGTTATTCATCTGATGTTTTTCTGAGAGTTTTAGATTTCCAGTGATATCTTCCATCTTCCATCTTGCTCTTGTAGACCTCTTGACAACTTCCTCTTAACAATTCCAAAATTATATAGGTTAAAGTGGAAGATATTGATTCTTATGCCCCTAAGGATCTGCTAATTGTCACAACTGGATCACAAGTAAGTTGATCCAGCTGCCTGATTCCATTTCTGTTGCATCAATTAGCTGGTATGTGACTGTGCATGCTGTTGTGTCAGGCAGAGCCGCGTGCAGCTCTCAATCTTGCATCATATGGAAGTAGTCATGCCTTCAAACTGAACAAGGAAGATGTTATTCTTTATTCAGCTAAGGTATTATGATATAATATGCTTGGATTCTTCTTAAAATGAACTCACAAGTCGATTTCTGACTTTTGGTTAATGATTCAAGCATTCATTCTTTTTAATCTTTTTTTTTTCTTATTTCAAACTCCCCTTCAGTAATCTCAGTATGCTAAGATTATGTATTTGGATGCAATTTATGTTTTTGTACAAGGTGTAGAATAAACCAAGATGTTTTGTTAATGAGTCAATCTTGTAGAACTCAGTTTCCTTTCTTTCTTTCTTTTTGGTACAAAAAGAGGCTTAAGAGCCCAAGAACAAGACTAAAGGACTAAGTAGGACACATTCTAAGAGTGGCTGAACCACAATAGTCCGCCCAAAGCAAATCTACTAGCCCTGGAGGAGAAACACTGAAAAAGCCGAGCCCTAGTTCCCCACTAGCTCCTACATTTGCTAACCAATCAGCCCATATATTACCCTCTATTTATGTATTTTTATTATCACATTCCAATTTCTATTCAAAATTTCTTCTATTTGTGCCAAGAGTATGGAGCTAGGATCATCTCTGGACTGATATTGAAGAATTACATGTTGAACCACTGTTGAATCAACTTCCAGGATAACATTCAATCCCATCCAAGCTATGTTAAGGCCAACCTTAACTCCCCAAAGTTCTGCTGTTACAAAATTGCAAAAACCCACCTTGTATGTGAATGGGGCTAACTATCTTCCCATCCAATCTCATAGCAATCCTCCTGCACCAGCAAGCCCAGGATTTCCTTTACCCAATCCCTCTGTATTTAATTTAAGGTTTTCTTGATATCTATTATTGTGCATGTTATTTATATGTTAGGGAGTACCAAAAATGCTTCATAACCTGATGGAGATTTTGTAAGAGAATTGTTATATGATAGAAGATGGCCAGCAATGGTGCTCCATTTTGTTCTCATTTCTCTCCTCTTTTTTTTATTTTTCAGAAATGATGATTGCATTTGATTGGTCACATGTGTATAGTGAATTTGAACTATTAAATTAGGCAGACTTTTGATTTTGTGCTCAACTATTTATGATAGTCCTCTATCTTATAATATTACTGCCACAGGTTTATTAATGTCTGATGCTTAGACATGTGGTCATAATGCTAATCAATTTTGTATTTTCTTGCTGAAAGGACTTCCAATTAGTAGATATGTTCTCAGTTTATATTTCATTTTTCAGGTGATCCCTGGTAACGAATCTAGGGTAATGAAAATGATGAACCGCATATCAGAGATTGGGTCAAGTATTGTAATGGGTAAAAATGAGCTACTTCACACGTCTGGCCATGGGTATCGCGGAGAACTGGTGAGATCTCATATGCCACTCCTCTGGATCTCACTAAGTTATATTACTTAGTTATAATGTTTATATATCTTGTACTCCTCCATGTTATGCTTTTTGTGTCAATAGTGGAAAGAGAAGCATCTTCACATACTGACTCATTGTATGAAGGTTATTCCTTGTTATTCCGTTGACCTTTTTATTGTGTCATTGTTAGACGGAGAAACATGTAGAACTGGATGCCTTGAATATTAATTGCTTGTTATTATCAATACTATAATTGTTGTTATTTTTTTCAATTTTTAGGAAAAATCATCTAACGTTGATTCCATTTCTTCAGGAGGAAGTGCTTAAAATTGTGAAGCCGCAACATTTTCTTCCCATACACGGAGAGCTTCTGTTTTTGAAAGAACATGAATTGCTTGGGAAATCAACTGGCATTCAACACACTACTGTGAGTTAGTCTTTACACTCTTATCGTAATTAGTATGCATAAGGTGATCTTGAAGTTTGTTATGTTTGCCAAAATTTGATGCATTTAGTGAGAGCATAGAATCTTTCAGAATAGAACAATAAGGCTCTCCGGCCTCTCTATGTATATGGACAACTGATTCTCATTTCATTTTTTCTTTCTCTTTTACTTTTTTAATTATATGAATTCAGCTGATTTCCATGTAAATGAGAATGGTCAATTCTTGGGATGTACTGTCCATAATGCCCAAGCCCACTGAAAAAAAGTGTTTTTTTCAGGTGCAGTGTTGCATGGTTTATCTTGAAAAAAGACTCATATGTCGAATTGCATTGGTTAATGATGTGCATATGATGGATTTATTGTATACATGACATTAGATGCATTCTTGTTATGTTGTTTTTCTTTCAAATTCTTTGAGTTGCATATAATGTTATGGCATGGTAAAAGTTACAAGTGGTCTACAAATCTGTCAGGTTATAAAGAACGGAGAGATGCTTGGGGTTTCTCACTTGAGGAACAGAAGAGTTCTATCCAATGGTTTTGTCTCCCTTGGGAAGGAAAATTTGCAGGTTGGTAATACTGATTGTTTTATTATGGGAATTTAATTGAGGTACATTTTCGTAAAATCTGGTCTGATATTGCAGTTGATGTATAACGATGGGGATAAAGCTTTTGGCACATCAACTGAGCTTTGCATTGATGAGAGACAAAAAATTGCAACAGATGGTATTGTAGTGGTCAGGTAGCTCTAGCAGATTCTGAAATAACATGTTGAATTTTCTTTGTGACACTTGTTACTGTAATGATTTCTTAACATTTCTGTGGTACAGCATGGAAATTTTACGCCCTCAAAATCTAGATGGTCAAGTTGAAAAAAGCTTAAAAGGAAAAATAAAAATCACAACACGCTGTCTGTGGCTTGACAAAGGGAAGCTTTTAGATGCACTCCACAAAGCTGCTCATGCTGCACTTTCAAGCTGTCCGGTGAACTGTCCTTTAACTCACATGGAAAGAACAGTGTCTGAGATGTTGAGGAAGATGGTAAGGAAGTATAGTGGTAAAAGACCTGAAGTCATTGCCATTGCTGTGGAAAACCCAGCAGCAGTTCTTTCTGATGAACTCAATGCAAGGTTATCTGGCAATTCTCATGTTGGCTTTGGGATATCGGCATTGAGAAAAATTGTCGATGGGCATCCAAAAGGAAATCAGGTGGACAGGAAGCAACCTGATGGAAATGGTTATGCACATTTAGAGAAAACATCACCTCAAAATCTGAAAGGTCCACAAATCTCCGCATCTCTGTGTTTTAATTGAGTGTGTTTTTGTGTGCGTGTGCTTGTATGTGGTCAAGTTGGTGGGTGGTAGCCATTTTCTGACTGCCTGTGGATGAGACGTGAAAAAACATATGCCACCACTCAACTCACATCTTTAGGTTAGCTGATTTTTGCTTTGTCTTATGCCAATCATCAGTAAATGACTGACATATTAAAAAATTAACAATAATGAAGGAGAGTTTCCATTGGAAAGGCCTTGCGCTAGCAACTCAGCATGCATAGAAATTGCTTTTTTGACCTTTGCTTAATGTCGACATTCTTGAAAGCAGTAGTACCTTTCTAAAGCTTGGGATTTTTAAACCAGTATACTCAGTATTCTTTTTTTCCCACCATTTAATCATGCAGTTGATGGTATTGAATTTGAAAGAGAGCTACCTAAGGAAGAGGGCACCACTTCAAGGTCAAAC
Source organism: Populus simonii (assembly GCA_007827005.2). NCBI lineage: Eukaryota > Viridiplantae > Streptophyta > Magnoliopsida > Malpighiales > Salicaceae > Populus > Populus simonii. Next base: position 4,392,378 of record CM017475.2, on the reverse strand, counting down.
TTAGCTGAAGGACATTCCTCTGACTCTGAAGATCAAGATGATTTCCAGAAATCATCTGTTCCTTCATCCTCTCCAGTCAATGAATTAGTAAAAAGTGATGAAAGTTTGGTTCCACCAGGGGAACAGATGAATAAGTTCAAGGAAGATGTTGTGGACAGTAGTGATGATGACTTGTTGGAAAATGAAAATTCTAGACTGAAGCGTTCCAAATCTGTTAAACGGAACAAATGGAAACCTGAGGAGGTTAAGAGTCTTATAAAAATGCGTGGGGAATTACATAGTAGATTTCAAGTTGTAAGAGGTAGAATGGCTCTGTGGGAAGAGATATCTACTAACTTAATGGCTGATGGGATCAATCGCAGTCCAGGACAGTGCAAATCTTTATGGACATCTCTGGTTCAGAAATATGAGGTTTGTTCCTCCACTTCTCACAATTAAATTTTGGTATTGCATTTTGATTTCTGTTTCTTATTATGAAGAAGCTCGTATAATTGCATGTGAATACTAGTGTGTGCTGCTACTGTTTTTGCCACAAGTCAAATGTTTTCCTGGACATTCTTTTGTACAATTCTTACTCCAATGGCAAATAATTATCGAAATCCAGATCACTGTAGGGGTGCCATCCGAGTCTTTAGTGAGGTCATCTGTTGCCATTCCATCCTTTCTATATAGTGTTGCTTTGTAACAACCATTGCTAAAATGAACAGGAAAGCAAGAACGGGAAGAAAGGGAAAAAAGCTTGGCCCTATTTTGAAGACATGGATAATATTTTATCTGATTCCGAGACAATGGCAACAAAATGATAGGAAGAAGGGGGGAACAGTGCTTTGAGTTTTTTGGAAGACCTGTCCCAAGCCTCATGTTTAATTGAAGCTGCAGTGGTCTACTAGAATAATCACTGTCAGGGACTTGCAGTTAAATTAAAAACAGGAAATCAGACTTTTTTGAAGACACATGATCGATGTGCGAACTATTTGATCTCAGAGACCTGCGACGACAAACAAGAAATGAAATGGTTTTGTAGCCACCTCCAAAATTGGTCAGCATATATACTAGAGAGAGGGATTGTGATATATTTGGCTTGGAGTACGTTTAGCATTTGTAAGCGTTGCTGTAACTCAACAGTTAGTTTGCTGTCTTTTTGTCAGTTGCTTTGCATTCAATCGAAAGGATTTAGCTTCGTCTACTTCTTTTCTTTCTTCTTGAATTTTTCCCTTTCGAAAGTTAAGCAATAATATATTGATGCGCAAATTAATGGCTAACCTAATAGGTTGAAAACTGAGTGATGTCTGTTTCCATGCCAAAATGTTCGGGGAAAAAAATAATCCAAATCCCTCAACGAGGATGGATGGTTAATTTTTGACTATGCAAATTTAGATATAGAAATTTTTTTGGATGAACAGTATTAATTTATTAGGCAAGGGACAAATAAGAAGCATGATTATAAACCATCAATTAGTATGCCGAGTTGCGAGTAACCTTTCCATGGAAATTATCAGTCCTTGAAATAGCTTACAACTTCCGTGGTTTCCTCCCTCTCCTCAAAACCCTACCACATTTCAGGTCTATATAACAAGCCTCCTTCCAAATCTACCTAGTACCTACCTCTTCATCTTTGTTTTGTCCTGCAGTGTTTCTCTATCCATCTGTCCTAGAGGGAACATCTGCAAAGATTCTCTGTATAAGCGAAAATGGCACGCAAACTCATTGTTCTTGCTCTTGTCTTTGTTGCCATTTTCGGGTTGGCTGCAGCCGCAGGACCTGCTCCTTCCACAACTGACCTGCCTCCAGCTGAGGCGCCTTTAAGCCATGATTTTATCGGTACTAATGACGGTGATGCGGCTGGTGCACCTTCTGCTGATGGTAGCACTATTGTTCCAGGACCAATGGGTAGTACTACATTGGCTGGGGGTCCTGCTTCTGAAAAAGATGGTGCCGCTACCCTCAAGTTCTCTGCCATTGTTGGAGCTGCCGCTGTCGCTGGCTACTTCTTCTTCTAAGCTAGTTAACCATAAATCTATATAATCCCTCGTGCAAGCTTTCAGGACTTGAGAAGAAAAGTATTAGCTTGAGGAGGTTATAAGAAGACGATTGAAATGCGAAGTAGGAATTCTACAGAGGGTTTCAAGTTGTAGGAGGAGAGAGAATAAAATGAAGTCCAGGGTAGGGAAAATCTTTGTCATAGACTCAGAAATTAGATTTTCTTTCTCTTCTTCAATACTTGAAATCGCGGGTTGCCCTTTGAAGCCATACTTGTTTTCCTCTAGTGTCTCCAACACGATGATCTGAGATAGACATTTTATTATTAACAACCACAAATGATTAACGTCGAATCAAAATCCAGATCCATTATATGTGTGTGATCCATTTCTTGTTTTGATTAGAACATAATATTGCTAGTGCTTCACTATCATATATTAATTGCTAGTAAACAAGAAGGGAAGAAAGACGAAATTAAATTTTTTTCATATTATCTTTAACATGGAAGGTTTTTGTTAAATCTTTAAAGGTGTAGGCGTATGTGATATTTCGTAAGGAATGTTATTTTTATGATTAATCAAAGATAAGAAGAAAATTGATTGTAAGCCAAACACAGTCTTCAAATTTATGAACAGGAATGTTGTTTAATCCTACATTTTGTATCATAATTCAAGAATTAATCACATATCTGTCATTTTCTTGCAACACAAGTTAATCTCTCCTTTTGGTACTCATGTTCATCTTAAATACTCTAACACGGTTAAGGCTGGAGAGTTTGAAGTTGTTTTTCGCCACCTTGACGAAAATGGTGGCAGGTAGGTTTCACCATCTGAGCTAGGTTGTCGTCTGGGTTTGATAGGAGGAGAGTTGATCTTGAGGGAGGCAAAACTTGCTGAGGAGTCATTGGACTCGGACGGAGATGGGTTGTTGGCATTGGAGGATCTTGTTGGACTAATGGAAGCGGGAGGAGGAGAAGAGAAGTTGCATGATTTGAGAGAGGCTTTTAGCTTGGACCAGACTTGGGACCTGTGGTACACTGCAGGCTATTAGTTTTTTTAAATATATAATATGAATGTTTAGGTGACGATAGTACTTAAAAAGAAACAAGAAAAAATCGATGCTCAAGTAATTAACTTTGATTGAATCCAGTAAAATTGAATAATGTAATAATTTGATAGAAAGCGATAGTAAAAGAATCATATAAAAAATATTTGATAACAATTAACTAAAACAAACAAATTATCAATATTATATTTGAAATGAGAAAAAATAAAAAATTATTAAAGACTTATCGTCTTTCCACGACAAACAATGTTTACTATCAAAAAATCTTACTGAGACAGTTCAAATCTCACTATAAATAAGTGCATGGCGACATTAAAAAAAACCGAATAGATCGCTAGAGCAACACCGCGGAAAAAAAAAAGAGTGATTATCTTCCTATAATTAACAAATCAATTAACTCAAGAATTAAATTTATTTATAAAAATAAACTTAATAAAAAACAATAAATAAAAAGACATGAAAGAACCAATCAAATAAAAAACAAAAAATAAAACAAAGTACACAAAAAATTGAAAAAAATCAGAACCCAATCTCCAATTAAATAAACATCAAAAATAAAATTAAAAAAAAACATTAACTTTAAAAAATATTAAATAAAATAAATAAACCCAGAGTGACCCTTTAAAACTAGGTTAATTTTAAAACTTAGAACCTGTATAATCCTAGACAATAACTTAACTAACAAGCTAAAATCCAAACAAACTAAATCCTCTCGGCTGAGTCCTTTCCTCTGTTTCAATGTAAACTTTGGGCGTATAAGTAGGAAAAGAACATGTAAACTTTCTATAGTTTCGATGTATTCATGATGTCTCTATCTTGATTTTGGACACCATAGTAAGAGAAATGCAAGTTAGAATGCCAACTGTTGTCTGGCAATCGGCATTACCAATGCACTGGCTACTTCTACGACCTTTTAATCTGTTCTTAACTCCTTATTCTTGTTTTTTCGAGGTGTATTCTTTCTTCCAAGTCAACCTAAAAGCCAACTTGCATTTCCTCTTCTTCCTTTTCATCTCCTCTTGTGAAATTTTAGAATAAAAAAATAATAATTGAAACATAGTGAAGAAAGGGCCTTATCTATAGAAATGGATTGCTGTGTTTCAGTCAGCAAATCACCAAATTCATCAACGAAAATCGATACAGACAAGGTTTCCACTTTCCATGCCATCTTCTAAGGAAAGTCCTGCGGATGCAGATAATCGTACCAATAGCTGGTTGGATTCCAACCAGTCTTTCGTGGTGCCACCAGTGGTAAACTCGAAAGACATCAGCGTTTCAGTCAAGGAAACACTAAATTCATCTATGACTATGAGCAATGAAACAAACAACATTTCTTTTCCATCTTCTTCTGAGGAATTTCCTGTCATTGCAGGTAATACAATTTCAAAAAGCAGTTTGGATTCTGATCAGTCTACCACAGCTATGCCTGTGACAAATACACAGTGCACTGGCGTTTCAGTCAATGAAACATTGAATTCAGCTATGACAAATGAAATAGACAAGGTTTATATGCTATCTTTATCTCAGGAAACTCCTGCCAAATCAGATAAGCCTGCCATAAACAGCTTGGATCCTGATCTGTCTTCCATCAATGGATCCGCTAGTGAACAATTCCCAAGACACCGATTCAATCAATGAAACACTGAATTCATCTTCGAGTAATGAAAAGGCAAGGTTTGTATGCCATCTTCGTCGAGGGGAAGTCCAGTCATTACAGATAATCCCATCGACAAAAACAGTTCGGAGCCTGATCACTCTTTGTTGGCACCACCTTCAACAGATTCCCAATACATCATTTTTTCAGTCGAGGAAGCGTGGAATTCATCCATGAGTGATGGAACGGCCAGATCATCTATGCCTTCTTCTTCTGATGAAAGTCTGGTCACTGCAGATGATCAATTGATTGGAAAAGAGCTTGGATTCTGATCTGTCTTCCATGGAGCCGCTAGTGACAAATTCTCAGGTCACCAATGTTTCAATCAAAGAAAGACGGAGTTCAGCTTCGAGTAATGAAAAGGACAAGGTTTGTATGCCATCTTCTTCGGGAAGTCCTGTCAGTACAGATAATCCTGTCGACGAGAATAGTTCTGGGCCTGATCAGTCTATGTTACCACCACCTTCGACAAATTCTCAATACATCATTTTTTCAGTTGATGAAAGGCCGAATTCAGCCATGGGTGATGGAATGGTCAAGGTGTCTATGCCGTCTTCTTTTGAGGCAAGTCTGGTCATTGCAGATGATCGATTGGTTGAAAACAGCTTGGATTCTGATCAGACGTCTATGGAGCCGCTAGTGACAAATTCTCAAGTCACCAGTGTTCCAATCAATGAAACACCGAGTGCAGCTTCAAGTAATGAAAAGGAAAATGTTTGTATGCCATCTTCTTCAGGAGGTCCTGTCGATACTGATAATCCTATCACCAAGAACAGTTCAGAGTCTGATCAGTCTTTGTTAGCACCACTACCTTCAACAAATTCCCAAGACATCAGTGTTTCGGTCAATGAAACACCAAATTCAGCCATGAGTAATGGACACAGCCAAACTATCAATGCCATCTTCTTCTGAGGAAAGTCTGGTCACTGCAGTTGATCGATTAGTTGAAAAATTAAACCTTGGATGCTGATCAGTTTTTCATGGTGCTTCCCGAGAGGAAGTCCCAAGACAGCGGTATTTCAGTCAGTGAAACATCGAACTCGTCAAGTAATGAAACAGACGAGGTTTCCAATCCACCTTATTCCACGTAATGTCCTGTCATTGCAGATAATCCAATTGAAGAAAACAGTTCGGATTCTGATCAGTCTTTAACTGCACCACCAGTGGCAAAATCCCAGGATACAGGTATGATTGGTTAATTTCTTCTGCTCCTTGCATCAATTATTCTCGCACAGTTTCCGAAGACATTTAATCAGAATTGTGAACTAAAATGTTCAGATTTTATCATAATTTTGTGAAAATGTCCGAGGCAAAAGATCTGTATAATATAGACCTGCGGGTACTGGAAACAGAAATCTATAGATGTTGACTACCTTGTGTTTCCTACGTTCATGACAATTCCATGTTCCATTTCACAATTCTAGCTTTGCAAGCTGCTTAAATACGTAAAATGTAAATCATCGTTGCATTTTATATGCAGTTAGCGAAGAGAACTTCTATGATTGTCAAGCCTGGCTGGGATCAGACTCTGATGATGATTTCTTTAGTGTCAGAAACAGTAAGATACATTTCCTCTGCCTTAATTTCTTCACATTTCTTTCTTGTCTTGTGCAAATGAGTTGAAGCATGCATAAAGAATTTCAAGTTCAATGACCTATACAGCACACTGCAGAAGCTCGATAAGGATGAGGTTTTATGATCCTATGCCTTGTCTGTTCCTTGCGGTTCTCTCTATTATGACACAAGAGACGCTACAGCCAGAGAAAACACATCAATCACCCAAAAAGAATTGCAGGTTTTTAGCGATTTTCTGGGTTTTGAAAATCCTTTGATTTGTTGTTTTTAATATTCAGACTATATACAAAATTAGTTTGCTATCTTTTTGTCAGTTGCTTTGCATTCAATCGAAAGGATTTAGCTTCGTCTACTTCTTCTTTTCTTTCTTCTTGAATTTTTCCCTTTCGAAAGTTAAGCAATAATATATTGATGCGCAAATTAATGGCTAACCTAATAGGTTGAAAACTGAGTGATGTCTGTTTCCATGCCAAAATGTTCGGGGAAAAAAAATCCAAATCCCTCAACGAGGATGGATGGTTAATTTTTGACTATGCAAATTTAGATATAGAAAATGTTTTGGATGAACAGTATTAATTCATTAAGCAAGGGACAAATAAGAAGCATGATTATAAACCATCAATTAGTATGCCGAGTTGCAAGTAACCTTTCCATGGAAATTATTAGTCCCTGAAATAGCTTACAACTTCCGTGGTTTCCTCCCTCTCCTCAAAACCCTACCACATTTCAGGTCTATATAACAAGCATCCTTCCAAATCCATCTACCTCTTCATCTTTGTTTTGTCCTGCAGTGTTTCTCTATCCATCTGTCCTAGAGGGAACATCTGCAAAGATTCTCTGTAGAAGCGAAAATGGCACGCAAACTCATTGTTCTTGCTCTTGTCTTTGTTGCCATTTTTGGATTGGCTGCAGCCGCAGCACCTGCTCCTTCCACAACTTACCTGCCTCCAGCTGAGGCGCCTTTAAGCCATGATTTTATCGGTACTAATGACGGTGATGCGGCTGGTGCACCTTCTGCTGATGGTAGCACTGTTGTTCCGGGACCAATGGGTAGTACTACACTGGCTGGGGGTCCTGCTTCTGAAAAAGATGGTGCCGCTACCCTCAAGTTCTCTGCCATTGTTGGAGCTGCCGCTGTCGCTGGCTACTTCTTCTTCTAAGCTAGTTAACCATAAATCTATATAATCCCTCGTGCAAGCTTTCAGGTCTTGACATGAAAAGTATTAGCTTGAGGAGGTTATAAGAGACGATTGAAATGCGAAGTAGGAATTCTACAGAGGGTTTCAAGTTGTAGGAGGAGAGAGAATAAAATGAAGTCCAGGGTAGGGAAAATCTTTGTCATAGACTCAGAAATTAGATTTTCTTTCTCTTCTTCAATACTTGAATTCACGTCACTGTCTATTTGTACATGTCTTTTCTCTTTTGCAAGAGTTGCATGTGTTTACTGCTTATGTATTCCACAAGCTTCAACAAATCAATTAATTCAAGAATTAAATTTATCTATAAAAATAAACATAGTAAATAAAAAGACTTGAGAGAACACAATCAAATAAAAAACAAAGGATAAAACAAAATACATAAAAAATTAAAAATAAACAGAGTTCAATCTCCAATTAAATAAACACCGAAAGATAAAACTAAAAAAATATTAGCTTTAAAAAATATAAAATAAAATAAATAAAAGCTAAATAAATCCTCTAAAATTGAATTAATTTTTAAAACTTGGAACCTATAAAATCCTAGACAGAACTTGAGCTGTTTCACATGAAGTTAAAATGCTAAGTCATTTCCTCTGTTTCGATGTAAACTTTGGACCTATAAGTAGGAAAAGAACAGATCCATGACTGGCACATAGACAAGGTTCCCCTCAAAAGTTCTATACCTATGCGAACCCAAACTTATACACAAACTTATCCTTCAAAACTCAATCAGAGTTTAACGCAGCACTAATAACAAAATAAACTTCATAATATAATTTAATTGTCTTAATACAAGAGTTAATATAATTTCATAGTTTTAGAGCACTAACTAGACATAAAGAAAAATGTACAAATTACAATCAAAAGAGCAGGTTCTGAAGGTCCAACAAAAGTGACCTGCTATCAAGCTATAAGCTTGAAAAGGTAAATAATGAGATGGTGAGTTCAACAACTCAGTGAGTAGATAAGGTTCAATATACACACACGAGGTAATACAACAATGAAAAATATATATACAAGTATGGCTTTAGGTTCTTATGGAAAGGTTTCTCAAATTGGCCATAACAAAAAGATCATATGGTAAAACTCGTCAGAAAATCAAAATGCAATGAGCATGAGGCTCCGTACTGTGGGATGATCAATCCACACAGGTTGGTGTAATGTTTTGAATATAAAGAGATAGGAAAAGAGCCTTTGAAGGCTTAGATGTAGGAATAAATGAATGAAGGGTATTGTAGTAATTCAACAAACTTGATAAATATAAAAAAAAGAAAAAAAAAGAGAAGAGAGCTATGTTTTAAGAGTGAAAAACTAACGGGAGAAGAGAAGAAAAGGGGAAGAAGAAGAAGAGAAAAGAGGGAAAAATAAGGGAAATAGAAAGGAGTTTGAGGAAATAAGTTTAAAGGTAAGATTTAGGTTGTTAAATGTATAAATATGTTTTCTTGAACTTTTAATTTCGGTTTTGATGAATGTTAGGGTTTCGAAGATTGTGTTTTGGGTTTGATTGATGAATTAATTTGAATGTTATGGGTTGATTGTTGTGGGTAATTGATTATTTAGTTGATTATAGAAGATTGTGATAATTTTGAGTTATGAATTGTGTAAATGATGAATTTTGAGTTAGAAATCTGGAAAGAACAGTAGGTTTTCTGTTGAAATTCTGGGTTGGAGGTTGAAGATGACAAAATTTTGTTTTGGTCCCTCAATTTTGGAAAATTACAGTTTAGTCCCCAAACTTTGGAAAATTACAGATTGGTCCCTGGAGTATATTCCGAGATTCTGGACAGAATAAAAGATGAATTATGGACAGAATTCCAGTATAGTTATGAAATTTTAACACTTTCAATTTGGTCCTCCAATTTGACAAAAAATACATACAATTTGATCCTAAAAATTTGGTAAAATTCCAGAATGATCTCTGGAGCATAATGAGATATTCTGGACAGAATTAATGATTAATTATGGTCAGAATTTTAGTATAGTCATGGATTTATGACAATTTTAGTTTGGTCCTTCAATTTGACAAAGTTACATTTTGACCCTTAAAAATATGATAAAAATTCAGATTTATCCCTAGCTGTAATATTAGCTTTTGCATATTGGTTTGATGAATAATTGAGGGTTATTTAATGAATTATTATCAAGTCTTATTATTTTTTTTATTATGGATTAGATTTCGAGAAAACCGTTAATTTTGGGTTTTTGAGAAAATAACTAGTTTAGTCTAAAAACATTTAGGATTATGGAATATACCATTAGATAAGTGTATTAAATAGGTTATATGTTCTTTTGAGTCATTCTTGAATATGCCTCCTTTGTATTCAGATAATCCTGATATTCTACCGGTGGGACGCCATTAGGATTTCCTTCGGTATCTTCTTTTGAGTGTTGTTTGCTTTTGAGTCAAATGAGTGGATAATTTTCCATATGTATGAGAAATAGTATAAATATTTGATTTGTTAATATGAATTTGATCATACTTCTTGATAATATATATGTTGATTATTATCTTTGTTATGATAAAGCATGATCAATTGTTGAATCTGGATTCTTGATATGAACCAGTATATATTTTGAATTGACTTCTGGATTGATAGCTCCTCATTTGATTGATGTCATGAGTTGAGTCTTGAGATATGAATATGTCTGTTTGATTATGATTATGAACCTATGGTATGTCAGTCAGAATACCCATGCTAACAGGGTACTGTTAGTCTTTGTGCACATCGTATCTGAACCATAATTGGTCAGGGGAGTCACCAACCTGTGTGGACTTATCATCCCACAGTACGGAGCCTCATGCTCATTGCATTTTGATTTTCTGACGAGTTTTACCATATGATCTTCTTGTTATGGCCTACTTGAGAAACATTTCTATAAGAACCTAAAGCCATACTTGTATATATATTTCTCATTGTTGTATTACCTCGTGTGTGTATATTGAGCGTTATCTATTCACTGAGTTGTTGAACTCATCCTCTCATTATTTACCTTTTCAGGCTTATAGCTTGATAGCAAGTCACTTTTGTTGAATCTTCCGAACCTGCTCTTTTGGTAGTAATTTGTACCTTCCTTTATGTCTAGTTAGCGCTCCAGAACTATGAAATTATATGAACTCTTGTATTAAGACAATTAAATTATATTATGAAGTTAATTTTGTTAATAATGTTGCGTTGAACTCTGATTGAGTTAGGAGAAGTTTGTGTGTAAGTTTGGGTTCGCATAGGTATGGAACCTTGGAGGGGAACCTTGCCTATGTGCCCGTCATGGATCCGGGATTCGGGTCGTGTGTCACACTTATGCAAACCCAAACTTACACACAAACTTATCCTAACTCAATCAGAGTTCAACGCAGCATTAATAACAAAATCAACTTCATAATATAATTGAATTGTCTTAATACAAGAGTTAATATAATTTCATAGTTTGGAGCACTAACTAGACATAAAGGAAAATGTACAAATTACAACCAAAAAAGCAGGTTCTGAAGGTCCAACAAAATGACCTGCTATCAAGCTATAAGCCTGAAAATGATAAATAATGAGAGGGTGAGTTCAACAACTCAGTGAGTAGATAACATTCAATATGCACACACACGAGGTAATACAGCAATGAGAAATATATATACAAGTATGGCTCTAGGTTCTTATAGAAAGGTTTCTCAAATAGGCCATAACAAGAATATCATATGGTAAAACTCGTCAGAAAATCAAAATGCAATGAGCATGAGGCTCCGTACTGTGGAATAATCAGTCCACACAGGTTAGTGACTCCTCCGACCAACTAGGGTTCAGATACGATGTGCACAAAGACTAACACTAACCTGTTAGCATGGGTATTCTGACTGACATACCATAGGTTCATAATCATAATCAAACAGACATATTCATAACTCAAGGCTCAACTCATGACATCAATCAAATGAGAAACTATCAATTCAGAAGTCAATTCAGAATATATATATACCGGTTCATATCAATAATTCGGATTCAACAATTGATCATGCTTATCATAACAAGGATAATAATCAACATATATATTATCAAGAAGCATGATCCAATTCATATTAACAAATCAAATATTTATAATATTTCTCATGCATATGGAAAATTATCCACTCACTTGACTCGAAAGCAAACAGAAGTCAAAAGCAGACACCGAAGAAAATCCTACTAACGTCCCGCCGGTAAAATATCAGGATTATCTGAATATAAAGGAGACATATTCAAGAATGACTCAAAAGAATATATAACATATTTAATACACTTATCTAAGGGTATATTCCATAACCCTATATGTTTTTGAACTAACTAGTTATTTTTCCTACAAACCCAACATGAAACGGTTTTTCTCGAAATCCAATCCATAATAAAACAAATAATAAAATTGGTAATAATTCACTAAATAACCCTCAATTATTCATCAAATCAATCTTCAAAAGCTAATATTACAGCTAGGGACCAATCTGTAATTTATCATATTTTTAAGGGTCAAATTGTAACTTTTGTTAAATTGAAGGACCAAACTAAAAATATCATAAATCCATTACTATACTGAAATTCTGACCATAATTATCCTCATTTCTGTCCAGAATATTTCATTATACTCCACGGACCATTCTGGAATTTTTCCAAATTTTTAGGGTCAAATTGTAATTTTTGTCAAATTAAAGGACCAAATTGAAAGTGCTAAAATTTCATAACTATAAAGGAATTCTACCCATAATTCATATTTTATTCTGTTCAAAATCTCGGAATAGGCTCCAGGGACCAATCTGTAATTTTCCAAAGTTTGCGGACTAAACTGTAATTTTCCAAAATTGAGGGACCAAATTGAATTTTCATCATCTTCAACCTCAAACCCAGAATTTTCACAGATTACCTATTGTTATCCCCTGATTTCTAACACAAATTCACCATTCAAACAAAACCATAACTCAAAATCATCATTTTTATCTACAATCTCTCAAATTCAACTTAACAATCCATTACCCACAACAATCAACCTTATAACATTCAATTTAATTCATCAATTAAACCCAAAACACAAATTTTCAAAACCCTAACATTCATCAAAACTGAAATTAAAGCTAAAGAAAACATATTATACACATTTAAGCATAATCTTACCCTTTTTACTTATTTCCTCCAACTCCTTTCTATTTCCCTTTTAATTTCCCTCTTTTCTCTTCTTCTTCTTCTTTCTCCCTTCTCCCTTCTCCCTTCTCTCTCACGGTTTACTCTCAAAATATTCAGATCTCTTCTTCTTCTTCTTTTTCTTTCTATTTATATTTATCAAGTTTGTTGAATTACTACAATACCCTTCATTCATTTATTCCAACTTTTAAGCCTTCAAGGGCTTTATTGTATTTTCCAATTCATTAATTCAAAAAGTTACATCGTGACAGTTGGTGACTCCCCCGATCAACTAAGGTTTAGATACGATGTGCATAAAGACTAACACTACCCTATTAGCATAAGTATTCTAACTGACATACCATAGGTTCATAATCATAATCAAATAGACATATTAATATCTCAAGGCTCAACTCATGACATCAATCAAATAAGGAGCTATCAATTTAGAAGTCAATTCAAAATATATACTGATTCATATCAAAAATTCAGATTCAACAATTGATCATGCTTTATCATAACAAGGATAATAATCAACATATATATTATCAAGAAGCATGATCCAATTCATATTAACAAATCAAGTATTTATAATATTTCTCATGCATATGGAAAATTATTCACTCACCTGACTCGAAGCAAACAGAAGTCAAAAGCAGATACCGAATAAAATCCTAATGGCGTCCCGCCGGTAGAATATCAGGATTATCTGAATACAAAATAGACATATTCAAGAATGACTCAAAAGAACATATAACTTATTTAATACACTTATCTAAGGGTGTATTCTCTAACCTTATATGTTTTTAGACTAAACTAGTTATTTTTTCTAAGAACCCAAAATCTAACAGTTTTCCCGAAATCTAATCCGTAATAAAAAAAATAATAAAATTGATAATAATTCACTAAATAACCCTCAATTATTCATCAAACCAATCTGCAAAAGCTAATATTACAGCTAGGGACTAATCTGAATTTTTATCATATTTTTAAGGGTCAAAATGTAACTTTGTCAAATTAAAGGCCAAACTAAAATTGTCATAAATCCATGACCATACTGAAATTCTGACCATAATTAATCCTCAATTATGTCCAGAATATCTCATGATGCTTCAGGGACCATTTTGGAATTTTACTAAATTTTTTAGGGTCAAAATGTATTTTTTGTTAAATTAGAGGACCAAATTGAAAGTGTTAAAATTTCATAACTATACTTTAATTCTGCCCTTAATTCATCTTTTATTCTATTCAGAATCTCGGAATATGCTCCAGGGACCAATCTGTAATTTTCCAAAGTTTGGGGACTAAATTGTAATTTTCACAAATTGAGGGAACAAACCGAAATTTTATCATCTTCAACCTCCAACCCAGAATTTCAACAAACTACTGTTTTTTCCAGATTTCTAACTCAAAATTCATCATTTACACAATTCATAACTCAAAATCATCACAATCTTTCATAATCAACTAAATAATCAATTACTCACAACAATCAACCCCGTAACATTCAATTGAATTCATCAATTAAACCCAAAACATAAATTTTAAAAATCCTAACATTCATCAATACTGAAATTAAAGTTCAATTAACATACATTCATACATTTAACAATCTAAACCTTACCTTTAAACTTATTTCTTCAATTCCTTTTTATTTCCCTTCTAATTTTCCTCTTTTCTCTTCTTCTTCTTCTTTCCCCTTTCTCTCCTGCCGATTATCTCTTAAATTTTCAGATCCCTCTTCTCTTCTTTTTTTCTTTTATTTATATTTATTATGTTTATCTAATTACCACACTACCCCTCATTCATTTATACCCACTCTTTTAAGACTCCAAGGGCTTTATTGCCTTTTCCTAACTCTTTTAATTCAAAACATTACATAAACTTTATGTAGTTTCGATGTATTCATGATGTCTCTATCTTGATTTTGGACATCATAGTAAGAGAAATGCAAGCCAGAATGCCAACTGTTGTCTGGCAATCGGCATTACCAATGCACTTGCTACTTCTACGACCTTTTAATCTGTTCTTAACTTCTTATTCTTGTTTTTTCGAGGTGTATTCTTTCTTCCAAGTCAACCTAAAAGCCAACTTGCATTTCCTCTTCTTCCTTTTCTCCTCCTCTTGTGAAATTTTAGAATAAAAAAATAATAATTGAAACATAGTGAAGAAAGGGCCTTATCTATAGAAATGGATTGCTGTGTTTCAGTCAGCAAATCACCAAATTCATCAACGAAAATCGATACAGACAAGGTTTCCACTTTCCATGCCATCTTCTAAGGAAAGTCCTGCGGATGCAGATAATCGTACCAATAGCTGGTTGGATTCCAACCAGTCTTTCGTGGTGCCACCAGTGGTAAACTCGAAAGACATCAGCGTTTCAGTCAAGGAAACACTAAATTCATCTATGACTATGAGCAATGAAACAAACAACATTTCTTTTCCATCTTTTTCTGAGGAAATTCCTGTCATTGCAGGTAATACAATTTCCAAAAGCAGTTTGGATTCTGATCAGTCTACCACAGCTATGCCTGTGACAAATTCACAGTCCACTGGTGTTTCAGTCAATGAAATTTTGAATTCAGCTATGACAAATGAAATAGACAACGTTTCTATGCTATCTTTTTCTCAGGAAACTCCTGCCAAATCAGATAAGCCTGCCATAAACAGCTTGGATCCTGATCTGTCTTCCATGGATCCGCTAGTGACCAATTCCCAAGACACCGATTCAATCAATGAAACACTGAATTCATCTTCCAGTAATGAAAAGGACAAGGTTTGTATGCCATCTTCGTCGAGGGGAAGTCCTGTCATTACAGATAATCCCATCGACAAAAACAGTTCGGAGCCTGATCACTCTTTGTTGGCACCACCTTCAGCAAATTCCCAATACATCATTTTTTCAGTCGAGGAAGCGTGGAATTCAGCCATGAGTGATGGAACGGCCAGAGCATCTATGCCTTCTTATGATGAAAGTCTGGTCATTGCAGATGATCAATTGATTGAAAAGAGCTTGGATTCTGATCTGTCTTCCATGGAGCCGCTAGTGACAAATTCTCAGGTTACCAGTGTTTCAATCAAAGAAACTAGGGGTTCAATTTCAAGTAATGAAAAGGACAAGGTTTGTATGCCATCTTCTTCGGTAAGTCTTGTCAGTACAGATAATCCTATCGACGAGAATAGTTCAGGGTCTGATCAGTCTATGTTAGCATCACCTTCAACAAATTCCCAATACATCATTTTTTCAGTTGATGAATCGCTGAATTCAGCCATGGGTGATGGAATGGCCAAGGTGTCTATGCCGTCTTCTTTTGAGGCAAGTTTGGTCATTGCAGATGCTCGTTTGGTTGAAAACAGCTTGGATTCTGATCAGACGTCTACGGAGCCGCTAGTGACAAATTCTCAAGTCACCAGTGTTCCAATCAATGAAACACCGAGTGCAGCTTCAAGTAATGAAAAGGAAAATGTTTGTATGCCATCTTCTTCAGGAGGTCCTGTCGATACAGATAATCCTATCACCGAGAACAGTTCAGAGTCTGATCAGTCTTTGTTAGCACCACTACCTTCAACAAATTCCCAAGACATCAGTGTTTCGGTCAATGAAACACCAAATTCAGCTATGAGTAATGGAACAACCAAACTATCCATGCCATCTTCTGAGGAAAGTCTGGTCACTGCAGATGATCGATTGGTTGAAAACAGCTTTGATTCTGATCAGCTTTTCATGGTGCTTCCCGAGAGGAAGTCCCAAGACATCGGTATTTCAGTCAGCGAAACATCAAACTCATCAAGTAATGAAACAGACAAGGTTTCTAATCCATCTTATTCCACGGAAAGTCCTGTCGTTGCAGATAATCCATTTGGAAAAAACAGTTCGGATTCTGATCAGTCTTTAACTGCACCACCGGTGATAAAATCCCAGGATACAGGTATGATTGGTTAATTTCTTCTGCTCCTTGCATCAATTATTCTCGCACAGTTTCCGAAGACATTTAATCAGAATTATGAAGTAAAATGTTCAGATTTTATCATAATTTTGTGAAAATGTCCCAGGCAAAAGGTCTGTATAATATAGACCTGCGGGTACTCGAAACAGAAATCTATAGATGTTGAGTTTCCTACGTTCTTGACAATTCCATGTTCCATTTCACAATTCTAGCTTTGCAAGCTGCTTATATACGTAAAACGTAAATCATCGTTGCATTTTATATGCAGTTAGCGAAGAGAACTTCTATGATTGTCAAGCCTGGCTGGGATCAGACTCTGATGATGATTTCTTCAGTGTCAGAAACGGTAAGATACATTTCCTCTGCCTTAATTTCTTCACATTTCTTTCTTGTCTTGTGCAAATGAGTTGAAGCATGCATCAAGAATTTCAAGTTCAATGACCTAAACAGCACACCGCACAAGCTCGATAAGGATGAGGTTTTATGATCCTACGCCTTGTCTGTTCCTTGCGGTTCTCTCTGTTATGACACAAGAGAGGCTACAGTCAGAGAACACATCAATCACCCAAAAGAATTGCATGTTTTTAGCGATTTTCTGGGTTTTGACAATCCTTTGATTTGTTGTTTTTAATATTCAGACTATAGCAATGCTTCGAGCCGGCAAAGCAGCGTGAAGGGGTCACCCCAACCTGACGAAATAAGCGATTCCGAAATAAGCGATTCCAAACGGGAGCCATATCCAACAAAAGGAGGGAAGAAACTTGTTGATCTCATCTATGATCGTAATAGCATGCCACCTGCCATTCAGGAGAGAAAACAGAGAGAGTCCAAACAAGAAGCTTCTCCAATAGATGAAAACAAGAGACTTGCTGAGCTCTTACAAGATCCATCGTGGAGTGACCACGCCAGTGATCACAAGAGTAGCACACCTGTCTTGAAGGAGACAAAACTTGTTGAGTTCTTTCAGGACAGCCACTGGAGTCAAGAAATTGCATCCACTCGTGCAACACGTTTTCCTAGTACTAAAGGTGATGGCAAACGGAGGGCAGACGTGGAAGCCAAGCATTTATCTCCAAGGGATGGAACTTCAACTGTGACTACTCCACGCAGTGGAGCTAGATATGTTAGTGGCAATCTTAAGCGGGAAAATACAGCCAGAGCTACTTACTGCTGCTTTCCAAGTTGGAGCCCAATCCGTGGCTCCCAAGGAGAAGAAAAGGCAAGCCCCTCCTAGAGGTCAAAGATACCACCACCTCCAGGTTCAGTCCAGTTTGCCTGACGGGGAAATTTGAGGGTATAACATGTACGTATTTATTATTTAAAAATATAATACAATAATTTATTGTTTTATTTTAAAAATTTAAACTTATCTAAAAATACTAAAATATAATAATTTAAAAAAAATCGAAAAACACTGCTAAACTACAAACCATGCGAATAGAATTTGAGGGACAAAACCCATGTTTCTTACCCATGTATTTATTTAACTCATTTTTTTAAGGCATTTGACTCATTGTTTATGGCATTTGTGGATGGAAACATGGTTTTCAGTTTTCACGAGGTATAAATATATTAAAAAAATATTTTTTATTTTTTAAAATTTATTTTTAATATCAACATTTCAAATTATTACAAATATTCAAAAAATAATTTAAAATATAAAAATAAAATTTAATTTAATTTTTTTCAAAAATATTTTTATAACACAAAAACAACCCAAGATTAAAAAGAATTAGTTTCAATATTAAAAGTTACTTCTTTATTTACTCATGAATTAAACATTATGTAAAAAAAATCAAAGTAGCTAGTACAAAATTCTTTCTTATAAGAAAAAGAGAGAAAAAAAAGGAACATGGGATATTTTCATGGATGAAGATTAAAAAAGAGAAAAAAAAGGGACTTCACACTGACTTCAATTTACACCAAATAAATGTGTGGGGAATTGACAAATGAAAGTAGATTAGTAACTGGTTGGCAAACAATGCCGTCTCTCACAAATCAATCACGTTTTGTCTATCTGGGGGAGCGACACATTGCCACAGGGATCGATATGCAGGAATTTCTTTTGCATTAACCCCAAGGGTAGAGAGGTTACGTCCATACTCCTGATAAATTGCATACATGTAAGTCCAATAAAGCAAAGACCATTGCATTTGCAAACATACACACCAACTGTTCCTCTATATAGGCGGAGGTGACTATGGCTGTATGCATGCTTGTGCTTATGGGTGCACAACAATAGGTGAAAGATAGAGGGAGATGAAGGACAATCCTCACCTGAATATCAAGGAAATATTGCATACATAGCTTGTCAGTATCAGACACAGAGGGATCTGACACATCGGAGCTTACTCCAGCTCGTCTTTGGGCACCCTTCTTTAATCTCTGGAGTGAAGACTCTGTCTTCCTGGCCTGAGCATGATGAATGGACTTTTTAAAGTCGAGAATTTCAAAATAAAGATCCAGTCAGATTAAAAAAATATATAATTTGGACACTAACCACACTGACGATTTCAACAACCATGTCATAATAACGACCAGTAATCTCAGTTGCAGCACCATGCCGTAACTCCTTAACAGTCTTCCTAGTCAAATAAGGGTTGTGTTTTTCCATATCCAGAAAATCCTAGAAGCAAAGTCATGGGGTCAATGCAAAGTTCATAATAAAACTAATTCACGACAGCATCCGTATGTTTAAAGCTCATTACAATATAGGACAAGTTACATCTCTGGAAGGCTGGAACCAGAGCCAAAAAAAAAAGTTATAAGCAAAGAAGACTATATGTACCTTCTTTAAGGGGCTTAACAACCCGGATACATAGAGTGAATGTCTGCTAGGAATAGGCTTATTAGTCATCCTGAAAGTTGTAGCAATTGCCTTCACGTCTTTCAAGCCCTGTGCAACAATCTTTGTTACTAAATGTTCACAACACTAAATTTAAAAGAGTCTGGGATAATGTTTCAATATGTCAAACTATCCATTAATAAATAACTTTTTATGGCAGTATTACATCTAGAAAAGGTCCAAGGCAGAAGGAAGCCAAGCATTCTTAAACAAAGCCAATCCCATATGCAGCTCACCTTAACAGCCTCATCAACTAGTGCATCTGTGATTGCATTGATAGCTAAAGGTGTTAAGTCATTTAATGACTTCCCACCTTGTAAAATGCTTTGTTTTACTAGATCAAGTACTTCAGCGGAACATGAAGATAGAAGCTGAAGCACATGCTCAAGGTAATCTCCACAAACCTCAGTGGCCAAACAATTTATGTCATGAATAATCTGCAAATCAAAGAACCTCTATTAAAATGCTGGTTAAGCACAATCATTGTTACTCATGCATATGGGATTAATACTTATTTACAGTAAATTAATGTGGAACCTAAATTTAGGAGTGTTTTAAATCACAGTAACAAGACAATTAACACATTCCGTGCACACTAGCTACGATTACATTAAATAGTTACCATATAATGTGGTGTAAGTTGCTTCATTAGCTGGTAAAATAAATTAAGTAAAGAAGTTGCTATCTTTAGCATCATCACTCAAGTAATGTAAAAAAGTTAGGGCTATGAATTGTAAGTGGTGGGATGATGGCTCACATAGAGAAAGTTCCGAGTTCATGTCTCACTTGATGCAAAGTATCTGTCTCACTTGAGCAAGACCAAGGATAGTAGGTGTACATGTTCCAGGAATGGTTTGCATTAGCCACACTAGAGTGCAAAATGGTCCAGAGTGGGGGGGTGTATAACACAATGAGATATCAAGACCTTTAGCTTAAGGCATTCTTTTGATCAAGATTTCAAGGTTTATATTCATGTCACACAAAAGACAAATAATAGAATCATGACACAACACATACATAGAGGAAATCATTAGGAACTGCTGAAGCTGCCCATTCATATCCGGAGTTGGAGCCAGTATTACCCGTCTTACGAGCAGCCAGCCCAGATGACAACCAATTTGAAAATCTGTCAAATGTTTGTTAATCAACACAAAGATTTTAGATATTATTTATTAGATATTATATCCAAAAAAGTATCCAAACAAGCAAATAGTAGTCAATTATTGATTCTCAATGGACTTGTCCATTCTCAATCAAACTGACCTTGAAAGAAGCTGCAATGTTAAGCGAAGAAACTTGTCAGAGCAGGAGAGGATGAGAACATCTTCTCTCCAGCAAGATCTCAGGCTCTCCAAAAGAGTGACGCTTTGTTTTAATGTTAAATCTTGAGAACTTCCATTACCAGAAGGTGAATTGTGAACTGGTATAAGACTGGTTGTTGCAAGTGCAGAATCCAGAGCACCAGCTATTTCCTGGAACCTGTCTTTAGCAGATGCACAATCAGCCTCATGACAGGATGTACCAATGCACTAAATAAAATTAGACCAACAGATATGTCAATTCAAAATAAACTTACGAGAAAAGAAAAGAAGCTGTGCTGCATACCTCAAAGAGAAATAAACCCCAACATTCCATTGCTTCATGAACTCAACGTAGATGGCTTCAGCTCGAAACTTAGTGACAGCAGATCTGGATGGACAATAGCCTTGCATGACAATTGGACATTATAATTACAATGAACACAATACATTTTCATATAATCTTAGAGAGTAATCATATCAGCCTGCAAACTTTCTTAATCCTGAGGGAGTAATGTAAAACAGAATCAAGTGTTAAAAAGGTGCCACATGCTACCTTCAAGATGACCCAAGAAATCTAGGCTTGATTTGTAATTTATCAAGAATTCAGTAGGTCTTCCAGGGGAAAAAGCACCTGGCTTTCCCTTTTTAATCGCAGAGAGAACCTCTTTCAGAATTGAATTAGCCAAGAAATCAAATACATGCAACCCTGAATTTTCTGGAAAAAAAAAAAACAAAAACAAAAAGGAAACAATAAGTTGCATTCAAAGAGACAGGAACAGAGCTGGTATATTTATGGCATGCCTTCATGATAAAAGGGATACAAGTTCTGAAAATGTATTTACACTAAAATAACAGCAGGATAACTAGCAAGTATACAAGTATAATGTAGAAGATTGTTCAACAGGGCACAACAATTTAATTCCAATGGTTTATGTAAAACAACATTTACCCAAAACATGCAAGTTAAACAGGGTGACAGAGAAGGGTGACACCAAAAAAATGAAATAAAGACAGATAAATTGGTCCCCCATGCAATTGAGATCAGTAAATATGTTAAGCAGTAATGCAGCTTGGATCAGGGGCACCTCAAGAGAAAGATGTTGACAAGAATCAATAGATCAACTCCAGGCCAAAAACAAAGCTACAAACATTGATCTATTTCATAAAAGCCGATTAGCCAAATAATTGAGAAGAGGCTTTGCCGAGTTGTAAGGGTGAAAGTGATAAATCAGTAAATGAAAGTACCAGCAGAAGATATCTCCAAAAGGAATTTACAGTCCTTCTCAATGCATTTCTTGATTTCTTGGTAATCATTTTCAAGTCCATCTCCTGATGCCCCAACAACCCCTCCTGATGGTCCATGTGGAATAATTTTCTGTAATAAAGGAGCCACAATAGTCGTGCAAAAAATTTCTTCTGCACTACTGGTATTATCAATAGCAGCATAAGCACGTAAACAGTTATAGATTGCATTTTCATCCCGGTGCTCCAGTCCATCTACAAAACAATGTCCCAAACTTGCATCTAACAACAAGCTCGCACCTTGAATCCTCTTCTCCATGTTCTGAATGAAAGGGAGGTTCTGTACTGGCATAAGAGAGAATAGACATGAGCACAAATTGTATGACCTTCTATGAAAAAATCATTGACTTTACTTCATTTTATATGCTTATGCATTTTCAACAGCCCTTGAACTAGAATTCTATAAAACTTGTTCCTACGCATATATAAAAAAATAGTAGATATGAGCAAACACAGACCTGTGCATGAGCAATATAGAACTTAAGTCGATTCATCTCGCTGGCAATTCTCTCCAAAAGCATGCTTTGAGTCTCTCTTACATTTGTCCCATTCTCAATGCTGCCGTTGCTTGCAGCATTCTTCTCTGTTGAATTCACATCTCCATTCGACCAATCAGCAGGCACACTCGGTAGCTCCTTTATTAGTTTCTCAACCTGCACTCATCAAAATATATATAAATAAAAATTACTACAAAAAATATGAAACAAGAATTCAGCATATTCGAAAACCTAATTAGAGAAACAATCCCTTTCATTATGAATTCCAATTCTAGACGCTTCTAAGATCTAGCACCTTTTTCACTCTACAAGACACACTCATCCCAAAAATGACATCTCCCAATCAATAAAACGACATTCCAATTCTACACAAATTGTAGCTAGATCTAGTAAATCTTACTACATCACCAAAACGACAGAATCCAATCAAACAAAACGACCTTATACCTTAGAAACGACATGAAACGTATCCAGCAACAACTCCAAAACCTCTCTAGTCGCCGCCGCTTCCGATCTCTGCTCCAATCCATTCTTCAGAGCCACAAGAGACGACTCCACACTCCCTCTAAACCCTTCAATCTTCTCTCGGAGCTCCAATAACGGAGCCCGCATCCGAACGACAGCAGAATCCACATCGACCAGTTTGGTACTTAAATTAACAAAATCTGCGTAATCACGGTTGATTAAATCGATTAATTCGTGATTTAGGGAAGTTAAATGTGCTTGGAGTTCCGATCGGAGAGTGTCGAAGGGGACAAAAGTTCGGAGCTCCGAAATATAAGAGTCGGAGTCGAAGTTCGGAGAGAGGAAAAGGTCCGGTTTAAACCATAACGGGTGGAAATCGAGCGGGTCCGAGAAGAAATCGGTAGCGGATCTTGGAGGTGGAAGTGTTTGGATCGGATCCACTGCCATTTTGGATTCAGAAAGAGGGAGAAATTGTGTGAGATACGGTGTGTTTTGGCTATTAATACAGTGCAGCAAAGGTGGGATCAGTTTTATTTTGGAAAAACCATTTTTTAGTTAGTCCTCCAACTTTTTAATATTCCTCAATGTGCTTCCTAAACATAATAATTTGGATTCAGAACCCTAACCCGTTTCCAAAATATTTTAAAAAAATCTAAAAAGGGTGACAAAATAAAAACTACGTTGCGATTTTGACCCTTCTAACAATGTTTTTACCGAGACTCGACTTTAACCCTTGTTTTGATCACTTTTCTTATAATTTTGTTTTAAAATTAAAAAAAAAAAATTGTGTTTTCAAACCATTTCACGATTTTTAACCGTCGAGACAGACAAACAAAAGGCATCTTCCTGCCTCGTACCCACAGAAAATCAAGAAATGCTTGTTAATTTCGACATTATCTTCCTGAAAAGAA
Organism: Populus simonii; assembly: GCA_007827005.2. Taxonomy (NCBI): domain Eukaryota; kingdom Viridiplantae; phylum Streptophyta; class Magnoliopsida; order Malpighiales; family Salicaceae; genus Populus; species Populus simonii. The sequence goes on along the minus strand of CM017475.2, from coordinate 4,368,502 downwards.
AGCACTTTGGCCTCCAAGTTCATGCTTGCTGGCGAAAAACCACACCCTCTTGTCCTTCATTCAAGCTGCAAATACACCAAAAAGATGGTGCATTATACCACCATTCCAAACGCTGCCAATACAGCACATGTTGCCATGACCTTTGTTCCTATTTTGTTGCTCCAAAATGAAGACAAATATACCTCCATTCATCCTCTTGTACTAGCTGCACATAAAGTTCAAAAACCTCAGTCATCGCAGCCCCATGACAGCTGCAAAAACAGGACAGAAACAGCCAAGTTATGTATGGTTGGATGGCCAAGATTAGTTGAATCAAATCAAAGGCCATGATTTGGCCAAGACAGCAGTGCTCTAGTGATTTCTTCTAGGACTATAAATAGAGGTTCTAGTAGAAGGAGGGAGGAGCACAAAAAAAGAAGAAGGAAGAAGTTGGAGGGAAAAGGAGGAAAGAAAAACAGTGAGAGTAGTAAATCGAGAGGGGAAGAAAAGAGAAGGGGAAAGAGAGAGAGAGAGAGAGAGAGAGAGAGGCTGCAGGGAGAAGAGAAACAAGAAGAAAAGGAAAGTGCTTAGAGTTTCGAAAGAGAGAAACAGAGAGGAAAGACAACAACAAGCTGAAACGATAGTACTACGCAGCAGAAGTAACGTTGTAAAGGTAGCAGTAGCGTGTCCCTTGTTTTCTCTTGAGATCTGAACATCCACCAGCCCCAGCCTCATCTTCAGGTGACAACAGTCGAAGAGAACACCAACATCAACCTCCCTTAAGTGGTCCTTGCAGCAGCTTGGACTCAACAAAAACAGCGAAGACCGTAGCAGCAGTGAGCAACAGCAAATCATGTTCACTTGATCATGCATTAGATGTTTTGTCTTCATTTTATGCGTGCATATAAAACCTACAATAAGCAAGTATTTTTTTTCTCTTTTAATTTTCTTTTCTCTATACTAATCTCATACTTAATTAAATTTTTGAATTTGTTGTTGTTAAAAATAAATCAATAAAAATTATTATTTTTATGGATTAACAGTGAAGCTTTTTTTAAAAAAAAAAAACAAAATTGACTAATTTTTTTACTTTTAGGAGTTAATATCAATTTATTTTGTTTTTAAAAATAAATTGTTAAAATTTCTTATTTTTAAGGATTAACATCGAATATTTTTGTCTAAATAAAAATCTCTTATTTTTATAGATTAACGTTAAAATTATTCGTTTAAAAGCCAAGATCGAAGAAATCTTCTATTTTTAGGGATTAATATGAAAACTATCAACGAGTCTTTTATTTTTAGAGATCGGTGTTATTTTTTGAAATAAATTAAAATATATTGTGAATAAATTTAAAAATAAATTTAGATAATTAATATCATGCATATAATAAATTTAGGAAAAAAGATATAATAAATATATTTTTTCATTTAAAAGGATGTGAGTAAGGTAATGTATATTTTTTCTATAACTAATTTCTTATCTAAATCTCTAAAAACGAACATTTATTTTAGAATTATTAGTTTCTTTTAATTACTAGCTTCCAAAACTCTATTTTTTTTTTAATTCTATCATTAATTTTGGAATTCCCAATTGTCGTGTCGGTTACAACAATTCTAATGCAACTGCTGATGATTGGGTTGTAAAAAAACTAGGAAAGGAAAGTGTTTTGTAAATTGGGTGAGGGCACACCAATTTGGTTTTTTTAATCTGCTTAGAGAAAATTGCCTTCAAGGCTTTGATTACTGAAAGAGTCCTCTTTCATATAATAATAATAATTAAAAAAAAAAACTGAATTCCTATTTATTGGATATGTGCTAGGGAATGATCATTTTCAATTCGGCTCAGTTTTTATCAAAAAAAAATAATCAAACCAAAATTTAAAAAAAAAACCCGAAACCGGTTCAAACCGACCGGTTTTGGTTCGGTTCGGTTCGGTTTTTTAGGAAAAAAACCATTGCAAACCGGTTTGGCTCGGTTTTTTCCGGTTTGGCTTGGTTTTTTCAGGTTTGGCTCGGTTTTTTTTCACGGTTCGGTTTTTAGGTTATTTTTTTCCGGTTTTCTTGGTTTTTTGGTTTTTTTACTCACCTCTAATATGCACACTAGAATTGTCATCAAGATTTGTTTTTAAAAGGTCTTTTTATTGCAAAAAGAAAAAAAATTACATCTTTAATGAAAATTGAAGTACGTTAATAATATAGGTTTAGAATGTAATTGAGAAATTAATATTGTTTAGTTGAGAAATCTTATAAAAATTATTTGATAATTTGGAGAAATTTATTATCATTTACTTTTCTTATTTGAAAACCAAAAACTATATCTTACCTTTTAGATACGATTATTGTATGAGAAGAGGTCTTGACTCATAAATTGTGTGAATAATCGCTTAAGGATTCAGCCATTGATGATTTCAGGATTCATTTTAATTTTGATTTGATTGTAGCTCTGCATTTCAAATTGATTGTTGGCTAGACTTTGCAACAAAGCATAGTTATAGCTATAAGAATTAATTCGGGGATGAGGTTGAACCTGTCCGTGGCCAAGGTGGTATGTTAGATGGTTTGTCTCATGGATTAGTTCATCAACTCAAGCTATAAATTTTTGAAAAACAAAAAATTTGTTGCATTGAAAAAAAAAGAGAGAGAGATGCATTGAAAAAAAAAGAGAGAGAGAGAAAGACTGGTTGAAGTAAAACTCAAGTCGGATGTTGAATCAGCGAGTAAACTTGTTAAGTCGAGCTGAATTTTATAACTACTTCATAAGTTTGAAATCTTAATCCCTTCAAAATAGACCCAATAAAAACACCCATTGAGCTCAAACTTGATATCCCGAGTCTAAAATCCCGAGGGCATGGCTCGGATTTGTTTCTCATTTCTCGTGGCTCTTTGTTCTTAATTACCTTGCCAATTCAATTTATGCCAATTTAGGGTTTTGGGTTTTTCCTGGGTGTCAATGTGTTGCAAAAATGGGTTTTAAGGGTTATCCTGACCATTTAATGAATGGTGAAGCTCTTCATAGTAGTTATAGCTCATACAAGTAGAAAATTACGTGTAAAAAATTTTGTGGGTGAGAGTGTATCGCCTGAATATTGGTGATTCTGTGTTTTTTTTTTCCTTTCTTAAACATTACCTGGTAGAGTATCAAAGTTTGTTTGATATTCTGCTTGAAGCAGGATTTTTTATTAAAAAAAAAAAAAAAAACATACATCTTGCATCCATGCACTTAATTGTAAACAATAATTGCTGAAAAAACTCAACACTCGAATATTTAACCTCTTGAATTTTTATTTATTGATGATATTCAATACACTTAAATACTCTAAATATTGATTCAATAAAGACTCTAATTAACTAGTTAAATAAGAATTCTGACCATAAATACAGGAGAAACCTTGCCCTATCTCGACAGACAATGGGCAAATCAAAACATAGAGTGCTGCTAAATCATCAAGCAAACCTCCAAAAAAAAAAAAAAAATTAATAATGACTGACCCAAAAAAGAAGAAAAGGCAAATACTCCTCTTACCTTGACTGTTCAATCAAGACACCATAAATAATTCACTATAGTTAAAGATACACTATATTGACAGGTCTTCAGTTTCTCTACTCTCTCCTCTATTTCAGATGTTAATAAGCTTAAAATCAACAATAAATGTTAATGCAATACAAAGGGGACTGAGAACAAAACAAAAGCTTCACGCCCTTTATACCAACCATCCCCAAAGTTGAGATAAGAAAATAAACATGATTTAGAAAAGCCTATATTTCACCTTACAGACAAAATGGCTGCTGCTCGACAAGCCCTAATTGAGACCGGCAAAATTACTTAGGAACGGGAGATTTGTAAGAAAATAGGAAGCTGTTGCACATGGGAAAATTTACATAAAATAGCTAAGAGCCTTCTTTCTTCTAGAACCACCTTCTCCATACAGTTCATTCCATTGCAAGAGCTCAGTCATGTTTACTGACTCGGATGAAACACTTGCACATACCTATTTAAATACAGGGAAAATATCATAACAAGATCGAGCAGATGATACAAGTCCATAAAATCTGGTGGTCATTTTTACCTGTTCATGAGCATCTTTAAAGTCGACCATATTTAGGGGCCGGATATCAGCACTCCCACTTAAAGCTGGGGCAGGCTTACCTTCTGCTAGAGCTGCAGCCTGTTCCTGTAATAAATTGTGAAATTAGAAGTAATCCTAGGATAATCTAATTCTGCCCGTAAAATAAAATAAAATAAGGCTTGGCAAGATAAGCACAAACTCTTCAATTAATTTCAGTGGCATCCAGCCAGTAGCAGTAAAACCCAATACTTGGAACTGCCAAAAGGATTTTCATGAAGCTAAACTGACAACGGATCATATTATCTGATATCCATACTGTACTTGTCTCATTAAAACTTGATTGGAGTGCAGTGTATTTGTGTGGGCATTTTATGAGCAAATATAGTTGTACAATACACTGGACACCATTTTCTTTCTTTTTTTCATAAATAACACGGTACACCACAGATGCTTGAAAGAAGGTGCATGGAACAGGAGAAAGGACATCGTAAGATAATTACATGCTGATCATAAGTGTAAATGCATCAAATTTAACCTAACAGCTCTTTAACGGTGAAGAAAAAAGAACATAGACAAACCTTCTTTTCCTTTTCCAATATCTCTTTAATTGGTCTGTGAGCAGCAGCTACACATAGGTTCTGCCATATAGCATGTATAGATGTAAGACAATCACCAAGTTTGATAAAAAAAAAAAAGTAATCAAGAGAAGAACAAGAGCTAAAACCTTAAGGTCACTTCCAGAATATCCATCAGTCATGCTGGCAATTGCATCAAAATCAATATCAGGAGACAAATCTTCTTTTGCCAAAATGACTTTGAGTATCTTTGCTCTATTTGGAGCATCAGGCAGATTTACCATCAATCTGTAGAGGTAAATGAAAATGAACTGGCATTAAAAGAACATAGGTTTGTAGAAACAAAATTTACATATTCCTAAAGGACTCGCATGCATAAGATATAAGAGCCCAAAAAATCAGAGTACTAAGCCTGTTGTGAAATAAAATATTACCTTCGTGGCAGCCTTCTAATGACAGCCTCGTCAAGGTCAAAAGGCCTATTAGTAGCTGCAAGTACAAGAACTCGTTCTGTATCTTTTGTTCGTAGACCATCCCAATTCACCATAAATTCATTTTTCATCTTCCGCATGGCCTCATGCTCTCCCGGATTTTCCCTCCTGCCCAACATGCTGTCAACCTGTGCAACACAGCCAAACCACAGAAAAATAATTGAGTTTATATTCAATGTGAGTGGGTGTGGGTGTGGGTGTGGGTGTGCAAAATGCTGAAAGAGTAAAAAGAAGCATGCCTCGTCAACGAAGACAACACTAGGGGAAATTTTACTGGCTAGCGAGAATACAGCTTTGACATACTTTTCACCCTCACCAAACCACTGTAGCATGCAAAATTAGAATAAGTTTTAGATCAGAAAATAAAATCCATAAATAAATTGAAGAAGGCATGCAATAATCTTAACCTTAGACGTGATGCTGGACATTGAAATGTTGATGAAATTAGCACCAGCTTCAGTTGCCACTGCCTTAGCTAGCATAGTCTTTCCAGTTCCAGGAGGTCCAAATAAAAGTATGCCCTTGCAAGGCTGCACTCAAACGATCACCGTGAGTATATATATACCTTTCTTCATATACACATCACAGCCTAATCCTATTACTTAAAAACAAATGTCGAAGTTCCTTTAAATGAAATAACTTGTTTCACTGAAAATAGAGATATGCAGAGACCTTGGTTAATTGCCCCTTGCAGAAAAGTTCCGGCCTTTGTAAAGGAAGCATCACCAACTCTTTCAAGGTGTCCTTGACATTCTCAAGAGCTCCAATATCATCAAATGTAACTCCAATGTCATTAGGTGGAATAACATCAGCTAAAAGCCTTTTCTCAAATTCATTTTCTGTCATGACATCCTGATTGTGTCCAAAAAAATCACTACGGTGATCAGCACATGAAACCTTCCCAAATAGGAAATTAGGTAGCTCTTTAAAGCTCCATGCTTCAAAAAAATTGTGCATGTGAATAAGCTTTTAGTAGTATCTTCAAGTGAGAATCTATTAATCACCTTGAGTGACTTCTTCAAGCTTTTAGATTCATTCTGGATGGCCTGCAAGATTCCAATCCCATATTGGATGCTGCGAGTATTGCAAAGCAGCATTACAAACGTGTAATCAACACAGTAACCAATACTAGGAGTCAAGAAAATGATACAAGAAAGCTATCAATTACCTCTCGCTGGACAAAACAAGCTTCACATCAGCATCAGCATTAGCTGAATTCTGCATTAGATGATGACTCAGTGCCCAACCAACTACCTTCTCTGCACCTGCATTGCACACCAAAACATGAGTTTTTGAAAAGATCACTGAAAATAGTTAACATTGCAATGTGTTGAATACAGAACATACTTTCATTTGTGATTGTTTGATCCTTGATGCATAATGTCTCAAGTCCTTCACATTCCATCCCACACCGGCCCAAAACCTACAGATGAAATGGCATGCAATAAGAAAGGACCCATCTCCAAATGCCTTCATTTTTAACTTGCACCACCATTTACAATATCCATCATAGTGCTTTATATGCACAGAAATTAGATGGTTATGAAAGAAAAGGTACTGTTTGATTTCATCAAATACTGTTTAATCTCCAACCAGATTGAGTGCAATAAAACAGAAACAGAACAAAAAAAAAATAAGAAGGAAGCAGAGGGCATACACGAGTTAACATTTATCACAATAAAAGAAGGCCACTCAATGTCCACCTTTCTGAATATATGAGAAAGCAGACTCACACACATTATCACAACGTTTTCAACACAATATCTAGAAGACTTCAAGTAAAGCAATTGATGCATAAGAACTCTCTCAGAGAAATACTAAATAGTATACATGAGATGGAACATAACTGAAATCAGGGAAACAAGTAAAGCATAAAGTTGTCAACTAATTTTCCTTGAAAAACATTCTGCCAAGTACATGTAGCCACCAGTAGGGTATTATCCATCTACAGGGACTAACCAGATCCCTTTGTCTGAGACCACCAGAAGCTGAGACAAAACCTGACAACATTTGAGTAGTATGCAATACACATAATATCCATTTCCTCCAACTATCATCGAAGGCCATTCTCTTAAACACACAAGAAAGCTTCAACATGAAAACAAAGTATTCTCCATGTCAACCTCACCACACAGCCCACTCACTTGTATGAGTATCTACAACCTTATTTGCTACTACCATGGCATCAATAATTTGCATTCACTCCACATAGGCATCTCTCACCAAACAGGTAATCCGCCACCATCTTTTCAAGACAGGAACTGAAGAGCAGGGAGTTGTGGAGAGGAAACAGTTTCAGTTTTGAGGGATGAAAGGAAAGGAAGTGAAGAGAAACAAAAAATCCAAATCCATCCTTTTGTTTTAAAGAAATTTTTTTGTGAGGGACAATGAGTAAAACTATTCTTTTCCCCTCACACAGCATCTCCACTTTCAAGAATTTGATTTTAGTGGGCTACAGGCCAACATCCCTTTCACCTTCACATTATCTTCTTCTCACAAAGAACGTAATTTCTTTCCTCCGGCTTTCCACCCTTTCAAACATACTTCACAGCCAAAAGCTAAGATGTGTTCTGACATTTGAACTTGAAAAGGCAATGAACAGTTGAAGACACTCTGTTCAACTGTTTGCCCAAAAGCAACATGAAAGGCGCATCAAGACTATTGCTCTAAAGTTTTCCCCAAATGGCTAGGCTTGACATATTTACTGAAGGATGATGGTTATTTTAGGGACTGATGCACCACAAGGTTCGACCAACCAGAAAAATCAAGCACCTTTTGCAACAGCAAATTATATAAGAACATGGATGGATAACATTATCACATGCATGGAATCAGTGATTGAACTATTTATACAAAAAAACCTAAATTATCTTGTCAAATGAAGCTCAGTCAAGTAAAAAATCAGCCACAGAAACTGAAGCTAAAAATGTTAATCAATAAACAAAACAAAAAGGGAGCTGCAAACTATATTATGGGATCAATATCTCACAGTATGAAGGTTATTTAGGTTCCCCTTCATTTTAAGAGTTTCAGCATCTTGATCCAACTGATGCTTCCAAGATGCTAGAAGCGTTTCATCCTGCATCAATTAACAACCTTCAATGATACACTGCACATGAATTTTTGTTCAAATCAAAGAGGAAAAAAATCAGTAATCCATCACACACACCTGTGGCATATGAATAGCTACTTTATTTGGAAAGAGCTTAGTCAGAAGCTTTGTTGCCTTTGGCACTTCCTTCCCCCTGTCACCAAGTCTTCCAAAACTATCCTGAAAAGATCAGAAGGCACCAAAATCAATCATCAGAAAATCAAAACCAGTCATAATGTAATACAAAGTTATCAATTGGCCAAGTACAAGCTTGCCTGTGTGAGAGAGAGAGATAGAGAGACAAAGGAGGAAAAGAGACAGCTTAATAAAGAAAGTGCTGTACGGACGATGCATTACTTCCCAGAAAATATTAATTAAATGGCTCTCCCTTTCAACAAGAGATCTAAAAGACAGTACTAAAATGAAAAGGCCTCCAAACTGACACAATACCCCCAGTATAAAATGTCTCAGGAAGGCTGATGCAAGTGTAAAAAAGTTTGCTCCATATGCAAGGCATCTAGCTTTCTAGCAAACATGTCAACTATTTTCACTTGATATATTGGCTAAGAATATTGTGAAAGGTAACAAAAAATAATCACATGATGCACTGATTCAATGAGACTATTCTTAAAACATCTCTCAATAAGAAAAGATGTGGATTTATTTATTTATTGCAAGATAAATAGAATATGTTGATGATGCTTAAGAATGCTATTTTGAACACACTAGAACAAAGCCAAACAATAAAAATAAATGAAATTATGATAACGCCAATCATCCACAGAAAAGAAGAAACCTGCAAGCACACATTTCCTTTGTTTTGATACATAGCACTCAGAAGCATAGAAAAGTAGCAATATTACATTCAAGAAGTGCATAGAGATGGAAAACTTCCCTTTTCACACATAAATAAAAGAACCACACACACCCGTGTATACAATAACAGAATGAAAAAGTCAGGACAAAAAAGAAATATCTGTTGCAACTCTAAACAAAAATACAAAAAAAAAAGTAGTGGGGAGGGATAGAGTCACCGGAAAAGCCAAGTCGAGAAGAGCAGTTTGATTGCTGCCAAATTTTGTGAAAAGAAGACCACCAGGATGTGACTGCAAGGGGAAAAACACCATGGCGTAAGTAAATAACAAGATTTGTATAGCAAGAGCATAAACAATACAATGCAAGGTTGAGAGAAAATTCTTTGCCACGCAACATATAGGCTCAAATTTTTAAAGCCCCCCCCCCCCCCCCCCCCCCCCCTTCAAGTCCAAGACTTGCACCACAAAATTGAATAAACATATAATGAACTAATTGTTTGTTTTTAAAAGAAAAGTGAAGGATCTCAACTGAGTCAAGTGTGATGCCTATAGCTCCTAGATAGAATTTACACATTGCCCCGTTAGCACCTAAAACTGGACAAACTGTTTTGCAAAGGGATTCATGTGCCTAAGCGGGTCTAAGGCTTAGTTGAGTTGAATTAACTCGACTAAGACAATTTCCAAACATAATTCAGTGATGCACAATGCCCTCAATGCTCGTCAAGTCTGTGAATCTTCATTAACCAGTGTTGGCTCATCATGGTTAATGATGACAGGCACTTTCATCACCCAAAAAATTATATCAGGACTCAATTTCTGTTTAAAAAAGGCACCCATCAAAACACTATCATTGCCTTTTGAATCCATGACTTCTAAAATGAATAAGTACAACATGTTCATACACTTTTCCTCTTATCTACCATAAAAGCTATGACAGCAGAAAAATGTTTGTGTGACTTGTACATAATACAAAAACAGAAGACACGCACTTAAAAAAATACTCTGGAATAAACTTTCTAAATTCTACAGCGAGATTGAATTCATTGACTTTATTTAAAAACTGAGGAAACAAAAGACTGAGAAGCCTCAATTCCATCATTGAACTTCAACGAAACAACATGCCAGAATTTCAAAAATAAATTTAGATCAGCACCATTAATCTTTGAATAGAAGAAATTTCATGCATGCAAAAATAAAAACAAACAAATAAATAACTACATTAAAATTACCTTCTCTTTCTGATTGTCAAAAATAACTTTAGATTGTTAATCTTTGAATAGAAGAAATTTCATGCGTGCAAAAACTAAAACAAACTAATAAATGACTGCATCAAAATTACCTTCTCTTTCCGATTGTCATTTTGTGTGTGAGAACCAATTACTACCACATTATCAGGAAGCTTTTCGAGTCTGCTTTTGAATGTAGAATATGAATCCGAATTGCCTACAATAGATTTCTCTGCATCTTTCATATACAAAATGAAAGGAGAATTTCTGCTCTCGCTGTGTACAGCCTGAAGAAAGATTCGATAAGATTTTGCAAGTCAACAAAATGGAATAAAACATGCCAGAACAAAATGAGTTACAATTGCTTAAGAGCTAAACTATTCTACCTCAAACAATGTGTTAATGAGTAATTTGTCCAAATCTTCTACAGCTGTGTTCTCCAAACGAAGATCAGTAACTAGAGAGAAAGTAAAAGACACTTAGATAACTTGAGATTAAAAAAAGAAAGAAAAGATAGAACCATTTATCAAGTATATGTGCATGATATTGTTTATGATCCAGTTCAACATACCATTACAGAAATATCCATGACCTTTCTCACAAACATCTCCAAGATCAACACCATCAGGTATTGGTTTATCAAATCTCACACCAATTTTTGACAAAGGATTGTCCTCAAAAGGCAAAACAACCTTCCCACGAATCCCATAAGGTGGGCCCCTGCATTAAGAGTTGAGAGGGGATCAAAGGTTAAACATCAAGCTGCATCAACAACAACAAAATTAAGAACATAAAGAAGACAGCAAAAAACTACAAATTGGAAAGAGAATAACTATAGAAGAATATGATGAGTTGCTTGTCTGAGTAAAATTAAGTGAAATCAATCAAGGAGACAACACACAGAGAGGAAGAGAGAATTAAGCTGCCAACATGTTAGAATCAGGCTATGCCTTTTATTTTTTTATTTCCCTTCCTCCCTCATAAACCATAGTGTTGCTTCTCCCTTTTCCTTCTCCTTTTCTTTTCTTTGAGTTTTCTTTTTTCTTATTTTTTCTTTCATTCTTTTTTTCGTCTTTTTTGGTACATGCTGGTTCTTCTGTATTGCCAAAGGGAATGCAGATCTGAAACACTGGATACATTAAGCTTCAATTTTACCAAAATTGGATCAACTTAACCATGTTTGTATTTACATTAGCATTTATAACAGGTTGATATAGTCATTCTTGATCGTGAATATTTACAACAATCCAGACCTTAACAGGCTACAGCTCCAGAAATAGCATTAAAGCTTTCTCAAATAAGTGCTTCTGTTGTTCTTTCAAATCTGCACTCTTTTATTTCCTAACACTTCAAGTCCTAGTTAATTATGATTTGCATTAATGCTGCAATCAAATCAAACATTATCCCTAATCTCGATCAAAAGTAAAATCAACTCAAGATCAATTTTCTCATCAATTTTGACAAGGCGCTATTTTTTGGGCATCCATCCATAAAGTAAGAATAACATGCGAAGTGAATTATTTACTTCAAACAGCAGAAGCGAACCCTGCTCAACAATTCCTTAGCACATCCAAATTATATCAAATACAGCTCCTAATTAAGCCACCACCGGGGCTACTTCAATTATCCAAGTATGTGGGATTTGTTGTTTATTCAGTTAAGCAAAAGTAAATAATCTTTTTTTCTAGGAAGACTAAAGTTTTTATCATGAAAGAATACAAGCCACAAAAAAAAAGAAAAATGCCTAATGCAAGACAGAAGACAAAAAAAAGAAGGAAAAGAAAAGAAAAGGAATAATGCCTACAACAAATGGAGAACATTAAAACAAAGAGTTTTCCAACCCTGAAGAATTTCAGCTAAGAAATCAGAAAGTCCCAAAAGCCAAAACACCAATAAAACTACTCTATGCCATATTAGCCACTTAAATACAAAAAGTTTCTGCCTAACTCTAGAATTCCTCTCCATCCCTAACCACATCAAGTACATGACACCACATTTTTCTTTTCCAACATGAAGATATCTATGACACCACATTTAACAAAACGTTCATCCGCAACCCCTCCTTTTTTATCTACATTTTCTATCATCTGACCAAATAGGTTCATTTCAATGGCACTTGGATGAGAAGAAGATGAGCAGTTTAGTGCAGACCATTTATTGCAAATTTGGTATAAGAGAAATATTTGGTTCAGGAAGAATTATACATTGATCAAGAGAAGTACTGAACCTGTTTGAACATCAGTAAAGTTCACATTCAAGATACCATAAAAAAATTGGTCGAAGAAAAAAGGGAGAAGAAAAAGGTGAAGAAACTGGTCCACACTGATTGTACCTTGATGGTGATGCTGTTTGATATAAGACACTAGAAGATGAGCTTGTAAATTTCACTCTGTCACCTGCATGTTAATGTTTGGAGTATATTGCTATGCCAAAGCTCAAGAAAAATCAAAAGTTTAAGAATGTGAAAGAAAAGTGGAACAACAAATAGAAGGCCTCTCTAGGAATAGCTTAAATACCTATTTTAAACAAGCGATTCCTCGGTGCCCCTGGACCAGAAGAAGAAGGCAGGGTGTCTTCCATCTCAAACAATTCCTGGCTAGCAGGTGCATTTGAAGAGTTAGGTGTGTCTGTTTCACCAGCTGATATATTCACACTCTTTGATGGGTCTGTTGTCACAGGAACTTGTTTAGAACAAGTGCATGATTTTTCTGCATTAGTTCCATCCTTCAAAAGCTCGGCTTCCTTGGAAGACAAACCCTGCAAATTAACAATCGATGATTATTGGTCTTCATAAACTACAGATGGAAAGCTATAATAGCCAAGCACGTTAGTTTTAGCTTACACCCAAAAATGAATGACTATCAAATACAAGCAATTTAGCGCCAAAGTAATTGGCAAGTGCCTTTGCCAACATCTCCTGGTATATCTCAGAACCTACAAACAGCATTCAAAAGGGGGGGAAAGGTCAAGCTTTCTCATAAAAGTCAACCTTTACAAACTCTAAAATATAACAATGGGAGTAAAAAGCCCACAAACCTGCAGGGCCAGAAAGCAGAATACGTGGATTGACTGTAGTTAGTTCTGAGGTATATTTTGCATATTTTTTGTGCATCAGGTGTATAAATGAAGCTGCAATCAGCACATTTTTTGTATTCTCACTGCAGAAGAAAGATGACAAATCTGAGATTGACATGCAAATAAATATTCATGCCATTTGCAATCCCTGGTTAATAAAATTGTGTTCAAATGAACCTTGTGTCTTCCCACTTGATTAAGATTACAGAATTTATTGGAGGTATCAAATCTCTGAGGTAAAAAGAACCATTTAATGAAAATTACATGTCTATAAGGTAAAATCACCACTGAATCAAAATCACACACACATGCGTTGCAGTTTAATTTTTATACAACAAATTTCGCATAACACTGAAATGAAGGATAGGTGCGGCCATATCAGTCACCACATCACAAGGATCATATGCCACAGCCATTCGGCTCTCAGCAACCAGAAAATGTGGACTTTTGCTCTGTGCAGTTCAAACCATCCATTTCACATGTCCCATGTCCACAGGCAGGGAGATCTGTGTAATGCATCCATTAAGTTGCTATGTTAATATTTCCCCAAAGAACAGATCAGACATTGCAATTCGAAAAAATGTTCCATGCCTAAATGGATGACCAAGTTGTGACACAACAAGTGTAATTCACCTCCAAAACTGCCATGCATTGTCACCACATCCTGATGGATAACATATCTGATCAGACCATCCCATTTGTTTGGCACATCTCCCGGGATATTTTTGAGTGAGGTATCCTCGGTACCAGTGTCTGAACAAGATACAAATCCAAAAGCTTGGCTTTTCCAAATCCAGCTTCCAGGTTTTACATGGATGCATATTCAAGCTGTGTACAGGTGTGCGATCTGTTCGTCAATTTCTCATCTGTCTTCATTGATTACTTTGTTTCAACAGGTTTATCAAGCTCATAGGTAGGGTCCCCATTCAAAAAGGCATAACATCCCAGGTTAACATGTACTCAGCTTCTCTCAGCTCCAGACATCCTAATCATAAAATGTCCATGGGTCTACCCATATTTACTTCATTCTTCTCCTTCCCTTTTCTACCATCCCTTCCTTTCATAATGAGACATTTCAGATCTTAAATCCTAGTTGTATCATATATTGAATTCCTATAAACTCGATCCATCATTTTGCAAGGCAAATTATCCATGAGACCTTGGGTTTCTAAGCCACCTTATACCAAGGAAATTATCTTTCACCCTTTCAGTTCTACCATGGGTTTCCCTAATCAACAATCATTGTAACTGGTGGCGTGACATAAGATTAACAAACAGAGGGACATTAACAAGGAATATTCCACCAGTAGACTAGTGCAATACTGCCACTATCAGGGAAGGCTGTTGGCATAGGAGCATTAAAAGTCATGCCTGAAACAAATAGAGCACCCAGTGGAGCTAAAACTGCAGCTTTTTTCATTTTTCAACATTCAAATCAGAACCACAATTTCGCATTCGGAGAATAGACAGTTTAGATGCACAAAAACAGCCAGGTGCGCGAACATTTTCTCTGACAACTAGCAACAATAATCACATTCATATGTTGTGCCATGCCAGTAGAAAGTATGAGTTATGACGTCATACCAAAAATCTAAGAAACTTAAAATTTAAAAAAAAAAAAAAAGCCATTTGAGAACACGAATTCACCTAGATAACATGAAATTGAGAACTAAAGATGGCAAGAAGAAAATCATACCTTAAATAGTATGGGAAATTATCGAATGAAACTTCTATGTTTTTTCCATTGAGAATTCCAGCGTGAAGGTCGTCTTTGAATACCGCACACCGCAATGACATACCCGAGGTCGATGCCAGCTGCGAATCCTTCGGCCACTCGTTCCTTTCTTCCAATACCTGTTTACAGATACTTTTGCTCAATTTTTGTTTACAACTAGATGATCGAGCTAACATCCTGAAGAAAGGCCTTATCAAATCATTCATCCCAGAGATTTTTACATTGCCTGCCTCTGTGCCAGAGTCCTGGCTGCAATCGTGAGGAAGATTCTGGTTGATTGCTCCAACCTCTGCAGCTTTATCACTCCCTAAATTTGGAGTTGAATTGCCTTCCATGCCATCAAGCTCAACCTCCGCACCACCATGAACAACCGACTGAGCAGGCACCTCAGTCCCATGGTGTATTTTACTGGCAGTCTGTCCTGGAGACTTCCAGCGTGATAAATCAGGCCTGAGGCTTGAAAGGGACGCCAATATTGACGCCCCAGCAACAGCCGATGGATCCCCTGACCTCCTTTCGAGTTGCAAAAGTTTCCCCAGGCTACTATGAACTTCAGCACTCTTAACCGCAACCTCAGTCAGGAGTTGCTGAAAAATCTATTTTCGACAGAAATGAAGGAAACTATCATGTGACAATGAAACAATAAAATCTATTTTCTACACAGTTGCAAACAAAACAATGAAAGGGGAAAGAAGGTAAGTGGCTAGAAGAATCCACAAACAAGAAAGATTGAACCATTAACTTAAACAATGTAGAGGATACATAGGCATGGTTCCCCATCGCACCAAAGACCACCTCATCTCCTGAATTAAGCACACAGATAGCACCCTTTTTGACAGCTGTCCCATTTACTTGCACTGATCCCTTGCTCCCCGAGCTTTCTAGCTCAGCAACAGCACTTCCTTCGCGCTGATCATGTCCACAAACAATGAGTACTCAAACTGCATGTACATATTCAGGAGTTCACCTCCACAAGAACTATTAATCAAACAAAACTCCACTATAATACCCGATTCACAGCCCTCCAGATAACAAACACGGACACTGTGTTTGCCAAAACATCCTACAAAAAAGCTCAACATACAACCAATACCTGTGTGTGTCTAATCTTGCATTGAATCGCGCCCATTGCGTGATCCTTCAATATAAAATCGCATTGTTTAGTCGTACCAATCGAATAACTGGACGTGCAAATTACTATATTCTGATTCTGCAATCCAAACACAATCAACATTCTAGTCAAACCTCAAAATCTCTCCTCTTTGGACATCAATTCTCAATTTTTCAACTAAAACAAAAAAACTCTTTATTTAACAATAATCGCAAATCGAACTACCTGAGCAGACTGTGTCAGCAGCTTACACCAAGGCGTTTCGAAACTTGAATTCTGCTTTTGATATAAACTCCAAGTCGATAACGAACTCCGTGGTTTCTCCAGTACAACCGGAGTAGAACCTTTTAATCAAATCCCAGAAACAAAATAGAGATTTAACCAAACAACACTTGAAATTAAATTCTCAAAAATTCAAAAAAAAATACGAAATTTAGTTCAAGGTTTTAAAAAAAGAAAATTTAAAAAAAAAAAAAAGTGCCCGACCTTCAGCGATCGGCGTCACAACAGCCACCGCCGGCGTCGCCGTTTCCTGACCTTTCCCCGAAATCAAAGCGCCTCTACCACCACCACCAGTAGTCGGAGCATCTCCAGGTCCACCGTCGTCGGGATCCTCCTCCTCCGGTGGACTCGAGTCCTTAGAATTTTCTGTCGTCGGCATCGGTTTCTCCGTAACTCCACCATTCTCTCCCTGAAACCCACAAAAAGAAATGAAAATCTTTTTTCCAAGAACGACACCAGAAAATCACGTAGTGATTTGATTTAATTTTATACGTATATTTACCTTTTGACGTTTAGGTGATGGTGGCTTATTATTATCCTCTGAGGAAGAAGATCTCTTGCTGTTATTGTTATTATTGTCATCTGAGGAGGAAGATCTCTTGCTGTTATTGTTAGCAGAAAGAGATCCACTCCTTCTCGTTGAAACCATTCTTTTTTTCTTGGTTCTAGATTTTCTTTTTCTCTCACTTTGTTTGAGCTAATTGAGAGAGACTTTGAGGGCTGAATTATTGTGCTCGTATATATATATTTCAGTTTTTTCTTTATTTTATTTTATTTGCTACTACAATAAAAGGAAAAACAATTATTAATAATAAAGTCTTGAGTCTAGACGTTATTTCAATCCCTGATAATTTATACTTATTTACTTTTGGTCCTTTAATTTATGTTTTTCTGCTTGTATCTTGAAAAATATTTAAGGACTTACTATATAAAATCATTAGTGAAAGCTAATTTCCGTGTGATATTACGGCATGTAATAGAAGTTGAAAAGGGAAGGATGGGAGAAAAAATAGAAAATATGAATACTTCTTTTTGTGTTGTATTTGTTATTTAACTTTAGGGGTTAGATTGGAAATTTCCAAAATTTAGGGGGTAGATTTAAGGAAATCCAATACTTGTTGAGTTTTATCTTCTAATTGAACTCTTTCCTTTTTACTTCAGAGGATGTTTGAAAGTGTAATAGGAGTTGTTTTTTAAAGTGTTTTTCATTCTAAAACATATTAAAATAATATTTTTTTATTTTAAAAAAATTATTTTTTATATCAGGACATCAAAAACATATTAATTTAAAGCAAAAAAATAAAATTTGCAACCGCAGTGCCAAGGCAAACCCTGCCTCATGAATTAACAATGGGACTTTTAAACTAGAGGAGCCAAAGTGATCTTTTTTTAATCTATAGGGACTAGATTGTAGTTTAATCAAAGAACTAACTTCTCTCCTCTTTGTTCTTTAGTGTTTGGTGGGTGCACCAAAGCGGTGTGTGTGGTTACTCAGCGTAAAATAGCAACTGAAGTGTTTGTTTTCGGTGTAGGTTAGCAGCAACTTAACACGGTGGTATGGTTTGGTCCTTCGAGAGGAAGTAGTGGTTTAAAGGCAAGGCAGGGAACATGCCCCGATTTTGGAATGTTATGTTCTTTTATTCTCCGACTCCTGGTTCATTTTTCTTTCTCCTAAAACTTTATTGAAAATTGAACTCTCGTGGTCGTTTTCTCCTGTTCCGAGCTAGTAAAAAATTATATCAGAATTTATTTAAACCGTGATGTATTCCACAGATTGTTGCTTCTGATAGTGGGTGATCTAACAAATTCTTTAATTCCTCCGAATTGTACACACATCACAACAAAGTTAATGCTCGATCCATGACTGGATTTAAAACTAAAATTATGAATAGATGTGGTTGACTTGAGCGGGTTAGAACGACTTATTTTAATTTAAAAAAATTGAAAATATATTGTTTTTAAAATAAAGTTGAATTACAGTTTAAATAAGATTTCTTGAGTTTTATCGGGTGAATTCATATCTTATATAGAATTTAATTCAACTTAACTTATAGGTTGAGCCAGATTTAATTATAAATATTTTTTTAATAAGCACGTATATCATAATTATTACCCATAGAATAAGAAGGGATCTGACAAGTATTTTTAGTTTTTGTAAAGATTTTTAAAATTTTAATTACGCTATAGAATTCAAAAAAAAAAAGTGTTGATGAGCCGTCTTGTTTAGGAATATAGTAATTAGTAAAAGTTAATTTTTTAAAGTAATTTTTTAAAAAATATATTTAAAAAATATTTTTGATATTAGTATCTCAACAAGATTAAAAAATATAAAAAAATTAATTTAAAACTAAAATAAAATAAAAACTTTCAAAACGCAATTTGAAACGAAACGGGCTGTATATATTCACAGGCAACGTTTGGGAATGCGGCTACGGTAGCGTTCCCAAAAAATTTGAAATTTTTTTTTTCTAAAATTTAATATGGTTTGTACGTTTTGGATCGTTTTGATGTGCTGATGTCAAAAATGATTTTTAAAAAATGAAAAAACATCATTGGTATATATTTTAGCACGAAAAGTTATTTAAAAAACACTCACAATCACACTACCAAACACACTCATTCACGGTAACGGTCAACTCTTAATTATACTATGATTTTGTTGTTTAAATAGTTGTTGACCGGTGTGAATGAAATTTATGATGGGTGGCCTTTTTTGCGTGTAACTAACATGAACGTTATGGTTAAGCTTTTTGGTGGGAGTTTCCTGCATGAGTGCGCTAACGTTCGCGTGTTAAGGCAGAGACGGCGACTTGGTTTTTGACGGCTCATGGTGGCGTTGATACTTTGAAAGGTAGGATTTAGATTAGACTTTTGGTGGGTTGGAATCTTTACCGTCAGATTTCAATCGGACGAACGGCAAGAGGGTTGGATAAAAGGAGTGTGGCCCACCCGTTTACAACCGTGATGGTGGACAGCTTTTCCTTGTCTGCTGGTTGTTTCGGTGTCTATTGATAATAAACCGTTTGTTTTTATATTTTAAAAGTATTTTTAAAATATTTTAATTATTTTTTATTTTAAATTAATCTTTTTTAGTATTTTTAAATTATTTAATTTTTTATTTTAAATTAATTTTTTTAATATTTTTAGATTATTTTGATATTAAAAATAATTTTTAAAAAATAAAAAAAATTATTTTAATATATTTTTAAATAAAAAATACTTTAAAAAATAATCGCAACTAAACTCTCAAATAAATATAAGGCAACAACATGACTATCTAACTGATGTTATTGGTCGAGGATATATTTCTCTTTTTTAACTGTTTAGATTTTTTTTTATGGATTTCAAGTTAATTTATAAAGTAAATAAAATAAAACTTTGATATTATGGGTTTATATTTTATTATCATGAAAAGTTTTCATTAAGAACCGAGAAGATAGTATTTGTATTTTATAAAAGAAATTAAAAAAATATATGTACAGATGGATGTAAAAAAATTGTTAACATTAGATAAAGAATAAAACAAAAAATATACATATGTATAAGATTATGCTGGTTTGGTAGTGTGTTTGCGGTTGTTTTTTAAATAACTTTTCGTGCTGAAATGTATTAAAATGATATTTTTTTTTATTTTTTAAAAATTATTTTTAATATCAGCACGTCAAAACGATCCAAAACATATAAAAAATTTAATATTTTACAAAAAAAATTTAAATTTTGTGGGAACGCGTTTACACCGCGTTCCCAAACATGCTTTAAATTATAGACAAATATATTTTTTTCAGTCAAGATTCTCTTCTTTTGTGTTTTTTTTTTCTTTGAGAAAATATCCTTTTTGTTAACAGTGTAGTTTGTTAAATTAAAAAAACGAATGCAGTAAAAATAAAAATTAGTAAAGATTCTATTAAGTTGAATGAGGAGTAAAAAATGTATCTCTATTCTTATTCATTTGTTCTTCTTTCTTCTTTGCACATAAACATGACTTTTTCTAAGAAAAAATATTTTTTAAATTAAAAATCATAACAATATTAATTTATATGTGAAATATTTAAAAATATAAAATCTAAGAAAAAAATATATAAAGGTTTACAATAAGAAATAACTGAATAGATTCGACACGATGTTTTTTTCCTCTCCACAAACATAGAATCTCACAAAAATCAAAGCATAATTTTTTGTATTTAATTGATTTGTTTTCTCTTCACTTGAAACATGATTTCGCTGAGGTTACGTTGCTGAGATTCTCTTCCTTTTCTCATTTAGAACTAAGCAACACGCGTGGCGCAGCGGGGCAAGTAGGAAAGCTAGACAAACGAGGGCTTATCAAATTTGAGGCAAATACGAAATTCTTGAGTAGTTGACCACTTCTGCAACTCAACTGAACCCTGGCTTATTCCGGTAGAGTGAGACAACAACAGGGGAGTTTTTCCACCTTTATTACCGGAATAATTATCTGAATCTTCATCGAGAGGCATACCCTGCAACACTGAACACTTAAGTGCTAGCTTCTGATTAAGCACAATACATCAGTAAACAATGGGCGAGAAAACAAGGCTGAGAGAAAAAGATTGAGAAATACATGCGCATCAGTTCAAATATTAAAAAGAAAAATATTGTGGGGTGTAGCTTAACTAGTCAGGTTCTAGATTTATTTCTTAGAAGTCACCAGTTTGAAAACCACAAACTTCAGGGCTATTGGAGACTTGCTTGATCGTTAATTTCAGGACCCGTAAGATTAGTTGGGGTGCACAATCCGGACACTCATGTTAATAAAAAATATATAAACACACAGTTGATCAATCAGATTAGTAGTCAAAAGCAAAGTAGTAACACAGTAAAGGCACTGCTGAAAAACCTTGTCATGCTCATCCTGGAAACTAAAAACCAAAAAAATAACACAAATGTGCCAATCAATGTCTCTTTCAACTATTTCTTAATAAGGTCATTTCATCCTCTTCCTGCAGTTTTTAGAATTGCCTCTCTAGCATTTCAAAGCACGCTAAAACTCTCAATCACTCCAAGGTAAAAATAAAAACCCAATAAAACCCCATGATTCTATAACAATGAAAGAAAGGTTTTGATCCTTTTTTTTCATTTTTGTTGAAGGAAAAAAAAGATAAGCACGTGAAAAATAAAAGTAAATAACTTGCAATTTAAGAAAACAAAGGTTAATTAGCAAATAAAAAAAGGAAGAACCAGAAACAAAATCAACATAGAACTTTGAGATTGTAATTAGCAAGCGAACAGGGAAAGCAAAGCCCATAACTAAAAAACAGATGTTAGAAAAGGGGGAAATGGTATGCAGGCCCATAAAAATTCTTAATTGGAGGTGCTACAACATCAAATCATGAAAGGCAAACTCATAAGCAGCAACAAGTAAGTAAAAGGAGGGATAGGCATGAATGCAAATTGAACTATGTGCCGAGACCTGAGGAGATTCACCGGAGGTAAAGCTCAACAGCAAGAGATAGTTGGAGGCGCAGAGGCAAGCTGGAAAGGTGCGCAACAAAACCTGCAAATTGTTGAAGTCATAGGGTTTAAAAAAACACAGTTACAAAGTAAGCTAAATATCATGGGTTTTCACTGTATCTTTAGATATAAATTATTGTGGTTTGCGACGGTGAAATTTATTTGAATATGGTGTGTAATTAAGAGGATCATGGAGGGTATTTTTAATGAAATTGAATTGGGTATGGTGTATAATTCAGCGGATCATGAGAGCATTTTAATATTTTCATGTTGTATTTTCTATTTTTTATTCGAAAAACTATTGGCGCATGTTCCACATTTCCTAATAAGTAAGTGGTGCTCTCGCCACTAAAGAGGCGTATGAGACACTTCCCAGTAGTCAAATCTAGTCATACGCCGTCTAGATAAATACGCAAACGTGCTATTTTCCACATGGTACGGCGCGTGTAAAGATATCATGATTGGATTGTCACTGGTGATCGATTGTTTGCATTTTTCTTTTCTTTTCTCTCTATTGACAATTAAAATGCATAATTGTTCTTTGTTTGTTGTTTATTTGAGTCTCGCAAGGGTTGTCGAACCCAAGCTACTTGGGTCTGGATACTATATCAGACCTAAAGTACTTGAGTCTGCCAATAATAATAGGCCCAATAGCTTTAGATCTAATAATCATGTTTGGTGTCAGACCAAGACATATGGGTGTGGCATGGTTGCCACAACCTGAAGCAGGTCTGCCAACGTTTCCAGACCTAGGCGAGGGTCTAGCATGGTCGTCAGACCCAAGTCTCTTAGTATGACATGACCACCAGATCCAAAGGTCTTAAAGCATTTTTTTATAATCTTAATATATATTTTTACATTTAAAAAAAAATATATTAACCTACTGTGGAGCGTAGGCTAGTATACCAGTATATGCCAAAATGAGATTTATTTAAATTCAAATGACCAATTAGAGAACATCTCGAAAGTAAATAAGTTATAAAAGATAAAAGAAAGTATATTATATTTTAAAACGCATGGAAAAAACACTATATATTTACTGTGGACATAGACTTGTTGTATTGTAGACCACACTGTAGACATAAAGTATTTGCACTGTGGACGACACTATAGCACTTGTGAGAGGCATTGTCTTTTCCGTGTCTAGTCAAAAATTGTTGTTGGGTTACTGGGCAACCAGACCCAAACCTAATGTTATTGGGTCAATAAAAAAATCAATTAATATATTTTTTTTAATTCAAATTACTATGTTTTGATGTTTTTGTATTATTTAGATGTGATGGTATAAAAAATCAATTTTAAAAAATAAAAAATATTATCTCAATTTATTTTTTTAAAAATAATATTTTTAAAAATAATCATTACGCAATAATATAATAATTAGTAAATGGCTCCGGCTTCGCAGCGAATCAATAATAATTTTTTTGTCAAATGTAAAAATATTTGAGTTAGGTTGAAAACACAAAATGTATTTGCACCATCATCATCTTCAAATAAAGTATTTTCTATAGTAGCACTATGAATAGCATATAGCAGAGCAACATCTAATACACCGGCAACAAATTTATTTCCCTGTGATTTCTTTCCTTTTAAATTTGATTTTTTTTTGTTATTGACCTATTATGGAGAGCCAGTGTATTTCCTACAGTGAAATCATTAATAGCACATAGTAGAACAACGTCTAATCCTGATTTTTTAGAGATTTGGATGAGTTTTCGATCCACGAGGAGATACAATACAATCAGTATGCTATTGAATGTTTTTTTTTACTTTCTTAAAAATTCCAGTGTTGTTTGAACTATTTTTTTTTCTCATGTTTGGAAATATTTGGCTAGACCTGCGATGTTGTGTCGACTATCGATGCAAATTTACTCGAGTTATTTTTTTTAGTTATTTATTTTCACGTTCGACTTTTAATATTTGATTTATTATAATTGTGCTTTATATCCTATTTCAATATGAATTATATGGTTTTATTATGATTTTGTACTCTAGATCGCTAGTTTCTTAGGTAAATTATAGTTGGCTAAGGCTAATCCAATGTGCTACTGTATCGATAATTATTTTTAAAAAATATGTCATTCAACATGCGACTATTTAAATACTTTAAATGTTTTTTTTGGCCAATATTATCAATTTTTTAACTTTCTAATATCTTTATATTTTTTTTAAGGATGGAATAAAAATGAACCAACATGTACTGTAGCACTAGTTAAAAACCTCCTTCTATCTCCACTTCATCTTGAAAATATCCCATTTACTTTATAAGAAAAATCTCTCTCTATGTTTTTACTTTTGAATTCCACAGGAGCGGTGGGAGTAAGAACCCAATTAAATGCACCTCAATCAGTAGTCACAAACATTACTGAGAGTTAACTTATAGTAAAGCTTGAGTCATAGATAGGAAAAGTCAACTTAGATTGACTTCCAAATTTTTTTTTTAAAAAAGAAAAAAAAAATCATTTTAATAATTTTTCTAAAAAAAGCAACAAGTGAAGAACCGGGTGTTACCTTAGGTTACTAGTCAATCTACATTTTTTTTTTATTAAATTAAACTAAATTTATATCTTAATCTATTTAAAAAAAAAAATTGAGCGTGGACCTGCCTTCAAGACGGTGTGGACCTGCCGGACCGGTTTGGGTTGAATAACCAGAATAAAGGTCTAATGACCCGTGCTCACAAAACACCAGATCACCTCTCCCTTATATAAATTCTCGTTCTAACTCCCCAGAAAAAACCCTAGACCTTAAGCTGCGCCTACCTCTTTCCCTCCTTGCCGTTGCCGCTTCTCTCTGCTAAAGTACGAACGAACCCAACAGATTCTCATATTCATATCTTCGCGATTCCTCTTGCCAGATTCGAAGCTAACTAGTAATCTATTTCTATTTCTCATTTCAGCTTTTAAGTAATGGCAGTCGCTTTCTACGATCTCACCTCAGCCGCTGGCCTCAAGAAGCTCGATGACTATCTCCTTTCCCGCAGTTACATCTCAGGGTACGTTTTTTTTTAAACAGGGACCTCTCTATTTCTCTCTCTATATCTTTTCGTGGTTTCGGCCCTGTCGAAAGCAGGCTATCCATGCTGGGACAAAGGATTTCTCTTTAATAACTGGTTTCGTAATTTTATTTATTTTTTGTTTCTCAGATACCAAGCCTCAAAGGACGATCTCACTGTTTTTACAGCATTTTCAAGTGCACCAGCAGCTGAATACGTGAATGTGTCTCGGTGGTATACTCATATTGATGCGCTCTTGAGGATCTCGTAAGTTCTTACTTTATTCTTTTGTTTGTGTAAATTTAATATCGATGCGATTCGGATATTTGAGTTATTACATGTATGGAGATGGTAGTGAAATTGTTTTGCTATTGGGTTCTGTTGCAGTGGTGTTGAAGCTGAAGGGTGTGGAGTTGTTGTTGAGGGATCTGCTCCCATCACAAAGGAGGCAATTGCCACTCCTCCATCTGCTGACACAAAGGCAAGTTTTTATTTTTCTTGTGATTTATTGTTCTTTTAAATGTGGGATATTTAAACTTCGTTTTAGATATGAATTTATTTTAGTTTGCTTTGTAAAAACTTCATGGGTTGTTACTTATTCTTGGGATTTATATGGTGGTTCTTAGGCTGCTGCTGATGAGGATGATGATGATGATGTGGATCTGTTTGGTGAAGAGACCGAGGAGGAAAAGAAGGCTGCTGAAGAACGTGCAGCTACTATTAAGGCTTCTTCAAAGAAGAAAGAGTGTAAGTTTCTCTGTTTAAGAAGAAAGATATGTTTTGGAGTTTTTTTTAGTAAAATTTTATCCAGGTCGCGCCTTTTTATTTCATGTTTATTTAGGCCCCCCACTTGATTGGTTTAACCATCTTTCTGTTATCTTACAGTGACAAACTTGAATTTATGACAATTTCTTTTTGGTTGTTCCTCTTCTCAGCTGGCAAGTCATCTGTTTTGTTGGATGTAAAACCATGGGATGATGAGACTGACATGAAGAAGCTCGAGGAAGCAGTCAGAAGTGTTGAGATGGAAGGTCTTTTTTGGGGAGCATGTAAGTTCTTTGAAGAGCTACTAAATTCAAATACAACCATTTTTTGTACTTGTTTCTCTTGAAGTGTTATCATTTCTCAAATTTTAAATGATTGCATCATTTGGTCTGTGTTCTACTAGGCATTTCCTTCAAAGTTAATGTGTATAAACTGTTCCCCTTGCAACTACAAGGAAGAATCGATAATCTTGATTGATGGCACTGGATAGTTTGTGCTTCTCTTGGCATTTTCTTGAAAGTTAAATGTGCACAAGCTGTTCTCTTTTATTATGTCTGTTTAGTGTGGAACATTATATCTGTTTATTGAACGTTTTGTACTGGTATGGTATCTTTGTTTTCTTTAAATTAATGTTTAATCGGCAGTAAAGCTGTAAATGTGTGTTATGCAGTTTTCTATTCAACGTAAAAGGAGAAACTTTTGATCTTGACTTGTATTTCTGATGCTTTCATGCTGTTTCCTATGGCAGCCAAGCTTGTACCTGTGGGATATGGCATTAAGAAAATGACAATCATGCTTACAATTGTTGATGACTTGGTCTCCGTGGACACTCTTATTGAGGAACGTCTGACAGTCGAACCCATCAACGAGTATGTCCAGAGCTGTGACATCGTGGCCTTCAACAAAATCTGTAAGTATAGACGAGACTTGAATGGTAGTATATGTTAATCTGATAGTTTGCTGATTCACGCTCACCTGTTGATTTTTTCTTGTTTTGCAGAATCCGAGGATCACAGGAGAGGTTTCTAGCAGTGGAAAAGTTATTTATCTACCATTGCTTTGCAATGATAATATATTTTCTTTTCCTTCTGTTGCTCAGAACTTGAATTTATTGTAGTCTTGTTAATTATTTGTGGTCCTAGTAAATGGGTGTCAAACTCTAATGGCAACAATTTTCTCCATAGCCTTGTTGGCAATGAAATTCTATTCCAGTTTGGTTTGCTGTCAAGATGGATTTTGCAAATACAGTTCACCACCCAACCCGGTGTTTTCTTTGACCAGGGGATTGATCTTCCATTGCAGTAGTACCATGCCTGTTAAGACTTGAAGATTTGAGAGAGAGGGTCCGAGGATGACAGTTAAAATTGATGTGCAAAAAGTTTCCTTATAATTCCAAATTCATTAAATAAACGATGCCTTCACTCACTATAAATTTGTATTGTTTTAATTTTTCATTGTGTTGGAATAAATATTATGTTGCTATACAATTTGATCATCAATGAGAGTATAATTACTAAAAACAAAGGCCTAGATGCGAGGGCCATTAAGAAACTGTATGAGAATGAGAATGTGTTGTAAGTTGTGTTATTAATAAATTTTTCTTTACTAAAATTTAATATAATTTATATGTTTTTATTTGTTTGATGTGTTAATATCAAAAATAATTTTTAAAAATAAAAAAAGTTATTGACATGTATTGTGGTTGAAAAATTATTTAAAAAATAATCACTACCACACTATCAAACATATTCTAAATATTTCAGCCATCAAGGCCTGTTCTAGGAATATAGATTTTGTTTTGTTATTTGTTTATCTTTTTAATGTTGTTTTTATTAAATTATTTATTTTTTTAATTTTATTATTAAGTATATAGTTTATTTTTAATTGATTTTCATATTATATTTTGATTTATTTTTTATAAAAATATCATAATCTCAAACAAACATCTTAATATTCTATTGATGTTAATTTGTTTTTTCATTTTGATTCAATTTAAATGTACTATAAAAAAAAATTTATTTGATGTTTTCATATTTTTTTTAATAATGTTATAGGTTTTTATTAGAATTTTAATTTTTTTTTTTCAATTACTAAGTACCTTGTATAAAAAACAAACAAATCATGAATATTTAATTAACATAAAAGTTAGGTTTTGTTTATAAGAATTTTAATACATTTTTATATAACTTTATCACATTTATCAATATTTTTTTCTTCAATCTTATACTAAATTCCAAGACGAATGTGTTTGAATGTTTTATTTTAATTTTTTTTAGAGCCATATTCAATTTTTGTTTAGGAAACAATGTTTGTAATTTATAAAATATTATGATATTGCGTTGATTATTGGTTTTGCATGTGCATGAACTGTTTTTTTTTTCTTATTATTTTTCCATTCAAATTCATCATTTTATTGAATATTTTGTTGGTTTTATTTTTTTTTTAAATTCTATCCTTCAATCAAATGATTGATTTTAATTGGTGTAATTTAATAACAATACTAAAAAAAATTTAAAATCTAATTTTTTTATGTTAAATTTTTTCTTAATTCAACGTGCAGCGTTGCTCTTGAGGGAATCCATTGTTTGCCTAAATTTTGATTGTTATCATTCCAGGCCACCGAAAGAATAACATATGGTTTTGCAATGCCAAACCATGTCTTTTTTCCTAGAAAAAAAATCGAAGACACCAGCATCGGCACGACCACAGACGGCGCAAGAAGTGTTGTGGTAAAAATAAAACTGCGTGATGTATGTTACGCCGTCGTTTTGCAGTTTATGATTTTTGATGGGTGTTGAAAGCTTGAAGGTTCTACAACGTTCTCTCTCTCTACCTTCCTTGTTTGCTCTGAATTTGATTGATTAGTGGAGGATTCATCCTAGTCGTAGATTTCAAGTGAGAGAGAAAGAGATGCCGAAGAGGACAACGCACACGTACTCAAGCGAGGACGCAGCTCCCGAAGGACCAGGCTCGGATCTCTTCGTCTACTATTGCAAGCATTGTGGCTCTCACGTCCTAATCACTGGTTCCTCTCTCTTCCCTTTCTTCTTAACTTTCAATCACTTTATTCCATAAAAATTATATGAGAAGTCAATTACTTAATTCGTTGATTATTTGTGTTCTAATTAATTGTTTAATCTTAGACAATTGTACTAAAAAAATAATTAAAAATACTGAAATATGTTTGTTATAAGATACGCAACTGCAGAAAATGCCGAAAAGGAAGACTGACAAAGCTTATGCATTGGACAAGAAGAAGCATCTTGCAAGGCTTAACGTTGACGAGGCTGGAAAAGTTGTCTTGAAAAGGTAGCTAGCCTTTTTTATTTTTTATTTTTTTATTCTTACTATTTGGAAACCTAAATGGAAGGTTAAGATTGTTCTGTGTTTTCTCTCTCTGTTTTTTTTTTTAAAATTTTATTTTACAAATGTAGGATGCTGGGAGGGGTAAAGGCTTGAAATTAGAAATGGCAGTGAATCTTTAAAGCTAAATATTATGTTGAATTGTCTATTCATTCATTGCCATCTACATACTGACGGCATTTGTTGCTTGCTGTATGTTGAACTGCTAAAGTAGTATATATATTTGCAAGGGTGTGTTTTTTTAGTGCAAACATTATGTTCTTGAGATTTCAGTTATAGATAGATTATAGTTGCATTAGAACTCATTATGATTCTGCATCATTCCTGTCCAGGGGTGAAGGGAAATTGGAGAAGCAATTTCGTATGAATTGCATGGGCTGTGGGTTGTTTGTTTGCTATCGAGCAGAAGAGGATCTGGAATTTGCTTCTTTTATATATGTTATAGATGGTGCACTTAGCACAGTTGCTGCAGAAACAAACCCTCAGGTACAAATAATTATTGTTAAGATTTGGAGTGTTCCACCATCCAAATCTCTTACATAATAAATTAGGAGACTTTATCCAATGTTCATTGAGCATATAATTTCTTGCCTTTTTTTTTTGTAAGTGGGTGATGTTTATGCATAAAAATTATAAAATATTATAAATTTCCTCTTATGGTTTTCCGGCATATGCTGTAGGATGCTCCAGTGCCCCCTTGCATATCACAATTAGGAGGACTTGTGCAGGTGGCCATAGAGGTTGAAGACCGTGCACAAAGATCAGCAATAACAAGTAATGTCATCTTTACTTACTGGCTTGATCTGCACATCTTTGATATTATTTGGCTTGCTTCTCTGTCTTGTTCTCATTTAAACGGACATGACCTTTCTGTGACTGGTTATACAATTATGAATGAATGATGTCAATCAATTAAACTTGTTACTGATATGCCTGTAAGTCTGTTGACTCATGTGTCTGCCTGCCTGCCTTACATGCAAGATGCAGTTGAATTAAATTCGGCACCTATATATCCCATGGATGTTGAGTTTTGTCCATGCATGAAGTGGCGCACACTATGCACATGTATATACAAATAATATAAATGGATGTATCTCTTCGTATGAAGTGGAAGAGAGAGGAGCAGGGATGGAGAGAGCTGAGTGGAAATTTAGGAATATTGAGCAAAAAAGACCCTGTTATTGTAGTAATGTGGTTGTTTATGTAGCCTTGGCGCTTGTGTCTTGGAAATTAGATGGTCTCGTTGAGGGTATCTTGTGACCCTAATTCCCTTCTCCTTTTACTGATGAAGTAATTGGAGGTTATCTATATGGAGTTCAGAGCTGACAGCAGAATTGATAATATCTCCCTGGCACAGTACATCCCTTAATTGTAATCACTTCTTCGCTCACCAAAAATGGAGTAAAAAATGAATTATAGTGGATATGGAATAAGTGGGATGCCTTTTGTTATACTTTTCTCAAGTTAACTAATGTAGTGTTTCCTCTGTTGTCATCCTGTGTCTATGCAACACCCCTCATCTCTTGTTTGTGCTCCTTAATTTGACCTCATATCCATGAAAACAGAAGAGATTCTGGACAGGAACAAAACACCTATGTTTCATACCCACAAACAGTGATATGCTTGAATGCATACAAAATGTAGCATACAAACACACAAATATTTCATAGAAATGCGCATTAAGATGTTTGACTTATAGTTGCATGAAGGAAATGTCAGAAAGGTGATTGAAAAGAACAATGTAATTGTCTTATCTAGTACTTTGCATGACATAGTAATGTATTAATTTTTTATTTATGATCATTATGCTTGATATATTTCTTTCCAGGAGTGAATGCTGATGATGTTCGAGTTACTGTAGCTGCACCTGCTGCCCGCGGAGAAGCTAACAATGAACTTTTGGAATTCATGGGCAGGGTATGCTCGTCCATCACAATCCTATTTTTTAAATTGGTAGGCTAGTAAAATTAGGCACAGAATCGTTTATCATCAAATTAATGTGCCGAGGTTAACATGATTTGCCTTCACACAGGTTTTGGGTCTGAGGTTGAGCCAGATGACTCTTCAAAGAGGATGGAATAACAAATCCAAGCTGCTTGTTGTAAGTAAAATCGAAAAGTTCTGTTTTTTCATAAGCTTAGGTGTGCATGCTGAATGTGTGCTTGCATCTTCAGTTAATCTGTAAAATCTTTGTTAGATGGAAGTTTTGTTTGAGACCCAGTGAACTTCATACAATGCCACATATGTTGGAGATCAACTTGTTATATGGAAAATTATGCTTCTGAATTCTGATTCTGCTTAGACAATTCATTAGCTTCTTTGAATACTGAGTTTTTGTAGATTTCCAGCTTAAATGGAATAGAACTAGTAATATTAAGTAGGATATAATTGATAAAACGTGGAAAACCTCTCTTCAAATTAGCTGATTTCCATGTAAATCATCTAACCTGGTTGCCCTCAGATGACCTTTCAATCCAAACCAGTCCAAATTAATCTATTGTCTCTAGGAAAGTTGCCAATGTAAACAAGAGAAGCATTATATTTGGCGGCTGCCTTAATTTTTCCCCAACTTGTCAACAAGTGAGCATTTACAGAGAACTTTTACGTATCCATGATTCTGCTCCTAGAAGTTTGTCTCCAGTTTAATTATTTTTTTATTCTTTTACCAGGTGGAGGATCTATCTGCTAGACAGGTTTATGAGAAACTACTAGAAGCTGTACAACCCTGAAGCTACTGCATCTTCTAAATTATTTCAGTTTTTTTTGCTTGTATTGGATTAATTTATCTGTGATCAATTCAAATGTAAAATTTGTAGTTTGAACTCGAATACTGGAGATAGAGCTCATCATCTGGTGTGTAATTGTATCATTGACTGAAATACCTGGCCAACTCTCAATTGAATTGATCCTGTACCTACCTACTCAAGAGATTGCTTGAACGAAATCATGCCCGCGATCTGTATTGTTGTCTCCAAACTTTAGGCGGGGCAAGAATGGCCTCGTACCGCCCTGATCAGCCATGCTATAAAAAAATTTCCAGCTTAAATGGAATAGAACTAGTAATATTAAGTAGGATATAATTGATAAAACGTGGAAAACCTCTCTTCAAATTAGCTGATTTCCATGTAAATCATCTAACCTGGTTGCCCTCAGATGACCTTTCAATCCAAACCAGTCCAAATTAATCTATTGTCTCTAGGAAAGTTGCCAATGTAAACAAGAGAAGCATTATATTTGGCGGCTGCCTTAATTTTTCCCCAACTTGTCAACAAGTGAGCATTTACAGAGAACTTTTACGTATCCATGATTCTGCTCCTAGAAGTTTGTCTCCAGTTTAATTATTTTTTTATTCTTTTACCAGGTGGAGGATCTATCTGCTAGACAGGTTTATGAGAAACTACTAGAAGCTGTACAACCCTGAAGCTACTGCATCTTCTAAATTATTTCAGTTTTTTTTGCTTGTATTGGATTAATTTATCTGTGATCAATTCAAATGTAAAATTTGTAGTTTGAACTCGAATACTGGAGATAGAGCTCATCATCTGGTGTGTAATTGTATCATTGACTGAAATACCTGGCCAACTCTCAATTGAATTGATCCTGTACCTACCTACTCAAGAGATTGCTTGAACGAAATCATGCCCATGCCTGCGATCTGTATTGTTGTCTCCAAACTTTAGGCGGGGCAAGAATGGCCTCGTACCGCCCTGATCAGCCATGCTATAAAAAAATTGTGCTGGTGAGAAATTTTGCATCGGCATATGACAAAAGGTTTCAAAACGCTTGGCGTAGTTATAGATTAATAGAAAATGAACAATATCAGCAATGGTTGTTATTGTTTTGAGGGTTGGTGAACGGAGAAGCAAGATTTATTGCCACACGAAGTTATTCTCACATGAAGGATAAAGAAAAGGGTGAAGCTGTGCAATAATGATAGAAAAGGCACATTCACTCAAATCAGGAACGGGCACTTCGTATCGAAGCAGCAGCAACATCATCCTTCTCACTAGACCTAGATTTTTGTTCTAAGCAAGCAAGATAGAGAAACAAAATCAAGTTTTCCTCAAAAAAGCCAAGTAGAAAGCACTAACTGTTTAATGAGAGAGACATCACTATGGAATTTCATTGAATGTCTGAGATTCATGATTGCCCAAACCAACACCAATTGGGAAAAAAAGTTAAAAGAGTAACAATGTAAGAAAATCATTTATAAGCTCCAGAACAAAATCTTATCGAAAAAATTTATAGTTCGATAGGCAGCTGAAACAAAAGAAGAACAAAAATTTTCTAATGGAGCCATAATCCTGGATCACCCCAACGCTTTTCAGGAGGAAGCTCCACTGCGAAGAGCACCCTTGGGCTTCCTTGGAGCAATCTGAGTATCAGCCTGGAAAAAAGAAATGGGCATTCTATGTAAGATGCAAAAACCACAACATCAAATAAACAAAAACACAACAGTTCTACCCTTTGCACCATTACTAGAAATTTCAGAGTATTACCTCTTTCTTGACAGGCTCTTCCTTCTCTGACAAAGTCAACTCAATGTGGCAAGGCGATGACATGTAAGCTGCCAAAGAAATCATACATCACTATTAAGTGCACGTGCTCATATAGAAAAGACAAACAGATAAAAAAAACTTGATGGCTAAAAGTATGGACTCACGATTGATCCTTCCATGGGCACGGTAAGTACGACGACGCTGTTTTTGGGCTTGATTGACTTGGATATGTGATATGTAAAGTGCATCGACATCCAAACCTTTTACCTAATCAATGAGTAGACAAAATTTACACAACATTGTAAAGGAAATCCATGAGGACATGAAGGAAATATAAGAGTAAAATCACACACATAACAGGAAAAGTAGCTACCTCAGCGTTGCTTTCAGCATTCTTCAGCAAATCAAGGATGAATTTAGCAGATTTAGCAGGCCACCGCCCTTGTCCATTTGAATGGCGGTTCTTAGCTTGAGCAGTTCGCCCAACACCACGACAGAAGCGGCGGAATGGAATAGCTTGCTTGTGTGCCAAAACATCCTCCAAGTACCCTTTAGCCTTGCCCAAAGGCAATTTCCGGATTGAAAAAGCAGTCTCTCTTGTATTCTGAGATAGAGAATGGAAACATTGTAGTCAGCACAGCCATTTTGGTAATTTCAACAGAGTGAAAGTCATGGTGCTGCTTCATATAGGTTGGAGAACTGAATGTGCAATCATAGAGCAACTTCAACCGCACGAACCAACTCATACAATCAAATTTCAAAAAAGCTTAAATATGTCCTATATCTGTCACAAAATAATACGTACCAGGGCCAATAACAGCTCTTAATCTAGTCTCACAGGAAAAGGAAACCCTGAGCACGAGTGCACAGAGGACCACACTTGCAACACACAAAAATAGAAAAGAAAAATTAAAAAATAAAGAACTTATTTTGTAGACATGTTTCAAAGATTGAGAGGCTCATCTTGTTCGCATCAGTTCAACCCATTAACCATATCACTCTAATGCACATTTGACTAGTCCAATTAAGCTCTAAAGACAATGCAATTACTGAACCCTCAGCAGTACATAAATCAAAATCAGATAATGGGGAATACAAGTCTACCGAAGCTCATCAGAAGTCCATTCACAGAGCTCAATAGATTTCTATAACATAACCCCTTACTCCAGTCATCCTCCTCCATGCTGACTAAGAAACGAAACTGAAACCTAGAAGAAGCAATAAAAAGTTGGCTTACATTGCATAGCAAGACCCTCTCTGTGTTAAAATATTTTAATCTCATATGTACATTTTAATAAGCCCTAATCCACTATGCAGGAAACTGAATTGAGCGACACTAAAATATTTTGCATGAAACAAAAAATAAAAGACAAATTTCCATTGAAGAAGCTGAAAGCTCTCATTAATTACCATAGAAAACAGAACAAACTGTTTAGATGATGGAAGGAAAACAGTTTTGGCATATCGTGAAATTTCAACCAAGTGCACACTGACTATTTCAGATTATAGCTAGAATCCTCTTCAATCAATACATTTAAGGCTATTCATATATATGAACTGGAGACAGCAAATTCAAACGGTGGCAACAAAAATAGTAGAGATGTAGCAAAAAACTGACGATCAACAACCCACAAGCAGAATGATTTTAGGTTCAGAAAAGAGCAGCAATGGGAAGCCATTATGCCAATATACTATATAGAATAAATGACTCCGTAATATATTCAACATAGAGACATAAGGTAAAGTGTTTACAGTGGCAGCATGCACGATCAAATTAACAAAGCATTGGTAGCAAAACTACAATCAATTAGACACAAGAAAATCAACAAAACCACATTAAATTCCACAGACAAAACATTGAAGCAGTGTAGAACTTTCAACATACCTTGAAGTGAACGCGGAGATCAGATCCCCTAGCTTTGCAGGCTGAAATAGTAACCGTAACACTAAAATCAGATTTCACTTTCTCAACAAAAAGAATAATTTATATAAAAAGAAAAGATTGAAACTTTCACGTTCTTACACTTGGTGGGGTTATCTGGTTCTCTTGAATACTTCACCTGAAAAGATTAACAAAACAGATCCCATAAGAAACCAGAAGAAAAGAAACACCCACTATGATCTAAACTCTTTGCACTAATTCTAAGAGAGAATATCTTCCTTGTGTTGTCCCACAAAAAAATCAAAACACAACAAACCCGCAAAGATCTAAGCTTTTTAACTGCTTCTAAAAGAAGAACTCTTCATTTCTACTTCCAAACTTTAAAAAAACGCAGAGCTAAACAAACCCACCATTGCGGCAGCTTCTGTCTACACTTGTGTGGCCACCAAAATAGAAATGCCCGCAGTAATAAGATGAGACATGAGAGTTTCAGCTGAAAAGTAAAAACCCTAATAAAAGGGAGCTAGGGTTTCTTTTATTTTGGGCTCTCTCAAATAAGAAGCAGGTCCATTTCATTTGGGCCTAACCTATTTACTATGTCCAGTCAACTCTACAATTTAAAACAGGGGTATTTACGTCCTTTCGTTATCACAAAATAAATAAGCACAAAACTGGAGAGGAAACTGGAAAAAAAAAAAAAAAAACCAGAGCTTGGCTCGTCTTCAAGAAACAGAGAATTTGAAAAAAAAAAAATAATTCTGAAAGCGAAACATTGAACTGCAAAGCCTCTCTGTTTCATCCTTGTAAGCTTCTATTTTTTTTCTCTCTTATTTTCTTTCACGACATTTTCATATCTATAATCTTGTTGTAGAGATTTACGCATTGCCTAGCTAGTTTTTGAAAAGAAAATCAAAATCACAAGGAAGAAAAGTTATGGCCTTTGATTTTGTTTAATCATTTTTCAATTAGAGATTTGCTTGATGTATTTTTAGTTTAAAGCTTGTGGGTTGGTTCAGGGTTTGATTGTGGAACTAGGGTTTTGAAGTTTTCGTTCAGAGTAAGCTACTTTCATTGTTTAAGCTTAGTTTTTAGTTTTTACACTTTAAAGTTGTGAAATTTGGTGTTATTTTTGAAAACCCAGAATTTGATTTTTGTGTTATTTTAAGAGGTTGTCTGGGGTTTTGTTGTTGTTGGATTTAGAATTGTTTAGTTTTGAGGTAAATTGTGGCTGTATGAGATTGGGGTTTTAATGAATAATAATAGTAGTAATCCTGGAAGAAGTATTGGGGTTCCGCCCTCGTTTGTGAATTCTGTTGCAAAGGCACAATCTATGCACGTGAACCACCAAGCACCGCAGTTGCTATCACAGTCACAACCTCAAACACAAGTTGGGCATCCGGGCCACTTTCAGCTGTCCGAGCCGCAAGCTCAGGTCCTGGGACATGCTCAGTATGCACAGGCGGCTCATGCTCACTTTCAATCTCAGATACAATTGGCCAACCAATCCATTGCTCAGTTGCAAAATGTCAATTCTGGTAATGTTGGTGTACAATCACCTCCTGTAGCCACGCCTAGCATTACTAGTGCTAAAAAGTCCAGCCATAAACCGCCCTCAAGGCCTTCAGGTGGTTCATCAAATGCCAACATGGCTTCACTGTTTAAGACCATGGAGTTGACTCCAGCTGCTCATAGGAAGAAAAGGAAGCTTCATGAGAAGGAGATACCTGAAAAAGTGGCAGCTCTTTTGCCAGAGTCTGCACTTTATACCCAGCTGCTTGAATTTGAGGCTAGAGCAGATGCTGCTATGGCAAGAAAGAAGATGGATATTCAAGAGTCACTTAAAAACCCTCCACGTGTTCGGAAAACACTTCGGGTATATGTATTTAACACTTTTGAAAATCAGGTGCAAGGGGCTAACGAGAGGAAGAATGCTGAGCCTCCTTCTTGGTCATTAAAGATCATTGGGAGGATATTGGAAGATGGGAAAGACCCTGTGCTGACTGGAATGATCCAGAAATCATATCCAAAATTCTCGTCTTATTTCAAGAAAATTACAATATACTTGGACCAGAGCCTGTATCCAGATAACCATGTAATTTTATGGGAGAGCACACGGTCACCTGTTCTACATGAGGGCTTTGAGGTCAAGAGAAAAGGAAATAAGGAATTTACTGCAAGAATTAGGCTGGAAATGAATTATGTGCCTGAGAAATTCAAGCTTTCACCTGCTCTTTCAGAAGTCCTTGGAATTGAGATAGAGACTCGCCCCAGAATTTTGGCGGCAATTTGGCATTATGTGAAGTCTAGGAAGTTGCAGAACCCAAATGATCCCTCCTTCTTCACATGTGACCCCCTTCTTCAGAAACTATTTGGGGAAGAGAAGATGAAATTTTCTCTGGTTTCACAGAAGATAAGTCTGCATTTAACCCCTCCACAGCCTATTCATTTGGAACATAAGATCAAGCTCTCAGGGAATTTCCCAGCTGGAACTACATGCTATGATTTCATAGTTGATGTTCCTTCACCATTACAAAAGGACCTTGCTGCGTACTTGACCAGCACAGAGAGTAACAAAGAAATTGATGCTTGTGATGAATTAATATGTAACTCTATACTGAAGATACATGAGCATCGTCGGAGGCGGGCTTTCTTTCTTGGTTTCAGTCAGTCTCCAGCAGAGTTTATTAATGCTTTGATTGCTTCTCAGAGCAAAGATCTGAAGCTTGTCGCTGGAGATGCTAGCCGCAATGCAGAAAAAGAGCAGCGATCTGGTTTCTATAATCAGCCATGGTAAGCATTTTTTCAGTTTTAATCTTATTTTATCTTATCATTCATTATTAACACGTGTCTTCAGATTTACCTTTTTACTCTTTGAATCCTGCCAAAAGGTTTTGGATTGGCCTGGCAAATTGAAGAAGAGAAGATGAAATGAACTCGTATTAATGGAATTTGCTTCTTTTTTTTCTCGTTTGGTGTAGGGTGGAAGATGCTGTTATTCGTTACCTAAATCGCAAGTCTACAGGAAGTGATGCTCCTGGAAGCTCTTGAATAAATGATCCTCAGATTGTCAAAAAGGTGGTATGGAGTTCAATTATTGTGATACCATTGTGGTCTCCAGTTCCTTTTTGTTCTCTTGTATTGATTTAGTTTGTTTCTGCAGTTACGTAGAGGAGTCTTAGATCCTATTTCTTAGAGGCCTTATGATGGGAATTCATTGTCAGGTTGTGGTTCACATGGTGGTTATTTATTATGCTTCATGAAGAAATATATGATATCTTGTTACATAGTATTCATAAATGCTGAAAGCTTGGAATGGGTGACTTCTGCTGTTATTAGGCACTGTTCACAGCATCTTGACCACATTCATCATGAATACCAAGATATGTCAATTCATTTAGCTGTTTATCACGAAACCTTCCAGATACAATTTCACTATCCTGAACTCTCTGTTTTTAATTCTCTCTTTTAGGCATGTCTACAAAATAAAATAAAAATAAATAAATAAAATTCCACCAACTTTTCCTCTTCAAGATCAGAATTTTGGCCTATCCCTTGTCCCAGAGCACAGTTCATTTGAACCACACGCCTGTTTCAATTCTTGATGCTATTGTGCGTAGCTGAATTATATTTTGGCTACTTGTGTGGTCTTCTTAGCCTCGTCGTTGGTTAATGATAGCTTAGCCTGTGACTTGATTGCATCACATCAATATTTCGCAATAATGCAACAAAATCATGCTCAAGTCTATTGTGCTTATGAACTAAGAGGTCAATTGTATGTTTTGGCTAATTTGTTTAGAATTCTTCAGCACATAAATGATTATCCCGTTAAAATGATGTTTACACAAGAGAAAGACAAGGTAATTGAATTAGTTTGTTGTTGATCTTGCGAGCTCAAATAGATTCTTTGTATCTTCCTGGACGATCTTTGCTTAACATCGGGTCATTATAAATCATTTATATAACTTTTAGTATCCTCAAGATACCAAGCCCAGGCCCTTAGGGGTTCATCCAGCCTAGAGATATCATGTTCGAGTCTTACCATTGTTTCTTAGAGAATTTATATATTTTGATAGAATTTGTCTACTGTTCTGGATAAATAGAGATAGTTAAAATAGAAACGTATTTCTGGAGTAAAATTTTATATTTTTAAAACAAAAGGTATATAAAGAACAATTAAACAGTTTAGGTTGATCTTATTTTATTTAGAAGGTCAAAATAAAGTTGTTTTTGATGATTTTTTTCAATAAAAAAAGTTAATATGTTTTTGACCTATTTTACCTCTGGTCACGGGTTGATCTATGTTTTTAATTGAGTTAAATCGAATTAATTCTTTATTTTTTTGAAGCTCGGATTAGTCTAAGCCTTGAGCCAGATAGGTCCTAGATCGACCTCTCAATTGATTCAAGTTTTATAATTAGTTTTATTTTATTATTATTGATTTCAACACTTGATATGAACAAAAATAAATAAAAAAATATTTATTTTTTAAAATGTGTAAGTTTTATATCCTTGTATATTTGGTTTCCAGAAAAGTGTTTTCTCTTTGGCTGTGTTTGTTTTCCGGAAAGTGGTTTTCGGAAAACTACTTTCCAAACTTTCATGTGTTTGTTTGCCATTAGAAAAGTTGGTCAACGAAAAATACTTTCCAGTCAAAGGAAAATTTGGCTTGGTTTTCAGGAAAGTGTTTTCCTGAAAAATTTGGGCGGAAAACACTTTCCGGAAGTTGTGAAAAATTTAGAAATATCATTATTTGCTGATTATATCAAATTTGATCCTCAAACTTTTGATTGCTATATATATTTTGTTTTGAATATTTATTTTTTAATTTCATCTATTAAAATTTAATTTTTATATTAACTTTGATCCTTATTTTTATAATTGCTATTTGCTTTTTCCTTATCATTTTTTTATTGAAATTTTTTATCTATCAAATTTGGTCCTCATTCTTTTGATTGTTACTTATTTTATTTGAAATAATTTATGAAATGTTAATTATTATTATTTTAATTTTTTCATCTTTCAATTTTTTTATTTTTTATTTGATCTCTATTATTTTGATTATTATTTATTTTATCTGAGATAATTTATGAAATTATATTTTTTTTCAATTTCATTCCCATTCAACTTTTTAATTTGTAAGATTTGTTCCTCATTATTTTAATAAACTTGAAAAAAATAAAACATTAATAAGTTATTTTCCAGCTCATTTTCCATAAAATAACCAAACACTGGAAAATATTTTCCAACTTATTTTCATTACACTACCAAACATTGGAAAATACTTTTCAGGAATTCACTTTCCCTGGAATTCACTTTCCAAAAAGAAACTACTTTCCAGCAAACAAACGGGTCTAGAAGTAAAATAATTTTTTTTTATATTTTGTTATGTTTTATTTACCATCAACAACAAAAAAATAACAATACAAAAATCATCACTTTATTTAATATATCATTACCAAATATAAATTTATTTTTTGTTCTTGTACTCACTGTCTTCAGGCAGCAATGAAAGACGCCCGTTAGATGGGCATATTCCATCAATTTATAACGAAACTATGCCAACAATGAAATAAATGTATTTAAATATTAGCTGAAGCGGAGGGGTCTTATAAATTAATGAAATGTCATTATCAATGTTTTTAAATTTCCACCCCCATTAAGGCACTGTTTAGAAACTTCGGTGGTGCAAACTGTGTTCCATAAAATTTTAATATTTTTTTGTTTAAATTTATTTTTTTAGATCGTTTTTATAAGTTAATGTTAAAAATAATTTTTAAAAAATAAAAAAAATATTATTTTAATGCATTTCTAGACGAAAATTACTTTAAAAAATAATGACTAATACACTCTCAAACACATTTTAAATAATATATTAAAGTCTAGATATAAAAATAATATTATTAGAAACCCCACAAATTCCTGTCTCTTTAGATAAGTGTACGCATAAAAATAGTTTTATTAACCAATTTGTTAAGGCAGGACCTTCACAAAGCAAGAAATAGAATAATTTTTGTTTTTGTGTTTTAAAAATATATTTTAAAAATTAATTTATTTTAGATATTTGTATATTATTTTAATGTATTGATGTTAAAAATAATTTTTGTTATTTTAATATATTTTTAAATAAAAAATATTCTTAAAAACAACTACTACGGTAATAAAAAATAAAAAGAAGAGAGATGAAGATGCTACTGCAGAATTATTTAATTTTCTTTACTTGGATCCTACGTTTCTTACATCTTTTATTGTATACACTGAAATTCCCTCCAAAACAGCTGCTGACAATCTTCTAATCGGCAGTTTCCATTTAAAGGACACAGCTCCAATGAACCCGGGACTCGATTTGAGATTAGACTACCAGTGCGTTTATTTTCTGCTAGTTTTTATATTAATGGTCAAACAAAAGCGGTAATATTTTTGGTAACAAAGAGAATTACGTTTTATGCTAGGTAACTCTTTAAAAAGTAAAAAATTAAGTTTGAAATTTAAATTTTGGCCAACAGTTTTAATATATTTTTTTTAACTGAGTTTCATAAATATTTTTTAAAAGATATTTGAAAGTTTTGTTATTTTTTAAAGTGTTTTTTACTGAGAAATATATTAAAATAATATATTTTTTATTTTTTAAATATTATTTTTAACATCAGTGTATCAATGATATGAAAATACCAAAACAATGTTAATTTGAAGCAAAGAAAAAAAAAAAATTTCAATAAAATTTTTTCTAAATATTTTTTTTTATTGTATATAAACTTTAATTATATTTTTTACCATACATATATTTAAATCTAACTACCTCTGATTAAAAATACTTAGTTGTATCGTAGTTGTATCTAACTACCTAATTTACCATACATATATTTATATAAACAAATAAGATAAATATTTAATCCAAATATCTTATATATATTATTTTACTATATATAAACTTCAATTATAATTTTTACTATTTAAATCTAACTAAATATAATTAAAAATACTTTTTTCTAAACTGATTTTTTTGAAATTATAATAAAAAAGCTACCTTAAAAGTAAACGTACCCTTATCACCAGCCACTATCTCCCTTTCAGCCCTCCCTTTGTCTTGCTACGTGTCTAGCCACTTCCAATTGCTTATGAAGAAAATGATCCCTATATATTAGCCCTTAATTCAACATCTCTTTCACAGCACCAATCCCCGTGTGGCTGACTTTCTATTAGGTGGAAGATGTTTGACAATTCAAAAAAACTAAAGAGAAATATATATATATATATATATATATATATATATATATATATATATATATATATATATTTGTATTATGCAAATTGAAATTAAGGGCAATGTCATTTATCTTAAATAGTAGGTTTCTAAACACTAATTGACCCGTTCTGTTTGTCCATCCGGTCATGAATATCTTGTCTCTGTCTGTGACCGCCGGCGATCCATGAAATTCTCACATGGGGATCTCTCTCTCGTACGTGGAAACTGCCATGTTACATGATGACAAGGCAGCTTGAAACTACAGGATCATCATTTAACATGCACATGCTCTATATATTGCCCCTATGAAGGTACAATTCATGCAGCCATGTCTGCCCATCATGCATGTTGGAGCCCTGCCTCAAATTCATCCATAGATCCCACATGGGCGTGCGAGCTTTCTTTTCAATTGCTTCATGCTTGCTCAAAAGGAGCTTCCATGCTAGCTAGGGTTTTCGAGCTTCAGTTTTATTACAGGAGTACCTGCCTCTCTTTTTAATGTGTTTCTCAAGGCAAATTATTTGCCTTGTTTGGTCACAACGCTTTATCGTGCCACAACCACGTACGAGGCTGAAGACGGCTTTTCTTTTCTCCTGTGGCTATCTATTTCTACTTAATAATATTTTTTTTCCGACATGATTAATAGTTAATATTTGGATTAATAAATTTAAACTAAAATAGATCTCTATGGTTGGTTAAAAAGAACAATTACATG
The DNA here is from genome assembly GCA_007827005.2 of Populus simonii. Classification (NCBI taxonomy): domain Eukaryota; kingdom Viridiplantae; phylum Streptophyta; class Magnoliopsida; order Malpighiales; family Salicaceae; genus Populus; species Populus simonii. Next base: position 4,325,124 of record CM017475.2, on the reverse strand, counting down.
GCTTAAAATAAATCCATTTATTTTGCAATCTCATGATGTCATTTATTTGGTTAAAAAATAAATATTTTAGTACATATATAATTTATTTATTTTATAAATCATGAAATAGTTTCTTTTCTTTCGGGGACAGAGAGAGAGATTGTTGGCGGTATTTCGTCGGAATCCAACAAAACTATCCAATTCCGGCGAGCTGGAAAGAAGAAGACATACACCACACGTGGTCCTTATTTTTTGTTATGAATACATTTTTTTGTTGTAAAATACATTTTTAATTTTCTTAGAAATAAACATTCTTAAAAAAAAAAAATCATAATATCTCTAAATCATGTTTTCTTTGTCTTTTATGTTTTCCTTATTTTCTTAAACAATACACCACGCGTGGTCCTTATTTTCTCTATCATTTTATTTTAAGAAAATCAAATAAAAATTCATATACTCAATGACCACTGAAATTAAATATAATAAATAGTAAAAAAATTATAAAACATTTATGAAAGTAAATCCAATTAATAAGATTAAAAAAAACTCATGGAGTGTCTATCAAACCACTTATGGAATTTTGCATACTACTGATAGATTATTTTTTCAATACTAAGACACTACATTTGTTGAGGAAACATTTATTAATGAAATCATTGATAGTACTTGTTTGTCGAGAATTTATTGTCGATGATTTTTATTATATCGATCAGTCCATTGGTAATACCATTATAATAGAGTTACAGAAAAAAAACACGTCAAATAAAAATAATTTACCGACTTTATTTTGTTAGTACTTCCATCAATGATTTAATTAATATCACTAAAGGAATCATGACTCGTCAGTGACTTATATATTGTCAGTGGTATTTCTTGTGATTTTTTTCAACTCTCTGGAACTTTTCAAGGATTTAACCTGGAGGGTGATTTCGTTTGTAATAGTCAGTGGCATTTCAAGTAATTTTTTTGTCTGAAACTTTCCGATAGATTTATTCCATCGGTAATTTTGTCAGTAATTTTTTTAATATTTTTTTAAATAAATTAAATAAAATAAAATAAAAATAAAAAACCAAATATTTATTATAAATTTAAAAATTATCAGTTTGTATACAATTGTAGATTTTCTACAAAAAATCAAATTCTTTCACATTTACTACAATTTTTAACTTAATAATAAAATTGATAAAATATAAAATGTAATCATTAAATAAGTTATTATTTATTTCATTACAAAACACCTAAGTCACAAAATCAAACTCAATTTCATCAAATTACGAACAAACACAATTTCTTAAAATCTCAAACAAATCCTAACATGTACAAATCATACATTCATACAATAAATTTTTATGAAAAAAAAACTATAAAACAAATAAATATACAAACAAACTAAATATACTACATCAGAATACTAAAAAATTAACATTTTAAAAATGAATTACAACAATAAATGAGTAGTTTTTCTTATTTGACATGGCCAATCTTAAAAAAAAAACCAAAACAAGGATACTGACAGGTTGAGAGTTTGAGTGACTATATTTGTGCTGATGAAAGTTTGATTTGTGACAAAATATGAAGGTGATGCGTGCTGTTAATTTTTTGCATAATAAAAAGGAAGAAGAAGAAGAAGAAATGAGGGAGGGGGAGAGAAGGTCATCTATCAGGTTATAACTTAAATATTATAGATGGGTTCACCAACAGATATTAGCTACGAGTTTATTTTGTTGGTAAAACCGTTTATAATTATGACACATCTTTTTTATTTTTTATTTTCTTTTCATTCCAACTGTAATTTTCTCAGTATATACTGATGAAAATTTTTTGTCGGTGTATATCAAGAGGGACATGGCGATAAAATATTTCTTCAGTAAATGTCATTGTAAATTACTAACGAGTTTTATTCCATCAGTAATTCCATTTGTATTTGAGAAGTTTTTGGTAGTGAACAATCCATGTGAATTATGGTAGCTAGTCATTACAATAAAACAATGTAAAATTTAAATAAGAAATAGAAATGTGAAATATGTTCGTCATTATAATTAAAAAAATATAAATAATATTTGTTTTTCATAGTTTAGCCAGAACAACAAAAGCACAAAATTGTAATAATATTTTTATGTAGTTTGTAATAATTTATAGTAGTTTTTATATTAGAATTAAAATAATTCTTTTTTGATATAAATTGTAATTGGGTAAGCTATGATTAAGAAATTATTCTTTTGGTAATTTTATAGATAATTCTTAATTGCCATGGAAAACATATAATACTATAATATACTTACTTTTTTATAAAATTGCAAATCATATGGATAAGGTCTATTCAGGGAATTAAAATTTATTAATATCTGATTTATTTATTTATAAAATTAAGACATTTCAATTTATAATATAATTAATAGAGAATGAAAATGACTAATATAATTTATTTGAAAAGAAACTTGAGTAGTTTTTATTGTCTAATTTGCATTTTTTTCCCCTCACCAATAGTCTTTTAACACAAGCTCTTTCAACACATTTATAATATACTTTATTATAAGCTTCTTTTATTTATCATTTTACATTAAAATTAAAAAAAAAAATTGGTTTAACAAAGGGCATCTCCAAGCCTATTGTACCTAAGACTATTTCCCTTTCGAGTCGAAGCATGAAGGTAAAGCTCTCTAGAAAATTGAACTTGTGTTATCATCATTTTTTAGAAATAGACCACTATCATCTCTATATCAATCACTTATTGGTTAAAATTAATTTTTAGTTGGGATTTTTCTTTTTATAGAAAGAATAATTTTTTTTTGGAGAGAGAGGGGGGGGGTAATTTCCTTTTTCTAATCATTTTATTTATTCCTAATTACTATATTTATGTAAATATTTAATTTAATCAAAATGATATCATATTTATACTAATTGTGAAAGAGATGCAACCTAGTAGAAAAGGAAGCAATATTGCAAAAAAAAAATTAAGGATACTGGTTAAAAACTATTTTAGAGAGTGAATAAATTATATTTTTATTACTTAAATACTTTACCATTATGTAAAGTGAATGGATTTTATATATTTATCTTATTATTATCTAGGAAACCAATTTACAATCATCAAAATTATTCCAAGGTAAAAAACATTTAACATTTTGAGAGGACAATAATAACTTTTTTAAATAATATATTACAGCTTATTTAGTAAATTTCACACATATATATATAAAAGGAATCCGATTCTTTCTCTTGATCTTAGATTATTTGTTCCTATCTTTCCTAGTTTATAGGATAAATAATTGTTATGTTTGTTTGTTTTCTATTATGTAGGATCTTCCAACTGTATATACATTATATATAATGAGAATCAATAACCTCAATACTATTGAGGATTTTAGCCACACTTTACACATGTTTTTAAACCTTGTTATTGTATCATAGCATAATCTCTCAAATAAGAAAAGCAAAAACATCCAAAAGTGCGAAGCATAGTGTAGTTGGGGTATTTACCAAACAGGAGCTCGTAAGGAGTTTTGCCATCAAGACTTTGTGAGGGGAGTCGGTTGATAAGATAAACGGTTGTTGAGAAGGCCTCAACCCAAAGAGATAGCAGAACACATGCATGAAACATAATAGTGAGTCTATTTCAGTGAGATGCTGGTGTTTACGTTTAACAATCCTATTTTGACTCGGTGTATAAGGGCAAGCAATGCGCAACACAATACCACAAGATGTGAAGTGAGAGCGAAATTTATTATTTATAAATTCAATTCCACCATCACATTGGAAGGACTCAATTTTGGAAGAAAATTGAGTCTTAATATAATGTTAAAAGTTGAGAAAGGTATAAAAAAAAATTAGATTTGTGTTTTAATGGAAAGAACCAACTGAATCTAGTACAATCATCAATTAACACTGCATAATATCAAAAACAAATAGTGGAACAGACAGGTGAAGGACCCTATAAATCACAGTGTAAGAGATTAAAAGGCAAATCACAATGAGTATTATTAAGTGAAAAAGGCCAAACGATGGCTTTTGCCAAGGTTACATCCAACACATAAACCGAAATCCAAACCCATCAATTTATCACTACGGGAAATAAAACCTGACTTTGAGAGAGAGTCAACAGTACGAAAACTAGGATGGCCTAGGCGAACATGCCACAAATGAGTAGAGGCACGCAGTCTATTGGAAGAAACTATGGAAGCAAGAGCATGATGATGTTGCTCGAGCACGTATAGGTCATTCTCACATCTGCCGACCCCCATCACAACTCCTGTGACCCGGTCCTGTATGGTAAAACTAGAATAAAGAAAGATGACTCAACAATTATTATCCTTTGTAAGTTGACTAATGGAAATAAGCTTTTTTGTAATACCAGGAAGAACTAAAACATTAGATAAAAGTAATGAGTTATTGGGTACAAGAGTGGAAACAGAGCCAGTGTGAAAAATAAAAAGAGACTGATCATTACCAACTATCACCCTTTCATTACTAGAGTAGACAACATGAACATCTACATCCTTGGGATCATTTGTCATGTGAGAGGTGGCACTAGAGTTCAGATACTAGGCAGAGTCGTTGGAGTTCGGGGTCGAACAAGCAGCGAAAGCCTCCACAAGGTTGGCAAACTGCTTTTTCTTAAGATTAAAAAATGTCCAACAGCGTTTAGCCAAGTATCCCTTCTTGTCGCAGAGTTGACAATAAACTGGAGAAAAATTGGAGAAAAACCAATAATCTGGGGAGAAGGGGCTAGGACACTTTACACAAGTTTTTAAACCTTGTTTTATATATATATAATTCATTACGTGTTCTTATGATAAATTCTTCAATATTAATTTGATGAAATTTTGAATAAGATATATAGTATGTTTTATGTATGTCTAATATACACAATAGAAAAGAGGTGAAAAAACAAAAAAAAAATTAAGATTATAAAGTGTTTGGTTTGGAGGCGGCTTTGACTTTTTTTAGCGGGGCCCACACAAAAACATGTATTTTTAGCTTTTGGAGATGTTGTTTGTGCTTTAAAAGGTTGTACATTTTTTTAAAAAAAACCATCACACCTCGAAGCCAAACATACATTGAAGTTTTAAACCAATGCACTCTAGAATTTCCCACAAAAAGAAAAGAATTCTAACAAAAAAAAAAAAACTTCGCTTGTATCTTTATCAAAGGCATATCACATATAATAAAATCTTTTCAACAAGAATGCAACTTAACACAGATAAAAGCGAAGTACATGACCATGTTAGAGAATAATATAAATCATATTCTTGGAACCTCACCTAAAAGCTTAAGCTTTTAGGTTGAGATGGTTCTTTGACATGGTATCAGAGCCTTGATGACCAAGCGGTCACGAGTTCGAATCTCACCATCCCCATTTATTTGATAAAAAATAAGCACAAGGTAATGTGGGTATGTGCAAGTTTCAACCCCAAAGGGCTTTCACTTGAGAGGGTGTGTTAGAGAATAATATAAATCATATTCTGGGACCTTACCTAATAGCTTAAGCTATTGGGTTGAGATGGTTTTTTGACAAGCCACACATATATTAATTACAAATGCAACATGATATCCTATATTTTATTTCATATATCACCATTTCCATTCCTTCTCTTGACCATAACCTTCAACCCACCAACCATATGAGCTGTCAATAGAGGAGCAAAAACTGGTTCGTTATCAAAAACCGGTTTGATCTCGAATCGCCTCAATACGGAAGCCATCACATATTTCATCTGTATCATAGCCATCTCCTTGCCTAGGCACACCCTTGGACCGGCTTGAAAGACAGGAAACGTATATGGACTCACCGATTTCAATGTCTGATCATTACCGATTTCTTGAAACCACCGATCTGGTCTAAATTCAAACCGGTCCTTACCCCACAATTTTTCCATTCTGCCCATTCCGTAGGGAAAATAGGTCACTCTATCTCCCTTTCTGACAGAAGTTCCGTCCGGCAAGACATCATCAATAATAGCATGCTTTGAGTCCCATGGAACTGGAGGGTACAGCCTCATGGACTCACATAAACTTGCCTTCAAGAAATTCATGCCTTTTAAAACTTCATAATCAATTGCCTTTTCACCATCGTCAAGTAATGATTTTACTTCTTTCACGATCATTTCCTCAGAGTTTCGATGCTTTGAAAGCAACCAAAATAGCCAAGTCATTGCTGCTGACGTTGTATCTCTCCCTGCCATGATGAAGCTTATCACCATATCTCTTACAACTTCCTCGCCGTGCCCTGCTTGTAATAATCTTGACAGAAGATCACTTTCCAATTTTCCTTCTCTATCATTTTCAAGAACCCTCTTCTTGGTCTTAACAATTTCTGAGACTGAATCATGAACAAGCTTGATTGCTTCTTTCAGTTTTTTCTCAGCCCCTAAATTGAAGAGTTTCTTGGCCTTCCACACAGCATAAACTGGCGCCATTCCACGCATAGCGCTTATTTCTGAAGCAGCATCAAATGCTTTAACAAGCGGCGGGATGGGCCGTGAAAGATCCAAGCAAGAAGGATCAGTCCCCAGAGAAACTCGACAAACAATATCAAATGAAAATCTCCTCAACAAATCTTGCAAATCCAATACACTCTTAGCTTCCACGGCCTCTTCTAACAACGGTATTAGACGATTTTCCACCTCTTCTTGTAGTGTCATAACAACGAATTCTCTCAAAGACTTGGTGCTGAACTCATGGCTAGCCAACTTACGTTGAGTGCTCCATAATTCACCATCAGCATTGAATATGCCGCACCCTAGAAGGTCCCCAAGGATTTCAGTAAAGGGTTTTCCTTTAGGGAAGTTAATGAAGTTGGTCTTGAGGACGTACTCAACATTTTCCGGATTGGCCGTCACAATAATGCGGCGGGCACCTAACCGCTGCACCACAATGGTTTGTGTTGGTGACACCGACAAAAGATTGGTGTACCAGTCTAAAAGGCAGCGGCGATTCTTGTAGAAAGAGATTAGGCAGCCTATAATTGGATAAGAAGGAGGGCCATGAGTGGTGGGTGGTTTTGTTTGAGAGGCGTAGAATTCTTGAAGGACTGAGAAGAAGAAAGAGAGAAGGTAAAAACCTAGATTGCAAAAGATAATGAGAAAGATGAACATGGCTAGCTCTTTTGGACAGAGTTTTTCTCCTTGATTTTTTGGTGAGGATTATCGAGAGAGTTTTGCTTGTTTTTGTACTAGAGTAGTTTAAAGTAGGATTGATCCAAGGATATGGGGAAGAAGGGCTATATATACACACACAAACACAGTGTTGTGAGTTGATACAATTTATTGGCATGTGTTTGATACCGAGAGAGAGAGAGAGAGAGAGAGAGAGAGAGCCGTGGATATCTTTAGAGAGAAAAGGTAGAAAAGGAAAGAAATCATGCATTCAAATCCAATTTGATCATGAGCATAAAAAAGTCCAATTTAATGTATTGGTTAGCTAATTTTAAATTAACTAAAAGTCATATCTTCATAGAGATCACTGTATCTTCAGGGATCCTCCCATGTGTTTGTACTCGTTTATGTATGACGATTTTATTGGTAGACTTTCCTTGTTTAATTTGGTTTTCTGGATCGTGAAGCCCCGATTTCAACCCAAAAAAAAATTGAGATTTAATCTAAGTTTTAATTCATTGCCTAAACCATATTCTATAGCTAAATTACTAAGTTTTCATTTCTAGGGTCACTTTGCATATACATTGAAACTAACTAGATTTATTTCTCATCTTTGACAATTTTTAAATCTAAATCCTTCAATAAAATAAAAATTTTCTCATATATATATAGATAGATATTTCCTCTAACCTAATTATTACTAAATCACCGAAATACTGAACTAATTCAAAATAATTTATGGATTAGAAGCATCATGTGTTGGAGAATAAATCTTAATTGACAGATTCTTTTATTTTTAAAAATGAGCATGCATGATGTCAAAAAATCATTTCAACTTAATAACTTAAACTATTAAATAAAATCTCAAGATATGAAACAATAATTTAGTATCTATTTTGTTAGTGATATAACATTGTAGCCCTTCTAGTTTCATAAAGCATGATTTAATCCCTAGACCATCTATATATGAGGGTCAATTCTTAAAAAATCACCAAATTATTCCTAGATTTTTTTCAATTAAAAAGGTTTTTATTTCAATTAATACATTTTATAATTAACATGCACTTAACGGAGAGGGTAAGTTATACATATCCACTTTTTTTATATAATAATTGATTGATTTATTAATAAAATAATCGTTCAGATAATGATTAAGAGAAACATAATGAATTTAAAGAAAACTAAAAGAAAAAAAGATTGGAAACAATTCCAATTACAATATATTAGTAATATCATAATCTAAGCTTCATTTCTTGCGCGTTTCCTGCTTGTATTTATCTAGAAATAAATGTCTTCAGCACTGCGAATGAGATCAGTTCCTGTATATGAAAAATCAAGCTCGCTAACCTTATCTAACAAGTTGGACGATGAAGAATCAAGCCAAAAACTTCATCCTAATCCACTGTTTTGGTATATATATATCCACTTCTTTTTTAAAAAAAACACATTTAATTTAATTAAAAAGTTACAAAAAATAACACATGATATTGAAAATGTTTGATTTCTTTTCCTCTGATTTATATATGCTACGGTTATTATTCATATTGTTTCCTTATTTGAATAAATAAATGGAACACATATAACATATACATCTTCCAATTTATTAATTAAATCATGTTTCACAGTTGAAGGAAAGATATTCCATTAGTTTTATATATCTATGTCGTAGGCACACACATATATATACATCAAGCATATATATATATATATATATATATATATATATATATATATAGAGAGAGAGAGAGAGAGAGAGAGAGAGAGAGAGAGAAAAGACAACTAGAAATTGCAAAGTTTACTTTTCAATCGTCGTTGTCAGGAGTAATTAAATTATTTCACGTTGAGAAAACTTCAATGGGTGTCTCCCTCTGAACCCAACTGGTCTTGTGCTCTTGCGCCGATATTTAATAGGCATGTGAAGGTTCTGAAGCACGTTTTTGTTTCCAGAAGAGATACTGCTTCGACACCATGCAATTGCTTCAAGCACAGCCCTTTTGTGGCCTATAATCTGGCACAATTCAATCCTACACCCTCAATTATTAGCTGCTAGCAAAACTTATCACCTCCGCCGATATTTAAGAGGCAGATTGCTTGTAGCTAGTAGTTGCCCCATTTGAACCTTGGTGGGGCTTCCTCTGTTCTTTTCAGTTAAGTTGAATTCAACTTAAAAGATAACAGGGTCGGTTTAAGTTAAATGAGGGTTTTCATTTTATAATATTTTATTATTATTTTTCATAAATATTTGACAAGTAAAGTCTATTTTCGTTTCATAAATTATAATCACTTCAAATGGGATCCATGGACGAAGGTTGAGTTAACACGCACTCTTTTTTCCTTTTTCTTCTTTTTTTTCGGGTTGGTCCAAGCACTATCTGACCTTGGAAAGGGCACAGCCCCCGTGTCGTTTGGCTTACTCCACGACATTAAAGCAAATATTCTAATCTCCGTCAAGAGTAATATAGCGTGTAATAAATTTAGCACACTGTCTGAATTCTAATGTTATAATTGATTGATTAATGAGTATTAATTTAGTTCAAAAATAAACTAAGGAATTGATTAGGTGATTAAGGATGTTTATTCTTTTCATTAAATCTCTAAATTAAAAATTAATACACGAAAAAATTATTAAATTATTCTGGTTCTATCATTTCGAATATATACATAATCTCAATTCATAATTATCCACCTGTCCTTGTCAGCGCATGGTAGCAGTTTATTATCATCGGGCGGTCAATCATGAAAACGGCGCCGTCGAAGGCTAGTTTTTTTCACGTGCAAGAAATGATCGCTTGACAAAGCCCTCCTACGAGCCAAGCAGATGGTGACATGACAAAGCACCGACCCATACGACCCCAAAGCTGGAAAAATATGGAGCGATCTTCCATCGAATCCATCTTTCTCTTTCTCTTTCCGTCTCTTGTGATGATATATAAAAAGGAAAGAAAATGATGACCGAGGCTCTGCCTCTTCCGACACTGTTCGTTTTCTTTTTTTTTTCTTTTTAACATGAATGTTTGGACCAACTTGTATGCAACTCGACTAATTCCATGGACCCTGAAGTTAATGAATATATAAATCTTCAGTGACCATCATATTATCAACCATAAAACTTAAATCTAAGATTATAAAAAAATGAATTTCTTGATCCCAAATTCTTACTATTTACTATCTATTATATGTTTTCATTCCCTTTTTAGTGTTGGAAATTAATGAATAATATCACTTCTTTTCGTAGCATATATAATAATCATGCGTTCTAAAGAAAGCTCAGTCAATCAATTCATACACTCGGGAAAGAGATATTTTTTTATAGCTATACAATTGCGGCTTCGAATGGATTGGAGTTAATTCCATTTCTAATTCCAAACTCAGTGAAACATCGATTTCCATCTATCTCATTCGCTACTTAGGCATAAAGTAGTCTAGTAGGGTTTGATTATTGTTATGAAAGAAAAAGTATGAAGATAGTAATAACATAAATATGTTTTTGTTAAAGAGATAAAAAATATATATATATAATAAATTTATATTTAGAATAATTTTAGAGTTAATCCCTATATTTTAAAAATATAAGGTATAGAAATAACATATTTTCAAATAACATATTTTTTTATATTTTATTTCTAAAATATCATTGTAAAAAATTTTAAGTTCTAAAATTATCTAACTAATACATGAAATGATAAAAATAATTATTATTATAATTTTAAAATTCAATTCGGAGATTGATACAAGTTTTTATATCCAGGTAATAGATTTTAAACTTTGAGCTGGGAATGAATTGAGTGAAAAGGCTAGTGTAATAGATTTTACAGGTCAATCCATCCAAGGTTTTTTCTTTAAAAAAATCAAATTTATGTGGTTTTGAAATTTGTTTAAAATAATTAATAATCAAATTAGATTGTGATTGGACTTAATGGGTCAACTAAATTAACTTTGGATTAACTTTTTTTTTTACAACCAGCCTAGGATATAAAGTATATTAACTAACCATTTAGGTGGTGGTCCAGTGGTAAAAGTTTGGGATTAAGAGGTTTGCTCTCTCTGTGGTTTCAAGTTCGAGCCCTGTGATTGCTCATATGATGGCCACTGGAGGCTTACATGGTCGTTAACTTCAGGGCCCATGGGATTAGTCGAGGTGCGCGTAAGCTGACCCGGACACCCACGTTAAACTAAAAAACAAAAAGCATATCAACTTAATCTTAGGTTGATCTGCTGCATATTAGTGTCACCAACAAGTTATTCAATATGTAAAAAGCCTCGGATAATAACCGGAGATAAGATAATAACTTTGAATTTTTAGTACTTGTTTGAGAATGTGATAAAAATTATATTTTAAAGTATTTTTTATTTATAAATATATTAAAAATTTTATTTTTATTTTTTAAATTTATTTTTGATATTAATATATCAAACATATAAAAAATATTAAAAATATTTTTAATTTTTTTTAAAAAAAAAAACAATGTTTTTACCGTGCAAAACATGCCACCCGGAGATTGAACTGATCCAGCTTCCATAATCCCCACATTTTTAAAATGTCATGTTTAGATGAAAAATTCCGTCAATAATATGTCATGTCAAACGACTGAAAAGAAGTTCACGCTCTCATATATGACAAGGTAGAAATTAATTGCAACTTTCCTTGAAGGGCCCATTTGCACTATCCCAAAAGCAATAATTAATGGGCTTTGGACCATCGAATTGATTGCCCGTTTGTCTTCAATACTCCAAATCCTTCCGTAGCCAATCGAATGCCTTGTAAATGATCCAGGGAGTTTAGAGAGACAAAATTGTTTACTGTATTCTGTTTTTTAAATTTGAGAAATGGAAGAAGGGGGAATGAATACTAGTTGTGAAAGACAACTAGTTTATTATATAAATCAAGTGGGGAAAAATGCAATAAAAATAAAAATAAAAATAAATAAATAATGCACCACCTTCATTCACGTCAACTATTTGTTTCTTGCTCAGCTCCATTGCTTGTAGAGAGTTACCATTATTCAGCTCATAACAAGGACTCACCTCTTCGTTTAGGAGAATTGCATTGGACGTGTTAAGAGGGAGACAAGTTTCATTGCAGACCCAAATCTTGAGCTGAGAAATATCGTGAGTTCTGTCAGGCATTGGTTCAGGTTCGCAAGACTTCCTGCATCCAGGCCAAATCCCAAGAGTTTGCATTGTATAGAAAAAGCTAGTGTTAAGACTTCGGCATGCTAGTGTCAAATGGTGCGCAGCTTTGATCTTATGAATCTAACTAGGATCATTCAAGCGGTACCCGAAAACAAAAATAAGAACATTTCCAATCTTAAGAAACTGCAAAGCTAGTATCAGTTCCTTGGACATGAAGAATCAGTTGCAAACTTGAGATTTGCATATAATAACAGGATGCAAGCTTGAAGGTGACATTAGGAAAACCGTATTCTACACTATATTTATCACAAGCTCGAGTTTTAAATGTAACTTTACATGAATAAGCTAACATCAAAAATCCAAATGATTCGCTATGAGATTAGTGCTCAGTGTTGAAACTAGAAAGCAGGATCTGAAAGAAAGTTTTGATTCAAACTAGAGACATTGAAACAGCCCAAAATTGTGCGGATGCTCTTTAAGTTTTCTAATGATACGACCACATGTCGCAGCACGCAATAGAAAGTATCTTGGAACCAAAAGACCAAACCCGCTAAAAAGACAAAACCATACAAATTGCTCATTCTTGTGCTCAAGTTATTATTTCTCTCCTATGTTACAACTTGCATATTTTAGATATTTCCTAAGTTACATAAAAGACAAGAAAATAATCTACTATCCTGATCTTGGATGGCGCACATCCAGAGATTAGCCTCATCTCTGAACCCGAACAGTCAGCCATTTACTTTTTTACACACCTCTCAACCTTGCAACCAGCTCATCCTGCACAAGCAATGCCACGAATGAGTGAAGGAACATGCAAAATGAGAAGGATGATTCTAACATTTCTAGTCACTATGAAAATGCCAGTCTGAGGGCCACAACAGCATGCTAACTGATAAAATACATGTAGTTCTTCCTTTAAAGTTCATTGACTGGTTTTGTAGAAGGCGACCCTTCTCCTCCCTTAATCCCTCCCACCGCATAGAGGAAGAGGGTTCACTTTTCTTTGATTCGTACCAAAGGCCTCCACCTTGTGAAGGAGGAGGAGATGTACTGCTTTGACTAAAGGTGCAATACAAATTAGCATCAATCCATTTGAACTACCAATGAGAGGAAACATATACTGTAATTATTAATTATCTATTCTTTTCTGTATATGAATCACCAACACCCATATGACTAGATAGCAAAGACGTCCAGACCAGATAAACATAAGCTGTATACTTGCCTTCCTTCCTTTGGGTGAAAGACCTCGCTCTTTCAGGAGAGCCCGGAGCCTCTCCACTGTCAAACTGTAATAGTCCTTATCTGATGTGCGGCTATCAGATTCATCTGCATGCTCAAAAACCATTTCAAGGCTCAGTCAAGATACAAGTGAAGAGACCATCACTTAAATATTAGTTTGCATATGAACCGAACATGTCCTATAAATATAACATATAGCTGACATCTAAGACATGCTGCTGCTAAACAAAGACCAACAGCCTCACCTTGTCGGGAACCAATCTGATTATTGCCTCTCTTTGCTGAAGCCCTGGAATTCAAAGCTTTTTCTGGGGCCCTGAAAATTGGTGGCAGCAAGAATCAAGGAGACTGAATTAAATATGCATAAAGGTTTGCCAATATAGAATTGTCACAGCAGAATGAAAAATAGCCGTAAAACAAGCAAAGAAGAGGCATAAAAATAAATGCTCATGCTGATTACTTTAAACAGTAGGGACGGAACTGAAGCATGAAAGCCTCTCTAAATTGAAAGAAAAAAATATGGTTGCAACACAATAATATAATGCTTATAGGAAACACAAACAGGCAGATCTTTTCAGGGAATGTGAAGCATCCTTTCCCAGTAATGATGGGAGCAATACCTCTTTCTAGAACCCTCATTTGCAGCTACCCCCTTCACATCCTTTGAACTGGAATCACCCTTCTGTTTATTGAGCTGGAGTGATCTTATCAGAATGTTCGTCTGGTTGGTCTTTATTTGTTGGCCCTCTGAGTATAAAGGGAGAGGAAGTCAGTTTTTCCAGTATCCAATTATACACTTGCATTGTTTAGAAATTCCAGGAGTTTGATTGCATGAGATTAACCCCCACATTTCTTCAATTTATCAAATGATATAGATGATAGAAAAGGCCACACTGAAACAAAATAATATGGACATGATTCCTACACTGTTCATAGCAACAGAGAAAAATTAATATGTTGGATAATCACCGTAACAGTATAAATAGAGAGGATCAGCGTCTTGAATATTGTTTATGCATTTATACTTCACAAAAGGGCAAATCATAATCAACTAGTACATTTAAAAAATCCACTATTTGAAGTTTAATTTAATAAAAAGAACTGGTGAGATCTAATAAACCTTGAGATTGCTAGCTAACTTAGCTTGTAAAGTTGATTGAAGTTCAGTCCAGGGACTTGAGAATGAGTCCAACTCCACCAGGACTATGGGGTTTTTGGGATAAAGATCAATAATCCTCAGTGTGTGTAGCCCGACATAGGGCCCAAAAGAAGAAACTTATTAAAGTATCAAAGGTTTTGAAATCTTTCAATCCAAAGCAGCTTGAGATATTAGTTCATTTCACTTCATGATTAACTTTTCTATTTCAAGACACTGTTTCCAAATTCAAATACCTACCCCAGGCCAGAAACAGCTCTTATCAAGAACATAAGCCTATGCAAAAGGTAAAATGTGGCAAAATCCTACCCCCCTCTTTTCCCCAAAAAGACAAAAACAAAAAATGAACAGAAAATAAAAGAAAAAATGAGAGAAGTCAAACATAGGAGAATGCAGTTACAAATTTCTATAGCAAGTGCTTTCAAATTTTTGGAACTGCAATCCAATGCTTTAAAAGCTATAAAAAAAAGTTTTCTTATTCTTTCTTCATTGACATATACCATCAGAGTAACAAGCTGGTCTTCGTAAAGAGTTTCATGATGCCTAGAATTTCAGCCAGGAAGGCCAACTCACATTGCTACAAATCTACCATGTATGAAAACTAAACTAGCAGATACCAAGACTCTCCAGGATTAGACTGCCAAGTTCGAAAAATTATCCACATGGAAGCCTGAGGACAACATGAGTATCCAATTCTACAGTAAAATGTACTCTTTCTCTTTCCTAGGAGACCACGGGAGCAGCTTCTCTAAAACAATTTAACCAGTTATGTGAGACTATGACACGATATCTCAGATCGAGAATCAGAAGAACGAAAACCCAATCATGCTACATTTACTGAAGACAAAAACCTAAACGAAAACTTGGCTCTTTCCAAGTAAAACATTGGATATAGCATAAATTCAGGGCTATGAAATTGCATCAAACACTAAAGTTCGGAAAACCCAGAAAGCTAAAAACATAAAGAGACCTGGGGGTGAAGTGTCATGCTCGCAAATATAAACCCGCATCCCACCCTGCATAAAATTTCCATCATTCGAGCAAGATTTCAGCAAACTAGGAAAGAAGACAAACATTAACATAAAGCATCAAACCAAGACACCGCAAACGAAGACAAAACGTAAGAAAGTAAAAGAAAACAAGCCAGCCCTTATAACTTTAAATTACATAAACAACATTCTCTCCATTAAAATATTATAACAGCAACCGAAAAAATCCACATCCTTTTTCCTCATTGTCACTAATCACAATCTTTAAAGCCTCACTAATGTTAATTACCCATTGTAGAAATATGAATAATGCTATAAATACGGACCAGTAGTCAGTAAATTCCTCACTTAAAATTTAGACAAAGACACACTGTCTTAACTAAAATAAATAATTAAACAACTCTGTGAATAAAAAAGTAAAGAAGAAATATATCAAGGGAAGAGAATGACCGGATTGGAGGAGGAAGAGGAGACAGTGGAGGACAAGAAGCCGCGGGAGGGAAGATTGGCGAGGAACTTGGAAGCACCGGCAGCCTTTGGACTGGAATCGGATGGATGAGAAGAAGAGGTCTCCATGGAGATTGAAAGGAAGGAAAACCCTCGGTGGCAAGTACGGATAGAGAGAAAGGGTAAGGCCCGCAAGTATGTGACAGTCAAAAATTTAGAACAGGGGCTTGGACTTGTGCTCCTGTGGCGGTTTGTTGGTGTGTGTGGGTGATGGGTTACACTTTGCTATTTATACGGGGAAGTGGGATTATTTTCTGACTGCTGAGAAACGGAGGAAATTACAACATTATAAAGGAAAAATAAAATAGGTAAAATAAATTCAAGGTCTTTTAAGTTTTGAAATTAGTCATTTTAGCCCCTTCACTTCAATTTTGGTCACTAAAGGCTTTGATTTTTTCATTCGGGCTGGTTGTTTTTGCAGCATTGCCGTGTTTATCAAAATATTTGATTTTTTTCAGATTTGTTTTTATATTTTTAGATTTTTTTGATGTGCATGTGTTAGAAATAAATTTTAAAAAATAAAAAATATTATTTTAACACATTTTTAAGTAAAAAATACTTTGAATAACAACAGTTACGACAATGTCAAACACTACCATTCCATTCGGATCTGTCACTAATAGTATATGAGGACTTTTAATGATGTTTATTTCAAGAAATCAATGATTTTGATTATACAGAGAGATCAGATTAATCTACAAAAAAAAATTGAGAATCAAATTGAATAAAAAATTAAAGAGAGGAGTTAAATTGATTTTTTTAAAAAAATAAAAACCTAAAATCCCAAATACACAAAATAACTTAAGTTTCCTTTTGGAAAGTAAATTCCGGGAAAGTAAATTATTTTTTGATGTTTGGTAGTGTAATGGAAAATAAGTTAGAAAACATTTTTCAATGTTTGGTTATGTCATGAAAAATAAGCTGGAAAATAACTTATTAATGTTTTATTTTTTTCAAGTTTATTAAAACAATGAGGAACAAATCTTACAAATTAAAAAGTTGAATGATAATGAAATTGAAAAAAATATAATTTCATAAATTATCATGAATAAAATAAATAATAATCAAAATAACAGAGATTAAATCTAAAAAATAAAAAAATTGAAAGATGAAGAAATTAAAATAATAATAATTAACATTTCATAAATTATTTCAAATACAATAAGTAACAATAAAAAAAATGAGGACCAAATTTGATAGATAAAAAATTTCAATTAAAAAACAATAAGAGAAAGGCAAATAACAATTATAAAAATGAGGACCAAAATTAATATAAAAATTAAATTCTAAGGGATGAAATTGAAAAACAAATATTCAAAACAAAATATATATATATATATAGCAATCAAAAGTTTGAGGGCCAAATTTAATATAATCAGCAAATAATATGACATTTCTAAATTTTTCACAATTTTCAAAAAGTATTTTCCGTCCAAAATAAAAGAAAAACACTTTCTTGAAACCAAGTCAAATTTTTCTTTAACTGGAAAGTATTTTTCATTAATCAACTTTTCTAATTGCAAATAAACACAGGAAAATTTGAGAAACCACTTTCTAAAAAACAAACACAGCTAAAAATGAAATCAAATTAAAGTGTCATCTCTTCCCCTGCTCTCTTTTCTTACCTTGATCTTTTTATTATTTTCTTTTCTACAATAAAAAAACTAAATTTCCTTTTCTAATTTTTTTTATGATTGAAAGTTATTGGAGAAAATGTAGATGATGACTAGTTATTTGTTGATGCAAACAACACAGTTTTTCTTTGTTTGTTTTTTAGTTTTTTTAGGTTAAACAAAATTTAGTTTTTTTTTCAAGATATAAAAAATAGGTCATAATATATTTTTTGGTATTTAACTTACATGCGCGATAAAATTAATTATTAATTTAAAATCTTAAAGTGGTGTTTAGTAATAAAAAAAAATCAATGCATTTACATTTTAGTTGCCTTAATATATATAAAATTATGAAACTCATGTTTTTTTATAGCAGTAAAAGTTTGATTATTTGTGATTTTTTAAAACGTGACATGTGTTGTGCAAATTATATTTTTGCTCAATGAAGATTTTCATGGTTAAAACCGTCATTTCATTGTTAAAATATTTTTCTATGGTCAAAACTGATTTTTTATGGTCAAGATGGGTTTTTTTAACACTTATTTTAGCTTTAAAAGAAATAATAATAATAATAACAACCACAACCGTAGCAGCAGCAGCCACCCTGTTGATGGGTGGTGCAACGGGGGCTGAACATTTTGCAATTATCTCATCCTCTCTCGTGCACAAATTTCTTTTCTCTCAAATCAATCTCAACCATCGAATCAAATTGCCCAAATAAATCTCAATTGTTAAATCAAAGTCTTATATAAGCTCACACATAGCGCACTGGAGCCCAAACCAATCCCAGTTGTTCGATCAAAATGGCTTCATCCGAGCTTATCCGCACATGGTCATAGACCAACTAAGGCACTAGGCCTTTTCATGAGGGGTCTAGTACATGGACTGGGCGATAGGCCTGTACAACCCTCTATCTAGCCAACAAAAATTCTAAAAGGGATGGATTGGATATTGGCATTTTTGTTTATTCAGGTTAATAATCTATTACTTTCGGTAGTATTGGTCATTAAAAAACAAATCAATCACGAAAAAATAATTCAAATAATAATTAAAAAAATAAAAATAAAATTTAATAAAAAATTAAAAAAATCAAATGAACAATAATAAATAAAAAATAAAATCTAATTAGAAATAATCAATGTAAATAAAATAATTACAATTAAAAAAAAACTAATTCAAAAGGAAAAGAAAATAAAGAACTGGTATAATTTTTTAATAGCCAGCACGCAATCTAAAAAAAACTAAATTGAGACAAAACCAGTGTGAATAGACTTATATGTGCCACCTAGCATGGTTGGATGATCCACTTTTAAGAATAAAAAAACATCTTAAATTATATTTTTTGAAAGTTGTGAGACATCATCTCGCCTTCTAAAAGTAATGGGTGCCGCATGTGTCTGCTATTTTTTTTTTAATTGATTGAAAGATTAGAATAACCCCTCCTAAATGTTAACAAAAACATCAAGTGTGAAAAGCTAAAAATACCTAAAAAAAACTAATTTAAAAGAAAAAATAATGAAGAACTGGTATAATTTTTTAATGACCAGCATGCAATTTTAAAAAAATAAAACCAAATCGAGACAAAACCAGCATAAATAAACTCATATGTGCCACCTAAGATGGTGAGATGCATATTTAGAAATTAAAAAACACCTTGAATGATATTTTTTGAAAGTTGTGAGGCGTCGTCCCCGTCACCCAAAGGTAATGGGTGCCGCATGTGCCTGTTATTATTATTTTTTTAATTGATTGAAAAATTAAAATATCCCCTCCTAAATATTAATAAAAACATCAAGTGTAAAAAGCTAAAAAATACCCCAAATAAAAACTTCAGATAATAACAGGAAAAACAGGTGGGAAAATACAAAAAAAAAAACCTCATAAAACAAAAGTTTAAAAAATTAAAATCCAAAGTTAATTGAGTAACTAGACTGTAAAAAAATTGAAAATCCTATTACACCTCTAAACATCATGCATTTATTTATTTTTATTCAAGGGTAATGAAGTATTTTCAAGTAAAAAAAAATTACGGAAACGTTCACACCCTCCAACAATTATACACTTACATTTATATGCTGTAAAATGATAATATTACCCCTGTTTTTTTTTAAGGCAACCAATAGGATTGCCTTTTCCAAGGGCAAAATGGGAGAAACACAGGATGGCTGTTTAGAGCATGGGTAATAATTGAGCAAACAGTCTAAACTCTAAATTATTGAAGGCCATAACGTGGCATCAGCAAAAAAATATCGACTACTACTTAGAAATAGCCACGTGTCAACATCAAAGCCACGTCATTTTCCAAGTCATTCTGTAAAATGTCAAACTTGTGCGCCATGCGCGCTGTGGCGCATACTAGATTGCCACGAAAGTGGCCGCCATGAAGAATCGGATAAGAAAGGTCCCTTCCTTAAATAAGAAACAAATTTATAGGTCTCCAAGGATAAGCTTTACCCATGTAATTCGTCAACTACTTTGACCACTCTTCTGCATCACCACCAATGCTCCCTCACACTCCCCCACTATCCACGTGTCCTTTTATACCTTTTTTAAAAAATCTTTTTTCTAGTAATGTGGTGTAAATAATATTTTTCAATCAATTTATTCATTTATTTGATTTGAAATTATTAATGACTCTAAGAAATTAGTATATTTAAAATATTTTTTTAATGTGGAACTAGATCTTTGTTTATTATTATCTTTTCATTTATAAGAAGATATTATTTTTAATAGTTGCTTTTTTAAAAAAAATTAAAATATAAGAAGTAAATTGATTTACTCTTCTTTGTAGAAAAAGTTTAAAAATAAAAATATGATATTTTAAGTATTATACACCTGAAATAATTATTCATTTTGAACGTGAATTCTTCTTCTTTTTGTTAAGAAAAAAAATAAAAGTCATTTTTAATGGAAAGAAAGTCAAAATCTTAACGGTGATAAAGTGTGGGAATAAAAAGAACAAAGTGAGATGGGTGGTAGGGGATAAAGGAAGATACGTTGTATTTATTCAGGAGAGATGGTATCATTGTCAGCATTGTAATAATAAAAAAAAAACAGAGAGAGAGAGACCTGCCTTGGATTTGCGCGCACAGAGAAGAAGAGAGACACTAGGCGACCCTTCTATACCGAGAAGAGAGATTGGTGAGTGGTGGAAAAATGGCAAGCATGCAGCTTATGAGAAGGGAAAGTGCTTTTGTTCATGAGGTTACGCAAGACAGTCCAAAAAGTCCAGAAGCAAGGCTGGGAATGAAAGTAGAGGATCTATGGGATGTTCAAGAACCACAGTTAACTCCAACTGAGAAACTTAACGCTTGCTTTGAGGGTATCCCTGTCTCTGCCTTCCCTCCCGCTCCTTCTTCTCAAGGTAAATAAATAATAGATACCCCACTTGTGTTAAAGCTGTAACTTGTATGTTAAAGTTATGAATTAGAGTGATCACGATCACTTTGGTTGTTTTGGTGTTGTTTATGATCAAGAGTGGAACTTTTTGGATACCCTTTTTGTTTTTTATGGAGTTCTTTCTTTCTATAGGAAAAATATTTACTTTTTATTTGGTTTTGTAGTGATCGAGATAAAATCAGACACCAGTCTAGCAGAGGCTGTTCGTATACTTGCAGAACACAAGATTCTTAGTGCTCCTGTGGTGGATGTTGATGCTCCTGAGGATGCTAGTTGGATTGACAGATATATTGGAGTTGTTGAGTTTGCTGGGATTATAGTGTGGATTTTACATCAGGTTAGGTAGCTGGCAAGCTAGCTAGCCAATTTTGTTTTTCTGTTTTGACTAATGAAAGTGATTCCAGCATCCTTTTTATGTTTTCTTTCTATTATTTTTTATGAATATGTTCTGTTTATTATTAGAAATTGGATAAGAAAAATAATGAAGGCAGGCTCGTTTATTTGATCTGTCAACAGTTTGTAATGTTTGACAATACAATCAATCCTTAACAAGCAGATTTAGAGAGGTATCAGGATATGTTGTATCTGATTTAAACAGAATGGGATAGGCATTTTTTTTTCTTTATTTATTGATATTGCTTGTGATCCTGTTTGTTCGTTGATTTTCTCAATTTATTGATGCTGCCTGTGATCCTGTCAATGCTTGTATATAAGGTGATAGCAACTGAAATTTTCATTTCTTCTTAAAAAAGTTATTTTAGTCTGTCGAACTATGAGAATGAGATCTATGGTGTTCTTTGTCTATTATTCTTGTGCTCTGGAGATCTTTTCTGAATGGTAATTGAAAATGGGATATTTATATTTTTTTTCTTCCAGTCGGAACCTCCATCACCCAGAAGTCCAACCTCGGGATCAGCTCTTGAAGCGGCTGTTAATAGAGTGACCAATGCTGCCAGTCTCGGGACCTTAAGTCCTGAAGATGCTGCAGCAACTTCTGGAAATTTTTTTGAGGCTCTGACTTCTTCCGAATTCTACAAGAACACAAAGGTTATGATTCATTCTTTGATGTTAACATAAAGCTTGTTAATCCTGATATTGTATTGGATCATCCATGCTAACTTGAGATCATACAGGTTCGAGACATTGCAGGGTCATTCCGTTGGGCACCGTTTCTCGCTTTACAGAAATCAAACTCCTTTCTGACCATGCTTCTGTTGCTTTCGAGTTACAAGATGAAGAGCATACCAGTGGTTGATCTGGGTGAGGCGAAGATTGACAACATCATCACCCAGTCTTCTGTTATTCACATGTTAGCGGAATGTGCTGGGCTTCAATGGTTTGAAAGTTGGGGAACAAGGAAACTTTCTGAAATTGGTCTTCCCTTGATGGCCCCTGATCGTATAGTCAAGGTGCTTCACCTTTTCCTGTAAAGTATTCTTTAATCGGGTTCAGGGTGACTTGCATTCATGCTTATTTCTAATGCTTTGATCAGTTTATTGTGTTTAGCAATGCATGGAATGAATCATTGTGATGTATGAGTGTATTTATGTTGGCTACGGGCCAATAAATCTTTGCATGCAAATAAATTGAGATTTTAATGGCACGTTTGAAATCTTGTCCCCAACTGAGAGCAGGTTTTTCTTGCCAGCAAGACTCCATTTTGTGTTTTTTTTTCCTTTCAAGCAGACATGATAGGTTGTTTTGAAGGTTTACAGGCTAATGATACTCACTGAATAGTTACTTGTCTGTTTTAGGTGTACGAGGAAGAACCAGTGCTCCAGGCATTTAAGCTGATGAGGAAAAAAAAAATTGGTGGAATACCTATTGTTGATAGTAGCGGTGGAAAGGTAGTAGGCAACATAAGTATAAGAGATGTCCATTTCCTTTTAACTGCACCAGAGATCTACCACGATTATAGGTTTGTGGCTCCATTTACCCCCTAGTACCGTGTTTTATTTGGTAGTTCATTTTTATAAAAATGTCCTGCGTTTTGTAGTTGATAATTGGAGCTCTCAGGGAGCCTAAAATATGCCTGGTCATATTGGTTCTCAAATTTATAAGGATTTTGTTGATGATAATAATAAGCTGGTATTTAGAGTCGATTTGGAAGCTGCTGGAATTGCGAACTTTGATGATGATCAATTCTTAACAGTACGTGCTTGCAGAATTAATCTGATTGAGCTAAAACAATTTATTTGTTTTTCCTTTTAGACATGTCCTACATTGATGAATCCATGAATATCTCAGGGTGGGCTCCAAGGGGTAAAAATCAGTTAAAAATTCTTGTAAAACTGAAGCTTGTAAGATCTTAGTTTAGCATCAAGCTTTCTTTTCCATCTCAGTACCACTCATTTAAAATACTTTTGACAGATCCATCACGGCAAAGAACTTCTCGACTGCAGTTAAAGGCTACTTGGAGACGCATCAAGAAATCTCACCTTTTGTGCGTGGCATGATGATATGCACAAAAAACTACTCCGTTAAAGAATTGATCATGAAGCTTGATTCTGAGAAAATCCACCGGGTATATGTCGTGGATGATGCTGGGAATCTGGAAGGGGTGATCACACTGAGGGATATACTATCAAGGCTTGTACACGAGCCCCGTGGCTACTTTGGTGATTTCTTTGACGGAGTGCTGCCATTACCTTCGAACAGTAGAGTTTAAAGAGGTATTATATTGATCTGGTCATTTCCTAATAACTGACGGTGTTTTTCTAGTGTTTCTGCTAATCTCCTGATGATCATTAGACGTCTGGTAAATGTGGTGGTTGTAACATCGGTGAGCACCCTTGTAATGAGCTTTCCACCGCTCGGACATTGTTTCACTTTCTGTTTATCTTTGATGTACAACAGAACTCGATTTTGAACCCCTTTGTGTTGGAATCAAATAAGCAGGGCTTATTCTGCTTGTCTCACTAAGCTGAATGCTGAGTTTTCCATTTAGTAAATGTGCATGTTTTTACAGTTACTCTCCAAGCGTATTTTCTGTTTTGTGCCCCTGTGCTTTTCTTTTCTTCTATATTCTGGGCGGAGTCTTTTATGCTCCGCAATAAAGCAGCAAGCATCTGATATGTTTTGATTTATTTTCTTGAGAATTGGATTTTCTTTCTTGGAACAACTCCACCGTGCTTCGTTAGGTGGCCTAGGAGAACACTCTGAATGACACGAGGGGAAAAATAAGTAACAGGAAGACCCTATCAAAGAGCTTAGAGCAGGTTCCAAAGATTTCTGAGGCTGGACACCTTCTGATTCCAACAATATCTTTTTTGATTCTTTTGTGGGTCAAGACCATTCCAAAAATATTTCTAGCTCAGCTGGATTAGCGGGCTGTGGATTCTGATAGAGCAAAATTCATGCTGAGCGGCAGACAGTGGACTGTTGATTTCTGGTATTGCATGTTGCTGTATTTTTGTGTTTTATGTTGATCTCAAGGATAACGTCTCCTTCAGTGGCATCAAGAAAATCAAGAAAAACCTTTTGCATCTAATACAATACACACATTCAGAATATTGATTTTTACAATTATTTTTTTTTGCTGTTCTCTTGAATATTCTCTACTGCCGGTACTTGTTTCTGGACAACTAAGCAATTCCGCACCAAAACTGGATGATTCTCTTTGGAGGCAAGAGAACCGTCTTTACACTACATTCCACCGCGAATCCGCAAATTCCTTCATCAAGCAAGAAAGAGCAAGCTTTTCTGAATGTCTTACACGTGGGTAGTGTCATTTTCTCCTCGAGCAAAGAATCAAATCAAACTTTTTCGTACATGTCTTCTCTTGTGGTATCTATAACATTATTTTCAGTTCAAGCCACTACATAACCTATTTTAATGAAAAGACAGACAGGTTCCCTCATCGATGCAAGGCCGATCCTTCTTGTTGGCTGCAAATGGGAGCCACAAAAATCCACGGGCATTCCAATGTTTTACCAGAGAGAGGTTCACATGCCTCCACTTAACGTGGGAGGTAGTATTTCACATCTAGGCAAACGAGTGATGTAACTTGTCTGACCAAGGCTGTATCAAGAAAAAACAAGCCGAGAGCCATGGCAACAATTTTGAAAGGGCAATAAAAGCACATGATGATCTGGCCCTCTGAATCGTATTCCTTGGTTTTAAGCAAAAGACACAGCATGTTTACTAGTCACATGTATTCGTAAGCATGCGGGGTATACGCTAATTAGCTCAGGGACCTCGTGCCCCCACCGGGTCGAGTTCCGATAAGTGACAAAAAGCCAACCATGAACCACCTGCCTGGAAACCATTATTGAATGGGGCCTTTTCTTTCCAGAGACTTGTAGTTGCAGACAAATCATAGTATTGATTCGGAAGTTTCACCTCTGGACATTAAAAAGAGAGCACAGGCACTCGCTGGAGCAGACCACTGTACTGAAATCTCTCTAAGAAAGTGTGAACGCCAACCTTCCCTCCTTTCCCTCATTTCGTTTTGTTGCAAACATAACAACAGTGAAGATCTCTTCCCACTAGTATAAGACCATCTCAAACCCCATGCTCAACACGTTAAAAGGGATCCAGAATAAAAAGCAAGCATTATCAGGATGCATCAAACTAAAAAGCTTTGGGTTTTCAGTCGCCAAGGCATTGAATGATTTCTACAACCTAACCGATTGGCTGTCTATTTTCATCAGGACTATGTTTCTAGGGATTCCCAATAGAGAATGCAAGGCATCTTCCACAAGATGGTGCGAATAAAGAGTCTATCACCCATAACTAAACGACTTGACAGCCTTTTCCCAAATCATGTTCTATGAGACATAAAGTACTTCCCTATATGATCGCAAGAGATGCATTCAGGATAATATTTGCAGGCTGCTGAAATAACATTTTACCCTATTTGGACGTTAATTGCTTCAAGAAATAAACTGCTCTTCCCAATTGCTGAAGCCTTTCAAAGGCCTAACAGAACTTCAAAAACCATGCAAATTCAATTTAACACCAGAAGAAGGAAATGATACCTCACAAATCTCTTACCGATTGCAACATGCTAACCAGACAAATTTCTACACGAACTAGATTCTACTCCATTTGCTACGCTACTACCCCCCTGCATCAAACGGGCACATGTTCTGGGTCAGTCTCAAATAATTGGGTTTACAAAGCGTAATAACTAGTTCTAAGACAATCAGAACCCTGTGTTATGACCGGTCAGAGTCACAGGACCTCGGAACCTAACCAAAAACATACACGGGGACAAGCTCTACTCGTGTCTGCATGGATTTGATACACTATAAATACAAATTGTCACTGGTATCAAGTCACATGAACCCTAGCATTCCTCCCTCGTTAGAATCATAGACCTTTAAGTGATAAGAAACTTATGAATGAATCCTAAGAAACTCTGAAATATATAGTATTCCAATTTGTTAGGCACTTCTACATTTTCCAATATAAAAACTTGTTCAAAATTGCCAACTTGTTAGAATCCCTTATGGAGCTTTTCAGGTTTTCCAATACTGTCAAGGCTCTACCTCAGGACCTCCATAACCAAAGTTAAAAAGTAGTGAGAAAAGCTTTGATCACACTTTCATTTAACACTTCTTCATCTTCTAGTGCAAAATGTAGTTAAAAATTGTCAGCTTATATGATCCCTCATCCCATCATGATATACATTCCGATCATTTGCAATCAAATATTTTGCAAATACAATACAATAGAATGCTCTATCTCTAGGAGTTTCTAAGTGATATTGACGTCAAAACAGAAAGATAACATTTCATAGCTTCGATCCCATTACTCTCCTCGCACACATTACTTAGTCAATCACTGAAAATTGCATTGCCAAATATTACATGCCAATTGGAAAAAGTATGCTTAGTGGTGATTTGGTGACAGTAGAAATACATGAACAAGAAAGAATTCACAAGTAAAAAACCTATGGTCTATAATACATGTACAAAGTTTTATATAAAAGGGAGAACTGTTCGACTCAGAAGCCTGTGTTTAAAACATTACACTAAGAAAATACAAAAAGAAAAAGAAAGCATATGATCCAGATACAGCAAATAGTAAACTCTCTTTTTTCTAATCCTTGACAAGAACTTCTTACCTGTTAAAAGAGTCATGAATCCTATGAACTCTTTCTTCTAAGATGGTGAAGAACAAGGGGGGTCCCTTCAAACAAATCAATTAAATAATTCTCCAAATCATCTGGTGTGTACTTTATGTATTTCCCAGCATGTCTTCCACCCTCTAGCTGACTACCAAACCTCCCCATAAATGAGCGATAAGCTGGTAATACCTTTTGAGATATGGATATTCGAAGCTCTTCACGAAGTTGAGGATCTAGGACCTTCCAACCAGTCTGAATCCTATATATTTCCTCAAAGCACGCATTGAAATTCTTGAACCTTTCCTTCAAAGCCACTTTGGAGGCATTATTAGAACTCCCACCAATCCCTTCATCCTTCAAGCATGACAAGGCCTTAGTCCAAGCAGCCCTCAGATACGCTGTGGCATATTGGCGTATTTGGCCACGGTGTTTGCGGACCCATTGATCTCCCAAAATCTTAATAAGTTCTGAATCCTTAACTTTTTGCACCATGTACAGAATATTATTCATACGAAATATATACTGCATAGCACCATCCTCATACAGTGTTGATTTCTCCTCGAGATTAGACTCCAAAGTCGATAACAAGGCCAACAATCTCCTTGCTATAGGACTCAAGCTCTCTAACTGTAATCTCTCACCATCATCATTTTGCAATCCATTTAACTCATCATCATCATCGTTCTCCAAAAGTGAATTCAGCGTATCACTATAATCCACAAGCAGTTTCACATAATTCATCACATACCGTGTAAGTGGATGAATCACTCCACCTAACATAGGCTTCCTAGAAGTCTCACTTTTCACAGCATTCTCAAACTCCACAAAAGTCCCTTTAGCCGCCCTTCCCAACCCAGCCAACACTCCTTTCGCCTCACTGTACACAAACTCATCCGTAACCATAGCTTCCAAATCTGGGAAAACACCAGACAATGCATCATACATATCCAAAATCCTAAACAGCTTCTCCGGTGACCTCCTTCCAATAGCCACTGCCTCTGCAAAATTCAACAACTGCATCAAACACCCTTTTGCAGTCTCATTAAAACAAACCTCCCTGGCCGAATCCGACCCACTAAAAATCACATCACAAAGCCTTTTCTCTCCTCTCAAAAGAACCTTAACGCCAATCTTAACAGCCCGAACCCACTTCTTCATCTTCTCATCCAAAGGCTTCCACTCTATCTTCTGCACTTCCTCAATACTCAACTTCTCAACACCCAAAATAACTAAACACTCGTCCAAAGCATCCCTTCTCACACTACTATAAACCTGTACACACTCTTTCTCATACCCTGATCGCATCATTCTATCAGCAATCCCTTTCAAATCCATAACCGCCTCGCTATTAATCAAATCAACACACAAATCATCCCCTAAACTCGCTCCTCTCTCGTGAAAACACACACTCCCAGTCTCCACTTCTCCAAAATTCTCAAACTCCTCGTCAATTTCCCCTTCATTCGCTGCAAATGAAAGCGAAACCCTCCTAATAGATCCATACAAACTCTCCGCGTCAAGCGGAACAGTATTCCTTATCAGAATATGCCCAAACTCCTCTTCCAATCTCGACATAGCCACTTGAACCAGAGTCTCCGCCCGGTCCAAAACCTCCGAATCAGACCCGACCGATAAATTATCTAACAAATCAAGAATCTCATCAATAGCAGCTAAATAATATCTAGATTCCCCCGCCGAGTCATCCCAGGAAGAAGCTCCGGCGTTGGAGGACATGCCGGAGTCTGACCGGAGAATGATCTTCTCGGCGGCGTCTAGAATGGAGGACTGAGATTCCGAATCGGTTTTGATGAAGTCGGATATGTTCGATAAACGGTTATCAAAACTCGAAAGGATTAATAACATGTCTTCGCGTACATTTTTTGTAGTGTTTAAGCTGTTCACGATCTGCTGCGCTGTTGCCATGACACGGTCGTCTGCTCCACCGCCTCCCCCTCCGCTGGTTAGACTGCTTGTCGTGGTGGTTGTGGCCATTTGATTTTTGGGATTTTAGGGATTTTGTGGAAAGGGTTGAAGTGAACTGTTTTTTTTTTTTTTAAGTGAGCGAAGTAATCGGGTGTTGCTTTCGTTTGGTTGGCCGGCTGGTCTGAATTTCTTTTTTCCTTTCGTTGTTTTGAGAGAGTTTTATGGTTTTGTAGTTGTAGACAAGAGAGAACAGAAGTACTTGTGTCGAGTCAGGCTAGACTTGTCGTACTTGTTGATTTGGTAAACTACATGCTAGCCCCTACATATTTCATAATATTTCATTTCAGACACTATATTTTTACATTTCTATTATACCCCAAATCCGTGCACTAACAGCATCAGTCTACAACCCAATTTGCATTGTACTAAAGCTCAAAAACGTCAAATGATGAGATTTCTTAGTTACCCAATTTCTATTATATTGTTTTGTCGTGAAAAATATGAGTGTTGCACGATTGTATAATTATTTTTTATAAGGACTGAAGTGAAACATTACTGGAAATTTAGGAACTAAATAATAGTTTACTCTCGTTGCTCTGCTTGTTTGGATGGTGTCCAGTCAGGCGTGTGCTGCTGCTTGTTTTTGAGTTTTACAAGTTATTCGCGCATGTTGACAGCGGAAGAGGAGGATACGAGGAGTACAAGAATTCAAGTTTGGCGGACGGACGTAGCGGTGTCCAATATTTGTATGCAAGGGAAGACAGATGGGTGAAATGAGACTTTTTGAAGGCGAAATTATTTGTTTTTAATTTTTTTTTCTCATGTCTAAATTATTTTAATATGTTAATATTAAAAATAAATTTTAAAAAATAAAAATATATTATTTTAATACATTTCTAAACAAAAAATATTTTAAAAAATAATTACTATAATATTTAAATGGTATGTTAAACTTAAAAGAAGTGTTTTTTTTTTAAAGAATAAATTTAGAGTTGTTAAAAAAACAAATTAATATTTCAAATTTCTAAAAATTTGAAGTTAAAAGAAAAGGAAAATTGAAATTTAATACTCAAAATGCAATATTTTTCCATATAGAAAACTAGTTTTTTTTATTTGTTTTAATTTATATTGAGTTTAAAAATAGTTTTTCAATATACTTTTTCACGGTTTTTCAAATAAAAAAAGAACATGGACGATGTAATTTTTTCTTTATCATAAAAGCATATTTTAGAAATGTAAGATATTAGCAAAAAAAAAATTATTTTTATATTTAGTCAATGTCATAGATTTAATTCTTATTATAAATTTAAAATAAATTCTTTTAAGTTGATAATATAAATTTTTTATGATAATTTTTAATTTGAATGAAATAAAATAAATATTTTATAATCATATTATCACAAATACAAAATATTAAAATAAATTTTAAAAATTATAGTTTTATTTTTTGTACAAAAAATAGTTGTAATCTTGATGTATTTTTTATGAATACAATTTTTTTTATTTTCAAAAAATAAACAAATTGTTTTTATTTTTATTAGAAAATAAAAACTGAAGGCAAACTGCACGTTGTTTAATTTTACTGTTTGGGAATGCGGTGCAAACCGCGTTTTTAAAAAAATTAAATTTTTTTTTTACTAAAATTTAATATGATTTGTATGTTTTAGATCGTTTTGATGTGTTAATGTTAAAAATAATTTTTTAAAAATAAAAAAATATTATTTATATATATTTCAACACGAAAAATTATTTTAAAAACAACCATTACTCACTATAAAATATACTCATTCCTCTTTATGTTGTGGTAAAAAAGAGCACATGGGAATGAATAAAATATTCAAAACATTCATTGTCAGATTTTTGTGTAATTAATTTCTACATAGAAATTGAATATGAATAATATGCAAACTCATGTACTCGATTGTTCTGTAGTTAAACTAGGCTTTGGGATCGTGATTTGCTGCGGATTGGATAAAAGCATATAATTGTATTAAAAAATATAAATAGTATTATTTTTATCAATATGCAAAAAATCTTTGAAATCAAGATTAAAAACTTGATCAGTATATCAAAATAAATTAATTAATCATCATAAATGTTAATAAATAAAAAAAGAAGGTTAGTGTAATTTGTTCGACCAAGTGGACAAACAATAAATTGGTTGCCTAATGTAAATGGTTATCTGATTTTTAAAAAACTGCATGTCTTTTTAGTCCTATTTGACTCTAGTTTAAATGTGAAAACAAAAAAAATACTAGAAGATTAAACTGAAAAAAAAATTGAGAGAGTGAAATATAAAAACAAATATAAATTATATTGACCCAAGTTAACTCGTTAAATTTACAACTTGGATAATAGACACAATCATAATGAATTAACTCGGCTGAATATTTTTTTTTTCTTATCTCATTCTCTTTCGGTTGGACCTTCATCAAGTCTTAATTGACCACAAATCTAATTAAATCTATAAGCAAATAAAAGAGTTAGGAAAGAATTTAAGTTAAAACTTTAAAAATATGTCATATTATAGATCCTAGATAGCTTTAATAATAAAATAAAATTTAGAATCCATGTCAAAATATAATCCCAGTTAGGTATAATTTTTTTAGTTGGGCGATAAAAATTGATGAAATTGTTTTTTTTTAAGTTCAATAAAAAAATCAATAATAATAAAGGGCTAAATTAATTATTATTTTTAAATTCAGGGGGGAAATGAATTAAAAAAAAAGCTTTACATGTTGTGTCACGACCCATCGAATCAACAATTCATGCTAAGGGCTCAACAATATCTAATAATTTTTTTTAAAAAAAAATTATGTTGCACTTAAATAAAAGACTAAAAAAAATTGAAAAAAAAAAACCATAAAAAAGCTCGGGTGTGTGGGCGGCCCAATAAGTCTAGGCATATGAAAAAAGGACCCCTGGTACTTGGGCCTAAGCCCTATATATTTTTAATTCTTTTAAAGAAAGAACAATAGGTTATTTGCTTTTTTTATTAAAAAAACAACAACACGTCACTTATCTGCTCAGAATTCAACCATCACAATGGTGGCTAAAAAATCAGGTATATAGGTATTTATGCCCAAAAGTCCTCAAAACACTTATAAATCAATTTATCAACCTAAAATACTCTAAAAAGAGCTCCAAAATATGAAATCAAACCGGGTAACATTTTTCTTTCCCGACCTTCATCTAATATTTTAAATAATATCGAAGTTTGACACAACTATCATTCAAATTATTTTGTCAAATGAAACCAGTTGACACCAACATGAACCAATTTGGTGGCTGACATATGTGAAAACAATAAATTTATCTTTTTATGTCAAAATCCAACGAAAAGTTTTCCTTCCTTTAAATACCAGGGACTTAGAAACAATAAAGATAAAGTTGTGTACCAAAAATAAATTTAGAAAAACATAAGGGAACAAAAAGTTCTAATTTTATAAATTAAGAAAAGTTTATTTTTCACTTCAACTTTAAACACCCCCGTCCATTTTCAACGCGTTTTCTAAATTGATCTATGTATCTCAATCTTGTTCCCTAGCCAATAAAATTGATACAATTAGGTGCTAATTTTGCAACTAAGGGATACAATCGGAAAAAAAATAATGATTAAGGGACCAAAGTAAGGAAAAAACCAAAACATTATTACTCTAGTTCACAAAACCTTGTGAGTGCCTTAACAATGTTTGGCACCTTTCAAAAACACCCTTGCGATTTAGTATATATATTTAGTTATTATATTTACTGTCAGTGTTTTCCTTTTTGCCACAAAAATCCTCATCGACCCTCCAATCTTAACATGAAACAAGAAGTAAACTTTAATCTTAATACACAAAATTATCTTATTATAAAAAACTCTCAGTACGGGCATTATTCAAATTGCAGGGAGTCCACCACAGAGAATTTCTTAATAGGTACATGGCTACACTAATTGCTTTCAAACATCAAATCAACTATTTTTTTTTAGTTTAATGCGGATGTTTGGGTTAACTTGCGCGTACCTTGACTAATCTCACGGACCCTAAAGTTAACGACCATGTAAGCCTTCAGTGGCCATCATATGAGCAACCACAGGGCTTAAACCTGAGATCACAAAAAAAACAAACCTCTTAATCCTAGGTTTTTACCATTGAACCACCACTTAGATGGTTTGAAATCAATTATTTTACTTTGTTGAGAAGTTATACAGATCACTGTTCTGTGAATGCGAGTTCACCAATAGAAAATCCTTAATTAGTTCATGTGCTCAGCAGAAGGAGAGACAAGGCAAGGGACTGCCAAGATCATAGGTATATAGACGTTGATGTTACTTAATATTTATTTGTTAAAGTGTTTTTATATTTAAAAATATATTAAAATAATATTTTTTTATTTTTTTAAAATTATTTTTAACATAATAATATAAAAATATAAAAAAATATTAATTTTTTTTTAAACACGCAAACAAGCTATTCTTCTTTAATCCAATCTCACCATATCAATAATATTTAAAACATCCGATGCTGTTAGGCTGCTGTATATTTCTAATAAAAAAAACTATAGTTATCAACATTAACATCAACTTGTTTGCAAATTAATCAATCAATCCATGCCGTGCGACATGCGCCACCGTCAACTCTCGATCCCCACAAAAGCTGACCATTTCCAGGGGCAAAAAAATGTCTTCCTGCTGATCCAACCACAGATATGTTGTTGTTTTGATTGAATCTAAGAGAAGGCTGCCTCCTTTGTCAAATCAATTTCGCCACCTAATGTGTTTTGACGTGATGTGGTTTCACACTCCATCGAACCGGTTGATGAGCCCTCTTTCCGACGACTTTTCTGTTTTCTTTCGATTTCTAGCTAGATCGACGGTTTTGGGATTTATTTTATTTGCAAATGGATGGTTTGAAACCAAGAACTTAGCAAGGGTTTGGTTCAAGATGTTGAGAGATTTAAGAACCTTCGATTGCTTAAGATTCTTAGCTAACCAGTCTGGTCCTAAAAGCAATTGTCAAACTCTTCTATTTTGTATTTGATTATTTTTTAAGGTCAAGTTTTTTAAGTGTTCAATCAAAATGCTGAACTCTTTTAAATTCACATCATGACGAAGACCAACCATAATCCCAGGATTAAGAAACTTAATTTTAATTAAACCCTTTATTGTAACCTCACCATTTCCTGTCTTTCGTCTTTTCCCCCTCTATCCCTGTATTTTAAGAACCGACTCCCATGTATCATAATTATTAAATCTGGATTGGAGCCGGGCCAATCCGATGGCTGGACCAGTTTGAGTTTGTTAAAAGACTGGCTAGTATAATAACCTAGCAAAACCAAAACCCGGTCGACCCAGCAGGTCGACTCATGACTCGAGCGACTCAAGTGAACCAGGATGAGACCCGTTGTTTTTTTCTTCAAATGTGGTTTTTCTCCTATACCACTTTTTTCATATTTTTTTTAATCGGTTATTAACATTTTTTAAAGTTCGTTATATAAATATTATAAAAATATTTTATTTTTTCAAAGTGTGATTTGAAACTCTTTAGTATACATATTTCATGTTTAAAAAAAAATTATTTTTTCAATGTGAGATTTAAACCCTTTTGTATATATACTTTATGTTTTTTAAAAAATTATGTTTTTCAATATGAGATTTAAAACTCTTTAATATATATATACTCTATGTTCTCAAGAAAAAAGTTATTTTTTCAATATGAGATTTGAAACCTTTTCATATATATACTCTATATTCACAAGAAAAAAATTTATGTTTTTTAAATGTGAGATTTGAAGCCCTTTAATATATATATTCTATGTTCTCAAGAAAAAAAATTATTTTTTCAATGTAGGATTTGAAACCTTTTCGTATATATACTCTATGTTCACAAGAAAAAAAAATTATGTTTTATCAATGTAAGATTTGAAACCTTTTAGTATATATACTCTATGTTCCCAAGAAAAAAGTTATTTTTTCAATGTAGGATTTAAAGTATTTATATATATATATATATATATATATATATATATATATATATTCACAAGAAAAAAATTAAGTTTTTTTTAATGTGGGATAATTTTTTTTTAAAATATTCTTTTAAACTTTATTATTTATAATATGTATAGCTTATATTCATATAATTATTTTTTAATTTTTTTATATAAAATATTAAAATTTTAAATTTTTTTTTAAATTTTGTTTTTATTACTCCATAAAATTCAAGATCTGATTTCTTGATAGGATGAATTTCTAGACTGGGTTTGATTACTATGACATGAGGATGGAATAACGGCCACATAATTTGATGAAAAACACAGGCTTGCATTTCCGTAAGCTATCATTACTTTCTCCCTTTGTCTTCGTTTAGCAAGTGCGGTCTCAATTCCAAGCCATTCTTCTCCCACTTTCTGCGCAAAAATTACTTGATGATGGCCACATAATAACTCCATTACGACCTTCCGTTATCAAAATCACACGGACTTGAAGAATTAGAGTTCGTTGATTGATACGCGGAGACTTAGAATAAATCAAGTTTCTCAGTCCAGTCAAAGACGGGTTATAGAAAGACTCCAGATGCCTAAGTTCTGGAGAAATTCAATATCACGACGGAATGATAGTTGATGTCATTGCATATCAATCAGTAACTCCACCCCTGATTTGGGAAAATGGAATTCGATAGCTGCTTGTGCCTTGAGTGCAGAAGTGCTATAAATCCAGGCCAAGACTTGGTCCAAAGTTCTACAGACATTCAATGACATGATGGGTTATAGAAAGACTCCATACACGCAAGTCCTAAAGATATTCAATAACGTGATGGGTGGGTTTATGATAGATAAGCATGTTTTGAAAAATTATTTTTTCATCTAAGTTTTTATTTAAAAGGCTCAAAAACAGGGTAATTATCTAGTGACAGATGAGTGTAACTTAAATTTATACCCAACATACTTTAACTTGACAGAATATCATGTACAAATAACATGAAACTAGCTTGTTTCCAGGCTCAACACTAGACGCTATTAAGAGTGAAGTCCAAGCAGGCATAAGTCAAGTGAGTTGTTTGACCTAATATTCTTGAGTTCAATTATATACTAAATCTAAACAAATATGAGTTTAACAAGCTGTTAGATTTGATATCTTTAAGTTCAGTTACACGCTGAATCTATGTAGACATGAGTTTGGCAAGCTATAAAACTCAATATCATTGAGATCAACTACGCGTTAAGCTCAAGTGAATATGAGTCTAACAAGATGCTAGACCCATCACCCGAGAGCTTGGCATTGTGCCAATCCCAAATGGGTATGGATTTGACGATCATTATAGGCTCCATGTTAGGCCACAATGTTTCATTTGTTTATTTTTATGATTTTTAACATAAAATGTTAATGTCAAAGATATTTATCTTTCTATACCTCTAGATATATAAAAGTTTTCTAAGGACCTACTATATTCTCATCGCCATCAATATTATGTAAGTGATATTTATCTCATTAATATTGTGTAAGAAATATTTGTTTCTTATTTAATATTGTGTAAAATATATTTATCCTTCATTAATGCTATCATGAAAAAATGACTCTCTATCAAAGTGACATGGTTAAGAGGTTATAAATACCCCCTAATTACCTAGGTAAAGGGTTCACAATATTCTTTCTTTAGTGCATATCTATTTTTAAAGTATCTCTCTAAAATATCATTGTATTTTCTATTTATAAAGATCATAGTTTTAAAACCCAGCCCGACTCGACAGGTCGACCCAGGGCTAGAACCAGAATGGGTTTATGAAAAAATTAAAGGTAGTTAAAAACTCGGTTGACCTACTTGCAACCCGTTAACTATTTTTTTATATCAAAGTAATGTTTTGATTTATATAAAAAATTGAGGTTGGCCCGATCAAAACTCATAACCCTGGTCTTAGGCTGGGTTGACTACCGGGCCGGGTTTAAAAACACTGATAAAAATACTTGTACATAAAAGTCCTCAAATTTATCAAAATAAATTTTTTATGGATATCAATCATCAGCCATTTGAATTACCAAGCATCAAGTAATAGCTCCCATAGTAAAAATAAATCAAATTACCAGAACCGATTTTCCAGTACAAAAATCTTGTTGAATATTTTTGGACATCTGTTTCATTGCACGTCAATTTGCAACTCCACCCACGACAGCTGCTTGTGTCACGACAGCTGCTTGTGTCATGAGTGCAGGAGTGCTATAAATCTAGGCCGAGACTTGGTCCATGAATACAATGGATCAATTTGCATATCCATCGACTACAATAATATTGCATTTTTAAATGCTTGGTCATCCTTTATCGACCACGAACTCAATGACCATGAACTTAACTTCAAGGAGATTCTAAACCTTCGGCCTGTGACAGATACACATTAAAATAACGCCAGGCAAACCTTCGGCCTCGCTCTTCATTCTGGACTGAAGATGGTAAAGGCTCCACCCTGCTTTTACCATGTGATGTAAAATAAAAACATAACAGAAGAATCTTACACCAAGTAATGATGAATAACGTAACATCAAGAATCTGAAACTGATAATATCAACTGCTCTTTTTTGTTGCATCATGTGTTATGTAGGAAACTTTTCCAGCAAAAAGGTTTCCGGTTTCTCTCATTCGTAAAAGATTCTGGCAAAAAGACACATTGCTGCAGCCAGCAAGTACTACTTAGTGCCCAGTTTTTGCATCACCACCAACTTAGAGGGCAGTTATTTTTTAAAATTTTCACTTGAAAATAAATCGGGATAATGTTTTTTTTTTTTTTAATATATCAAAGTAAGTCAAAACAAAACACTAAAAACAATTAATTTAAAGCAAATATTTTTTTTGAATTTTTTTCAAAAACATTACGTGCCATGAATGACATGACCAACATACCATTCACCAGTAACATCATCATTGACTCCACAATACAAACTACTAAGCACGGTTACATGTCTAAATGTTCTTTATTGCCAAAAGAATCCCAATGATTCTTGCTCCTGATCAGCAAAAGGTTTCTCTCTTTCAAGTGGTGGGGCTCTGCATGTGTAAAAAGAATGTCCAAAGTGTAACTGGTTCAGAGACATCTTCCTATGGTGAACAAAACCTTGACCATTACAGTTAAGATATTGCGCCCCCAACAGCAATAAACAATATAAAATCTTCACATCTCTGCATAATTTGCTATAGTTTAACCAATATAACAACATACCATGTCAAATCTTGCGGCGGATAGATTCCAAGTCCAAGACATGGCCCATACCATTCCATTTCAGGCATTGCTACTAGCAAGAGTTACCAACTTCCTAGACTATGTTGGTTCCCTGAGATAACTGCCTATTTGATGCCCCACCCTGCGATGGAGATAACATTTAAACACAACGAAAACCGAACTACTAATCACAAACAAAATTGCACCTCATAATATATGCAAAAGGAAAAGCAACGTAAATTTCAAGTGCAAAACTTACCAAGTCAGACAATTGGTCTCTTATGCAGTACATGGACTTCACCATTGTTTCTAGAGTATCTTTACCTAATTGGAACTTCACTTCTGAGTGAGACTGTGTATCATCTTGAAGCTGCACAGAGCACAATCATAGCTGATTAAAACATGATCAGCTCATGACCATTCTCGATGTTTTTAACGTACACATTTTTAAATCTCATTCGAGAATTTGGTCCAAATTAAGCACAAGTTAATTTTCTACCAAAGCCCCAAACAGTGAATTCAATACCTTCAAAATGATAACAGCGACAGGATCAGCCCCTTCCGCCGCATCCTGGTTCGCCATATTCCATGTCATTGCCTTCAACCGTGGAAAATCAACCTGAACAGCAAAAATTAAAATTCAAACTCAACATCCTCGTATCTCACCAGACACAAATCGAATACCTAAAAACATTACCTGATCTTTGAACACATCCGCTCGCCACTCTGTCTGAAACTTCTGCAGTAAAAGCGTCAACAACCTTTGCAATTCCGGCAAAACCTCTTCAGGAAACAACTTCTGAATATCATCTTTGCTTACATTCTCGTACACACACCTTCGAATCAGCATTCGAAGACAAACCAATAACTGCAGAAACAGGTAAAAAAAATGAAATCATTTTTCAAAAAACGAAACCCTAAGATGATTTAGTTACTTACAGGGTCGAGATCGGTGTCGTTTGAGAGTTGGAGGATGTCGCGAATGACAAGTCGGTCGGCGGAATCGAGACCGGTTTGACGAGTTCGCCAGAGAGCTTGAAGAATGTACTCTACTGATTCTTTAGAGTTTGCTCTTACTAGTATCGGCAAATGATTCCATAAACTATGCTCCATTTTTTCTCCAACTCTTTAATATTTAATTAATTACACAATTTTTAACAACATACGTATAACAAATTGACGTTTGAAAGAGGATTTCTCCACCAAGCCCTAAATTAAGCAGCCTTCAACTCCATACCTATTTCTGGGCAGCAAGATGCTGGTACAACTCCCGCCCCACTCCCTCTTGTCCTAAATAGGACGAGAACAAAGCGACATCGTTTTAGCTGTGCCATCCCTTTGTTTTCTTACCCAAAAGACTCGTTTTATAATCATCTCCCTGCCAACAAAAAAATAAAATAAAATAAAATTTTAAAGAGATTATTTTTTACTAGCAGCAGGTTTTTTTTTTAAAAAAATATTTTTTTATATTAAAATATAAAAAAATTATTTTTTTTGATTTTTTATTTTTTCACCGTAAAAACATGCTAATATTCTGAATTAAGGGAACTAATAACTTATCACACGTTAATGTTGAAAGCTTTAAGAAAAAAATGGGATCAATTTGATCCTTTGCTTTGCTTACAGTAATTAGCTCAATGTTATTATCTTTACGAATTATAATTATCCAAACCTAAAATGTTTATATACTTATTAACAAGTTCTTTACGATTTGGATAGTTTTATTTATTTATTTTTTGTTGACAGTCATTATATTTTTTTTAAAATTCAAACTTTAAGAAAGAAAATAAATCTCATTAACCATCTAACTTACTATTTAAAACTTGGAGTGTGAGTTAATTTATAAACAAATGATAATTATTGTAATTTTATTTTTTTATTGCAATATTAAAATAGTTTGATACCTATCCAAACAAAATTGTCAAACTCTAGTTATAGTTATTAATTTGTCTGTTTAGAAATATGGTTGAAATTGCTTTTCAAAATATTTTTCATGCTAAAATATATTAAAATGATATTTTTTTTATTTTTAAAAAATTATTTTTAAGATCAGTGCATCAAAACAATTTAAAATATATAAAAAAATTAATTTTTTTTAAATAAATTTTTATAAAACACGGCACAACCCAAACGGTGTGTAAGTGAAAAGACCAGCAAGTTCCTTTTTTCTCTTGTTTCCTTAATCTGTGCATGTAGCAACCCTCGTTACAATTAATTTTCTCACCTGAAAAGAATTGATGCATTTATTTTCAAGTTAAAGTAATTTCTGAGTTTTTGGAAATTTATATAATTATTAATTTAAAACCTATAAAATTAGTTGAGATATATACAAACTGATCCGGACACTCACATTAATAATAATAATAATAAAACATTTTTATCATTACAAACAATTCCCTAGTTTAAAACTCATAAAATTAGTTGAGATACACACAAATTAACCCGGACATCCACATTAATAATAATAAAAAAAAACTATTTTTATCATTACAAACAACTCCCAAATATTCTAATCACAGTTTGAGGTAATCAAGATCATCCTTGTTGCAGCCAGAATGCCTAAAAGCATGCGCATATTGTTCACATAAGTTTTCGTTAGTTGATTAGTTTCATTGTTTTCCTTATTTAATATATTGTTTATATATAGGTATTGACTACTTAGAACAAATTCAGTCCAGAGGGAGTATGATTCTCATTAAATAAACAAAGTCGAAAAGCCCGTGAGAAATATGGTAAAAAATAATCTGATTCTGATATGAAATCATGTTCATCGATAATAACGAGTACTCACTCAGGCCACGGCAAGAGAAGATCATCCCTCAGCACTCGTCAATTCCTGCAATCAACTTCCTAGAGATGAAAGAAAGTAAACAAAAAATCATAACATCGCCGTCTTCTTCTTCTTGGTTACGAGGATGATTGCTCCATACATCCTACCCGACTCAATCAATAAATACCTGATCATGATAGTGCATCTTTAACCTAAAAAAAAATGCACCACCAAGAAGTGCAGTGAAAATTATATACATTAATTACAAATTCAGTAACAAAGAAAAAAAGCAATGAACCACGAAAGAAATTTCATCTGGGTACCAACTCTACCAGGTCTGCAAAAGCAAGGCACCGCCACCTGAATCTAAATCTTCATCACATTGTCATACATGTTCAAAGCAGTCATTTTCGCCGACAGCATGAACTATATATATGACCATCTCCTAAAACAAAAGCAAATACACCAACCAAGATTAGAAAGATTAGCCAGCTATTCTTGTAAATTCCAATATTGCTACTGGAAGAGACAAAAATGAGAAGGAAAAAAAATATGTAACTGCAGTTTACTCTCCTTCACTGTCTTCATCTGGGCCTGCAGCTTCACCGACATCAACAGAGAAGTTGTATTCCTGGTGACAGCCAAGATAAGAATCACACATGAAATAGAGAGTGTATGGCATCCTTCCAGCATCTGTAGGAGCAGCAAACTCCAGCTTCACCTTTGACTTCCTCTGAAGGGAAACCCTCTTGATGGCAAGCAACAGGTTGCTCTTGGTATCACCGACAACAAGCCACCACCCTTCTTCTTTGGCTTTAGGATACCTTGGGGCATCAACAGGTCCCACCTCTGTCCCCTCTAGATCCCTTGCAAGGGTGATAAGCAAAGTGATGTCTTCTCCTGCCCTCACATTATCACCATCCATCACCTCGTAAGACATATCAATGTTGGGAAATTGATTGCAAAACCTCACAATATCTAGCACCTGAGAATCTGATAACTGCAAAAGCTCACGCCTCTCATCATCTTCCATCTCTACCAGATCAAACACTGTCTCAATGCTCTTTCCCGGGTTCTCCTGGCATTTCTTAGCCAACTCCTTTGTGAAGTGTGGAAGCTGTAGAAGCATGGAATCTCGCTCCCACATCCCTTGTGTCACCATTTGGCTAACTTCCATAGCAAGGAGAGCACAGTTCAACCAGCCATTGCTTGAAATGACATAAATCATTGCTTGAAGC
The DNA here is from genome assembly GCA_007827005.2 of Populus simonii. NCBI lineage: Eukaryota > Viridiplantae > Streptophyta > Magnoliopsida > Malpighiales > Salicaceae > Populus > Populus simonii. Next base: position 4,282,816 of record CM017475.2, on the reverse strand, counting down.
AATCTACTGGCAGAAAGAAGCACCTCTCGCTGTTCCAATGCTAGGTTCCCACCCACAGATTGCCTAGAGAAATTGGCTTGTAGCAACACATTAGCCTTCACATGTGGATCAGCATATCTAGGATTTTCAAACGAAAACCTCTGATGATTGATTAATCTTCGAAGCACCTCCTCCTCCCCAGGTTGTATTGGCAGTTGCACATACTCTGAGGCTGAAGAGAGGATTTCCAGAAGACCCTTCATCTTTGTTTTGGGAGTCAGAGAGGAGCTAAAACGTTCTATAGTAGTATAACTGATGTAATAGTAAGATGCTATCATGCCAAGGTTCAAAGGAGAAAGGTCCATGTCATCCTCGATAGCAACACATTTACTCTTCTCTAGGTCAGCCAACGTGTTCTCAACAAGCTCTGAGAGGTGATCAGAAAGATGCCTGTGACTAACTCCCTGGAGATTGTAGTAGTTTGGATTCTGAGCGAGCCTCCTGTACATGAATGTCCACGTGAGATAATCTACAGCATCCTGCTTGTTCTCAATAACTCCAGCAACAACTTCAGCATTAAAATTATCATGTAAGAAATGGTGCAAATGACTTTCCACGGGAAATGCTTCATGTAAGAATTTCTTGTAATATTCTTTACGAGGTGCATGGCAAAGGATGACACACTTTCCAGAGTTATCTAGAAGAGGTCGGCTAGCATGACCCATCATCTGCAGAAGATCCATGACAGGATAATCCGTGTGAGCATCTTCTTGCCCATCATAGTATTGAGTTCCCATCACCACCACTAAATGTGCTGACAAAGGCAACCCCCAGCATAATGAACTACTCATGACACAAACCTGAAGCCACCCAGCTTCAAACAGTTGGCACACAACTTCTTGATCCAAGCTGCTCAAGCCCTCATGCAAGTACCCAACTCCTTGGTACAAAGTGGCTCTCAACATTTCTTCCTGGATCTTTCCAATGAAAGGCCCCAATTCTTCAGACCTTAACAGAAAAGCTGGCTTCTCTCCACCATCCACACTTGAATATGTCATCAGATCTACAGCAGCGAGTTGCACATGCTTTCTTGTGGGAACAAAGACAATAGCTGGCTTACCATTCTTTGCATGCTTGACAATATAAGTATATGTTGGTTTCGTCATTGCTTGCATCCTTGCCTCAAAATTGGCAATATCAATACCTTGAATGTGTATTTCCAGGGGCACAGGACGCACACCAGGAGAAAAATTGAAAAGGCCATGAGATGTAGCTCCTATCCATTCCCCAAGATCCTTGGCATTTGCAAGAGAGGAAGACAAAGCCACAATCCGTATCTTGTTCTCTATCTGACTAGCAATGTATCGCATCCTAGAGACAATCACCTCCAAGACAGGACCACTTTGACCCCCAATCAAGTGAAGCTCATCAATGATAAAAAGACTAACTTGCTGGACATACTTCTGTTGTTTCCATCGTCGAGACAGAGCATCCCATTTCTCAGGAGTGCTGATGATTATTTGACCCCTTTCAAGTAGCTTCAAGTCTGTAGCTGTTTCCCCAATTAATTCAACAATGCGCATGCCAAGACCTTGGCCAAACTTTCTCTCCCAATCACGATAGCGTTCCTTGGCAATTGCTTCAAGAGGAGCAATATACACTGCACGCATTACACACTCTGGTCCCTTTTGGTGATTCCTCAATATGGCAAACTCTGCACAGGTAGTTTTCCCACTCGCTGTTGGTGCAGCAACCAAGACATTATCATCTGTATTATAAAGAACAGTAAAGACCTGAGTTTGCACTGGATTAAAATGCTTAAAATCTTGATAAAGAGCTTCATATGATGGATTTCTCAACGCAGTCACAGGCAGAGGCTGCAAGTCCAACAACTCTGTAGGAGGTGGAACCTTTTCTGGCAAGATAAGATGCCTGAAAGAGATGGGCAAAACTGTTTGTGAACCAAGCCATTTATCTGACACAACACGAATGAAATACTGAGGTGGCAATGGCTCATGGATCAACACTGTGAAATTCAGTGTGGGGTCCACAACCTGTTCCTCATCAACGGACTGCCTTTTCAGCATGAAGTACTCGTGATGAAGAATAGAGTCACCATTATTATCCTCCATGATAACCCAAAATGGCTCCACATATCCATGAACGTTTTCGTCCCATAGAAAGTCTGCAGTTATTGTAAGTTCAACCCTCAACACGGTGCGAGTAATGGGCTGAACATGTGCTGCAAGGTTTAACTTTGGGAATTGGTGGATGAACTTGTGCAGTGTTTTGCCCATCTTGGGAAAACGGATGAGCTCACCAATCTCCTGTGGTTTAAGGTCATAGTACCTTTCCCATGACAAATCTTTCTTCTCCAACATCATCAGAATTTCATTAAGGATCCCATGGAATTGCCGAAGGGGAGTCTGGACACTCCACATTCTCTTATTAATCATTTTACACAAGTTCAAAGCCTTCTCAGCTAACCGGGCCCATCCTCTTTTCAAGACAATCTCAAAGAGAGCTCGCATAAGACGACCAGCACTCTTCAAAGAAAACAGAAACAAATGAATAAAAGTTGTATACAAATCAAGAATCTAACTGGAAAAGAAAGAAAGAAAGAAAGAAAGAAGAAACTGCAATGCCAATTAGAAGAACACAAACCTGAGTTATGAACACCATGTCAGATGTCAATGAAAGCCCTTCGAGCTTTAGCTGAGAAATATATGCTTGCAGCAAAACGTTAATTTTGGCACTAGGCTCCTCTAGGCTTTCCTTGATAGGAATTGGAACACAGTCCAAAAGCTTTGCCAGTTCCATCTTCTCATCTTGTCTAACTGTAACATATTTAAATTCTTCACTTAGTGAGAATAGATGACACAGCTCAATATCTCCCATTGTTGGCTTCAAATGCTCATTATATGTGGACATTGTCCCATGAGTAATATAGTAGTAGCTCGCAATTCGACCCAAGTCAGTCACCTGGAAATATCCACTCTTCCTGTCATACTTGACCAAATTATTTTTGTCCAAGATTGTAGCAGCAGAATGTATCTGCAAAAAGAACAAAAGCCCATTAAAACACAACTAGACTTTTTGAAAAATAATTAGGAACATTACTTTTAGCAGATGAAACCAGCCACCACATTTAATTTAAATTAAAAAGGCATAAACATCTGTCAATACATGCAATGAAAATTTCCTACGGAAGACAAATAAGGGCTGGGAAAAAATGACATCGCAATTATATTGGAAGACTAGACAGATGAAAGGAAATTCGACAATACCACATAAATTTCAAACTAACAAGTGATTAAAGAAAGAAAGAACAAAGATAAGGGGAACAGAGGAAGACAATCACACTATAGTTTATTCAAACCAAGAACATACTTGAAACCCAAACTCTTTCCCCATGTCCATAAAAGTTATAAATGGAGGCTTAGTTGTTGGTGGTGTATGCTTTCCTCTTCCACTCATTTCATAAGCAATCATCTTATGACAGTGATTTTCAAGTTTCGAAAGAAGACATTGGATACCCCAATTTCTAGTCCAGTATACCATGACTTAATATGGTTTCCAATTCATAAGTCAATAGTTCGTGTGTTATAGAAATGCATATTCTCCATAAACATATCTTCACAAGTTCAGACAAAGTTGAGTTACTAAGTATACATGATAACCTATCCCCACTCAACTAGTGATGTCGTGTGCTAATGCAACCAGTCAACAGTCAATCCAAGCACCTAATATATCATCACACAGTAAAAATGATATTCGGCGCTCAAGAGATCCATATAGGGAGAACAAAGCAATGATGATGAAGACACAAGGGACACGGTGAACAGCTTTTTCAAAAACATTGAATATGCAAAATCCGTGTGATAAAGCACAAATTTGAATGGGACACATATGATCTAATGACAGCAGATGAAAGCAAAGATATCAAAAACCAAATCTAACATAACAGGGAGTCCTGGGACATTTACTTCTACAACAGTGGTTTGGGCAACTAAAGAACCACTAAAGAAATGGGACAAGTATACCAAATTTTGTCTCCACTACCCAAAGACATAAAGCACAAATAAGTAAAAATTAACAAATGTTATAAACATATGTAACACATGCCTGGAGCTAATAGCAAATAAAGAAAGCCAATTGATATATATATATAAACTATATAAAAGAGTAGGGTGCCTACCAGATCAACCCTCCTCTCCTCCAATGTGATATCCCTAGTAAGAACATCTGGTGCTAAGCCATAAAATGTAGGGTTTCGCATCATCCGGACATACAAGTAAGTATACTCGAGCCAGTGGCAAGCTTCCCTGGCATTTTGAACTGATCCTAGAACAATTTCTGCATTCAAGTGATCAGCCAGCTTGGATACGAACTGACTTTCAATGGGAAGTTGTTGATTCATCAAGGAAAGGTAGTACTGCAGCTCACTATGGCCTGTGATGATAATCCCTTCCCCGTATGAATCATACTGAGGCCTGCCAGCACGACCCAACATCTGCATAACATCCAGTGGACTTAGTTCAGTCCATGCTCCTTTTTCTGGATTGTAAATCTGAGTCCCTTTGATAATCACAGTGTGAGCAGGCAAGTTAACACCCCAAGCTAGAGTTGCAGTAGAAACCAGTACTTGCACGTGCCTATCCCTAAAGCGCTCCTCAACAAGTTGACGATCACCTCTTGTCATCCCAGCATGATGAATAGCAAAGCCATAGGGCAGAAGATCTTTGAGATCATTGCTTTTCACCAATTCTGAATCAGTTTGGAGAATCTCACGACTTGCACTGTCCTCTCTCAAGAACCTACTTATAGTATCGTTAGCAAGTGCAGTGTCCCTTATTGCTCGAGCTGTTTTGGCTGTTTCCTTCCTTGAGTGGACAAAGATGAGAACTTGATGCTTTCCTGCTACATCCATTACCTTCTCATGACAGATATCATTCATCAACTGAAACCTCTGCAGTGGCTTATTTATATTGATTCCAATATACTGTTGAGAAAGAGGAACTGGCCTGTAGCTATTGTCAAAATGGAAGAGCCCTTTTCCCAGATCAACCCGTAAAAACAAAGCCACATCCTCAAAATTAGGGAGTGTAGCTGACAGCCCCACCAACCGGATATTTTCCTTTGTTGTTTCAATTTGCCTCACGGTTCTTGCAACAATACTCTCAAGCACAGGTCCTCTATTATCATGAAGAAGGTGAATCTCATCAATAATAAGGAGTTTCACAAGTTGAGTATAGGTGCGATCACCAGACTTTCTGGAGATAATGTCCCACTTTTCAGGGGTTGTCACAATTATCTGAGTTTCCTCAATTTGTTGGCGGGTCATTGTTTGATCTCCACTTAGTTCCTTCACCTGGACACCATACTCCTGCAGACGATTGGACAAATTACCCACAACTTCAGCCACAAGGGCTTTCATTGGAGCCACATAAACTATCTTATAATTGTTATTGTTGAATGGACCGTCCAGATTCCTGTTCAAGGCAATTTGCTGAAGTATAGTGAGCACTGCAACATTGGTTTTTCCTGCTCCAGTTGGAGCACACAGGAGTATATTATCTGCCTTGAAAAGGGCGGTCTCATAGACTTTACTCTGCACCCTGTTCAACTGTTGCATCCCTTCGAAAGCTCGTTGAGCCCAGTCTGGCATGTCTGATATCTTTACAAACCTCTCATTAGGAGGTATTGCCCGTGGCTTCAATGCTGGTACATGAACTTCTTCATAACCCTTTTTCTGATGTTTAAAAGAACCAACAGGAAGATCACACTTTTTGTTTGCCATCAAAAGGCCAGTACCCTGTTCAAAAGCAACGCTGTCCAAGTCAAGCAACTGAGGCTGGCCTTTCAACCAACCACTTTCAGCATCTCTATCAACAAGTCCTCTCCTACCCCTATCCCCATCTCCACCAGCCTCATCCTTCAGCCAGCGAGCCTCTTCTCTTATACTCTTCTCCAAGTTCTTTTGCCTCTCTTTAGCAGTTGCCCTAGTGGCATGCAGTTCCTCCAAAATCCCTGCCAAATCAGGACCTGAACCCATCATTTCGTCCTCTATCTGCTTCCTCTCCTCCTGATCTTTGGACCTAACTAAACGTGTACACCAGACAATCTTCAGCCTGTTCCACAAAAGAAACTTTATAAAGCTGAACTTATCAAACTGGAGATGTAACAGCAACTTCGTTTCAACTTCCCTGTCATCTCCCTCGGCAAGTAAATTCAGCACTTCTTCTGCTAGCTTCTGGCACTCTTGTGGATCAATCTGCTGTTCATAAGCTTGTGAAATCTTCCTTTGTAGCCAATAAGCATCAATATCCTGAACATTAAGGTTCATTCCCTCATTTGCCCCCCTCATTTCATCATCATCGATTCTGCCACCCATCTGCATGGCCCCAGAACCACCTGCTTCCACCACATCATCATCCTCTTCCTCCTCCTGTGGCACCATATCCAGATCACTATCCCCTTCCTCATCTTCATTGTCCTGATCAAACTCCACAGCAACACCCACATCATCATTAAGGACATCATCACCATTAGCAACGGAGACCCCAGCACCATCACCCCCATCTTGGTAATCAGTGATAAGCTTACCAATTGAAACAAACTGATCATACATACTGTTGGGAATAGGGTTCAACAACTTCTCAATCTCCTTCCTCTTGTCCTGCGTCCTAACAGACTCATTCTTGAGAACAGCCAAAATCTCATCAGCGGCAGCACTAACAATATTAAGAGGCTGACCACCCAATTGCTGCTGAATGACACTTAGCATGGCTTCATAGGCAGCTCTAGTTTCCTTGGTCTTGGGGTGGTAAACGCCCTCCTCAGTAGAAGTAAGGACACTCTCCTCTCCAAGGCGGCGCCTCTTAGCTTGACAACCACGGACAGCTTCAGAAAGAGCATCACGCTCCTTCTTCTTCCCCTTAGCCTTGTTAATCTTCTCATCTAACTCAGAAGGTCTCCCTCTGTGAGCACGGTCACCAAAACTTCTAGGGTCAATCCTGCCCCAGAGAGACTCAGGTTCACCAGTGGGCTCATGAGTATCACGTCGTCGAGTATCAGTAGTATGAACCAGACTGGAATTGGCTCTGTACTCGTATTGCTTGAATCGAGCGTGTGCCTCAGCACCACCACCCAGATGCGCCATTATTGAATTTCCAAATCAAACCCCAATCAAACACAACAATTAAAGTTAGAAACCAAAACTCGATTTAAAAGAAAAGCAAAACGTAAGGATGATTGACCCTAACCAGATAGATACCTTGGATAGTCTTCGTGTCCTAACTCTAACCCTGACTAGGATGGATTGGAGTTAAGTATTAAGAGAGATAACGACCGTGTTGAACGAAAACAACAAAACCCTAATTACGTTTTATTGATTCGAATCGAAATTCAAAAAAGAAAAAAAAAAGCTAGAGAGAGATTGGAATGTTTACCGTAGCTTTTTTGGTTGAGAGAGCGAAGAAACTTTTACAATCTCTTCTGAATTTTCGTGTTCTTCTATCGGCGGAGAAATGAATTTATCAACCAGATATTGCTGCTGCTGCTTTCTTGACTAACACGTTAGCTAATAATTTAAAATATTGTAGAATAGATACTTCAGAATATTTAAATGGAAAAATAAATGCAAGCAAAGACATTCAGTGTGCGTCTGGGGGGGAGACACCATCATTTCATAAAATTTTGAATTATTTTTTAATTAATTATATATATTAATATTAAAAATAAAATTTAAAAAAATTATTTTAATATATTTTCAAATAAATTCAATGTTTAATAATATAGGTATTGAATGTTTCATTGCCTTCACAAATCTAAGACTTTTTTTTAAGGAAATAAATCACATAAGAAATAATTAGTCATTTAATTTATATATTTTCCAATTTGGCACATAAAGTTTAACAATTATAATATTAAACCTAAATGTGTTATTTTATTGCAATCTTGCCTTTCTGCTTTATAATAATTTGTTCAACCATATTTTCAAACGCTAACATAAAATATAAGAGACGTGGGAGAAGTGGCATGCCAAAACGTTGAACAATTAGGAAAACAAAAGGTTGATTTCAATCAATTGATTCGTTCAAATTTCAAGGGATGACTTCGTAAATATATTTCCAGCTACCGTTACAAAAGTAATTACTGCTCTAGCCACCTTGCTCCGCAAGCAAAAGACCCCCAGACTACACTGCCCACGTGAACAAACAAACTTTGAAAGAAAATTTTGACAATAGACTTCAGCAGATTTGGAAAGTGTTTTTAAAAAGTTTTAAATTTTTTTTATTTTAAATTAATATATTTTTGATGTTTTTAAATCATTTTAATATACTAATATTAAAAATAATTTTTTAAAAATAATAAAAAAAAACCATTCTTGTTAAGACAAAGAGCTCATCCTTAAGTTCAATTAAGATATGTTAGATTCCCAAGTATTTAACGAGTATCTTCCTCTCATCCTAAAGTTCTTGGCTCAAAATATCCTATCGTGCTAACACAAAGAGCTCATAATGGAGTAGCAGAAATACAGAATAAACATGAAGAATAAATTCCATGAAAACCTTATTATCAGAGAGCATTGTTATGTATTACAGCATCATTCCAAGAAGAATGCTTCTGTCATTTGACAGGGAATTTTTATTACAGACGATTCAAGTTGCCAGAGTAGTTGCTGGACAACTATCATGCACACAGGCCAAGACATCTCTATAGTCCCTTGAAATGGTGAACGAATCATAGACCTTTCCATCGCTGCTTTTCTTGTACTCGAAGAGCAGAGATGAATGATTAAATGCTGTCAACTTCACAAATCCAAAGTCATAATCTCTGTAAATACTCCAATTTGGGATCACGCTACTGTATTCTGATAAATGGCTTCCTCCCCCTCCAACAACAACATGAATAGTTCCATTCACTGTGCCTGAATAATGATGTTTTTCTTTGCTCACGCATTGATTCTACATCATCAACACAAATAGTAAAAATAAGCAAAATGAAATGAAAATAATCTAAACTTGCAGTCACAATATTGAGGAATTTGAGGAGGAGCAATTAGAAGCTATAATGGGACTGGTGACCAATGGCCAATGACAGGATGTGATAGTTTCACAAGGCCAAGATGTTTTTCCAAAATATAGATGTTATGTATCACTTTCTGGTAATCATTAAATACCCTTCAAACCTTTTCTAAGCATGAAATCAATTGCCCCAACAGGTGCGGCCATCTAAATTAGAGCTCAAAATGCAGATTTATAGTTGAAGATTTAACATTTCACCATAGATTAACGATAATATTAAGTAAATGCAATTGTCATCTGCAACTCTTAGAAAGAAAAGGATGCAGCCTTTACAAATAGCATGCCACAATTGGCACCTGTATCCAATTTTTTGTAATGGATAAAATCATAAATGTACTGCAATTGTGCATACCTGGTAAACAGGGCATGTCCTCTCGTAGTTGTGGACGTGTCCGTAAAATGCAATGTCTACCCTGTATTTTTGCCAAAGTTTCTGCAAGCTTTCCCTCCCCATGGGCTCTTCGAATGCACCCTCTAGGCCATACCAAGAGTTAGACGAGTAGCCAAGGACACGATGCGCTGAGAAGATTAACCATGGCTGCTTTTGTCTATCAACGGATGCAAGGCATTTTTCAATGAACTTATATTGTTCAGTTCCCTCTCTCCAGTCATGCTCAGAGTCAGCTATACAAAAGTGAAACATGCCATAATCCGTCGAGTACCTGTATGTTTATGGATTTTAATTGATTTCATCACAAAACTAGACTGGATAGTAGAACTACAAAATACAGGTGCACTTGTTGATCCTAGGCTGCTTCAGGATTCAAATGTCACGGTTCAATGCTTGTTATCTTACTTCCTCCTATTTATTTTATTTTTGTTAATATAATTCTTTTACAAGATCCTTAATCTGAGAATTAATTGAGGTACATTTTATGCAACTTACCAAAACTTAGCTCTGTTCTCAGCAGGAACATAGTACATGGTTTCTGCGGGCACACCACATTCTCCACCAGAATCTGGAGTGTCATAAAAGGAGCCTGAATTTGGCCAGTCACGTTCATGATTACCACTGCAGAGAAGAAAACATTCCAAATAAGCTTATTGTAAACCCCATGTGTGTGTGTGTGTGTGTGTGTCCAACACATTTGTAATTGTTCAAGCGCAAGGGTGCAAACCTTGCAATCATGTATGGAACAGTGGATGTAATGGGCTGCACCTGTGCTGTGAATTGGTCCCACTGTGAAATGTACCCATTTGCATATGGTAAATCTCCTATATGGAATACTATATCAAAGTTATCCAAGTCCTTGATGAGTTGGTCTGTAGTGTTGAGTGAACCAGGCTGATAATCGCTGTACTCATTTGAACCATCACGCTCCGCCTGAAAGACATTTGATAGAATTGTAAATCTCGATGTATGCACAAGTCATATGGAATGTTTTCTTCCATAAAGGACAATCTTGTGTTTATCAAGCACAATAATTTACATTAATAACTAGAAGATGACAGAGTTAAATAGACATATAAAAGTTCTTCCGTTTACTAGTACAGATTGTGCATTTAAATTTGCGACGAGCATACAAGTAGTATATAGATTTCCTCATCGCTGATATAAAAGCACAGCTTGCTAAGATTGTCAAAGATAACATACATACCTTCCCCATGTCACCAAATATTATGACACGCTGTAATGAGTCTTGTCCAGGATATGGAGATGATTTGAATGAAAACACCTTGCTCCAAACATATGAACCATCGGATAAGATATGACCCATTCGGTATGTATACCTGAAAAAACATGACCAATTAGTAGTTGTTTGAAACTTTTTCAGTGATAGAAAGGTAAGTTTTCAAATTCCTTACACTGTATTAGGCCATAAATCTTTCAGAAAACTTGTATGTATGAATCCAGGATCACGCCAGCCAACTGTTCGTGCAGGTGAACCTGGGAAGTGAAAACAAGCTCCTCATCGCATGCCTTCTAGCAGACATAATTGAACGTAATAAAGAATACGAGTAGGTTAAGAAAAAATATTCCTATCATGTGCAGGTGAACCAAATCATACCACACATGCTATTCTGCTTGAATGTTAATGTTCCAGCAGGTGAGCGCTTTGGAGTTTCACCCTTCATGCCCCATTCAACAAATGGAACAGCTTCATCTATATTATAACCACTAGTCCATGTTACAGTCATCTGTGAAACATATAAATTCAGTAACATTTCACTAATGACAATAACAATGGCAAAATGTTTGCTTAAGCCAAAGATTGAAAGTCGATGTTGGAAAGTTAAAACACCATTATTATCATCTTGATGTTAAAAAGAAACTATATTTCAGGGTTATATAACTTCCATTTTCTCTCTTTCTCTCTCTCTCTCTCTCTCACACACACACACACACACGAAAATCATACATGGACTCGCATGGAACTTTATAAGACGAGTACATGCTTTAAGACTCAGTATACAACACCAGAATGCCCTTAACTTGTTTATGGGGGTTAATAGTTAAATCAGACAAACTTCATTGAAAGATATGTGAGAATATTGTCTCTAAAGACTCACTTCATCCCAAGATTTTCCATGAGCAAGCCGCGGGTATACTGGTGCTTTTGGATTCGAAAACTGTAATTTGTTTGAAACAGACACCAGTTTTGGCTGCAAGAAATTGAGCAAGAACAAGGCCATTTTACAACATCATAAGCATTCCTCAAAAGTAAATCATTGGGAAAGTAGGAATAAAATGATGATGCAGCACAAAAGCAAAAAAAGGAGTAAGAAAACTCACATATGACAACCCGCCTGAAAATAATACGAAGGCAAAATCTGCTCGCTGATTTATCAACAAAAATCTCAAAGTACTTTTTCCTGTTTTTGTGTATTCCGGATTGCTATGGTTCGCATACTTGTACTAAAACACGGACATCCAACGCAACAGATGAAATTAGAGATGTTTTGACTTGTAAGATTCGACTGTTAACCTTAACTCAATGTCTACAATCACTTTTGTACACACCTTTATTGGGGCTGTACAGATATACGGAGTTTCCTGCCATTGGTCATCTTGTGGTGGACATGTGGATGCGCTGCCATATCAAAACACAGTTGTAATTCGTAAAATACTAAAATGAGCATGAAGTTTCCTAAACGTTGTAGTTATCAACTTTGGTCCTACAACTGCATTTCTACGTAGAAAAAGCTTGACGAGCGAGGAAAAAGATCAAGTGTCAATTGATGTAATGCACTAGTTAATCACAGTATTACAGGCATAAAGAATCATGACCAGGCAGTTCATATTGGCACATTGAAGAGGATTACTTGAAGTTTGCAGGAGAGAAAACTCCAACCCAGTCATCTGCAGATGGCTTTTCGTTCATAATATTCACCGTTATCCATTCAGAATCCTCACCCTGCAATCACATAAATAAAGGGGAAAAAATCTAAGAATTACTTTCCATGTTTGTTAAAAAAATATTCTTAAACAACGTTACCTACAATGTGTTCCTTACAGTATGTTGTATAATAACTAGATTCTGGCTGAAAATAAAATTATATTAACAAAATATGATGAATGCTTGGGGTTATCATACATGATGCCAAGTTTAAAAACAATATTTTAGGTCTCTAAGGTTTAATTTTACGGATTTTTCTTTTTCTCAGTTAAAGTGGTTCTTCAATTTTTTTTTCCCGCTCCTAATTCAAAATACCGCCTTTTAATACGAAATAAAAATCCAGCAACAGTCGAGTACTGTTGTACAAGAACATCTTTGAACAGATTGGTCCGGTTATTATACTTTTTTAAAGCAGATTTCACGTTTGAAGGTTTTGTTCCTCCTAAAAAATGAGGGGAAAACACAACACTTCCACCATTACTAAAATATGAGGCAAAATATAGATAGAAAGTGCAGCTTTCAGGCAGCAAGATTAAATCTATATATCCAGTCGAAGAGATGGCAGGGCATCCATGTTGGATTAAAAATATTTATGACAACATAGCCAAAGCTGTGAGAGGTAGATTAGGATCAAAGGGTCAGAGTCATTACCAGAGAGCCAAGAATGCGAGGGTAGGCGGTGATGAGAGCGGAGCCATCAAGCGCCAGAGTGGTTTTGTAAATGTCGATCTTGGCAAGTGCTTGCTCTCCAGCTCCATGAATGTCAGCTTGAACAAAGGTCAAGTTTGCAAAACACAGCAACCAAAACACGAGCACTGCTGAGGATGTCGCCAAAATGTTTACTGGAAAGTGATGAACGGTCTCTTTCATTTCGCCTGAACTGGTTTTTACGTGCCAGAAATGAGAAGACCAGACCCCAAGCTAGCCAAGCAAGTAGCCCACTAGGTTTAGCAGACAGCCATTAAAAAAGCTTCACGCACCCCCAAAATTAACCTATATTCCACCCTCTTGCTATGGTTACGTCAATGGTCCTTCTTGTAGCTATAAATACCGCATGAAAGGATGTGGTTGAGCTTTGCTGTCAGTTTTTAAATAAAACGTGAGGAATGACTTTTCTTTTTTTTTTCTTTACCCACATCAGAGTATCTAAAAATCCATTGAATCCATCTATTCAGATCGATTTATTAAAGGGTAAAATTATTTTAATAATAATATATTCTATTTTCAAGACTCAAAACTGCACTTAAATAAACAAGTTGTGAGCCAATTGAACCAACCACTGGTAATAGAGAAATGACCTCTTGAACATCAATAATGTCCGATAATGTCAGAGGCAATAACTCTATCGTTATTTTATTGTTAGAGTTGTTTGGGACCGGTAATAATTGTAATTTAAAGTATTTTTTATTTAAAAAAATAATAAAATTATATTTTTTTTATTTAAAAAAATTATTTCTAAATTCAACACATCTAAAAATATAAAATAATAATTTTTAATCCAAAAAAAATACGTCTCCCAACAGACTCACTGAAACTCTCTTCCCGCATAACTGATTTTTTTATAAAACTATTTTTTTATTTTTAAATAATATTTTTTTAAATAATTTTAATATATTTTTAAATAAAAAATACTTTACAAATCAATAACTCACATAATCTGAGTAATACATGAACAGCTAGGGGGTTCCGTTTATCAACCTCGGGAAATCAGTTTCCGTGTCCGTAGTGTTTTGTTCTGCAGTATTCAGATTCCCGATTTTTTCTCATTTTCGCGTCCATCGTGTGTTTGTGTGTTCTCGGCTTTGTTTTGCAACTGATTTTGTATTTATGATGCAAAAAACATAATAAAATATTTAGTGAGAAGCTAAACTGTATTTTATATTATAAGTTTTATTAAAAAATTAAGTTTGAAATACAGTTTTTATATGATTTTTTAATTGAATTTCATAAAATTCTATTTGTTTTTGCGTTACAAAATGGCTTTTAAAAAATTTAAAAAAAAATTACTTTTTTACTTTATATTAATATTTTTTAATATTTTCATATCATTTTGATACATTGATATCAAAAATATTTAAAAAAACTATATATTTTGATACATTTCCAAGTAAAAAGTATTTGAAAAACAACCGCAACTATATTTCCAAACACAATTACCAAATATTTTATACATGTTTTTTTGCTACATATAAATATTAACCATAATTTTTACTAAATATATATTTAAATTCAATTAATTATACTTTCAAATTTTTTTTTAAAAAAACCACAGTAGCTATCTCGAAATCAAACATTCTCAATATAAATCTAGAAATCTTCAATAATACATAACAATTTTATTGTTTTTTTTATTGGTGGACGAAATTATTGCACGTCCTCCCTCGAATCTGACTGCGCCATCAAAGCAGAAAATAGAGACAAGCATGAGTCAAGTCAAGACACCACGTGAATTATTGGTTATGGCTAGAGGTCCATCAATAAATTCAGAGCTCTCCCACCATTTGTTGGCTGTCGGGCTTTTTCAAGGGATGTTTATCATTTAGTTTCAACATGTTTTTTTATTTTAAATTAATTTATTTTAATATTTTTAAATGGTTTTAATATGTTAATATTAAAAATAAATTTTAAAAAATACAAAAATATTATTTTAATATATTCTTCATCAAAAAATAATTTTTAAAAGGAAGTGTTAACATACTCTCATCACCTAATAAAAGAAAATCTTATATTTAATGTCTTGTCCTTTTCTTTTTCATTCAGTTAATTACAATGAGGACAAGATCTAAACTGGATCCACTTATTGTTTTAATATAAAAAAAAACATTCAAGTGATTGCAATATTTAAAAAAAATAATTGGAATGCGAGTGATTAATTTAAATGAATTTTATAATTTTGTTAATTTAATAATATAATTAAAAAACTAATAAATAAAAAAATAATAATTAATAAAAAAAATGTTTGTCAATATTATAAAAAATTATTATCTAAATATTCTGAAACGATTTTAAAATTTTATTTGATAAAAAACCTCACTAAAAAAAATAAAAAAAAAATAAATTCAGAGCAGAAGATAGAGACAGGCATGATTCAAGCCAGGACACCACTTGAATTAATGGTTAATCAATAAATTCAGAGCTCATCGACTTTGTCTGGTTTTTTCGGAGGGTGTTTACCATTTAGTTTTGTTTTTTAAATTAATTTTTTTTTAATAATTTTAATATTTCAATATTAAAAATAATTTTTTTTAAAATTAATATATTTTTAAAAGTAATGCTAACGTCTAGTAAAGAAAATCTTTTATTTAAGATGTTTTTGAATTGCATCGCATTTTTAAAAATTTTGAATTTTTTAAATTATTTTAATGTATTAATATTAAAAATAATTTTTTAAAAATAAAAAATTATTTTAATATATTTCAAAATAAAAAATATTTTAAACCTTTAATATTATCATAATTGCAGCATTAATATCTTGTCCTTTTCTTCTTCATTCAGTTGATTACAAGGACGACAAGATCTAAACTATATCCATTGAACAGGGCCGGGCTAATTATTTTTTTTCGCCAACTTAAATAATTGCAGTGTTTATTTTATTTTAGGCGGTAAGATTCACGGCTTTTCTCATATTCGCGTCCATCGCGTGTGTTTTTATATATATAGAAATCTTCAATAATTCATCACAATTTATTATTATTATTATTATTATTATTTTTTATTATTATCGTGGGGTGTCCGGGCCAGCTTGCGCGCACCACGACTATTCCTCACGGCCCACTGAACATCCTGCAAGCCCAGTGAGCAGGTAAGGCACCTCGGGGGTGACAGGCGTGCACATAGAGGATCGAACTCGGGACGGGAGCGGAACAAGTCACACGATTGACCACTGAGCTAGACCCTCAAGTGCCATCACAATTTATTATTATTATTATTGGTAGACGAAATTATTGCACATCTCCCTCGAATCTGACTGCCATCATAGCCAAAGATAGCGATCATGAATCAAGTCACGACACCACGTGAATTAATATTTTAATTTGTCATTTTTTTTAAAATTAATATGGAATTGGGCGAATCAAGTCACTACACCACGTGAATTAATATTTTAATTTGTCACTTTTTTTAATTAATATGGAATCAAGTCACCACACCACGTGAATTAATATTTTAATTTGTCATTTTTTTTATTAATATAAAATTCAGCCGGCTTATATATATTTTAACTAATCTCACGAGTCCTAAAATTAATGAATATATAAATTTTTAATAACATAAAATTTATAATACTCAAATTAATAATCTCTAAAAAAATAAATCTAAAAACTAATCAATTAGACTTACCTCCCTTAATATTTTTAATTTGTCATTTTTATAGTAGGTTACTAGCTAGGGGTACAGGGTTGATCCACTCGTTAAGGTTTAAATCTATTTTTCTCAAAAAATAATTACTTTAATTAAATTTTTTTATTATTCAATTTTTTATGTATTAATATTAAAAATAAAATTTTAAAATTAAAAATTATTATTTTAATATATTTTAAAATTAAAAAATTACTTTAAAAAAAAATTATTAATCCAATCCAAACACCAATGCTGCCAGATGAAAAAAGAAAAACAGGTATTTAATGTCTTATCCTTTTCTTTTTTGTTCAATTAACTACAGCGAGGACAAGATCTAAACTCATTATCCACTAATAAAGGCTGGGTTAATTTTTTTAAATATAAAAAAATATTTAGGTGATTATAATATTTTAAAAAATAAAAAGAATTGAAACTTTAGTTAATGATTTGAATGAGTTTCATATTTTTTTATGAAAAAAAAAATCTTATCTACTGAGAATTTCCTCAGTTACTTGCTGAGAATTCCCCCTTAAAAATGAAGAAAACCAGATATTTATATCTCAAGTTTTAAGCATTAGAAAACATTCTATACTCCAGTACAGGTTTCACGTGTTTTACTGTTAGCTATTTTTAAAAACACGTGCTGTTTTTAATTATATTATAATTGAAAAATAAAAAAAAAACTTTTTAAGCATGCAATCAAGAGTTGATAATATTAAAAAGTATATAATTTGGATTTCAAGCAACAAATAAATAACATGTAAAAAACCTACTTAAATTATTTAGAATTTAATATGAAAAATCAAATTGTAAAATATAAAGGGACATCAATCTAACATAAACATTCTTCGAGAAACTTAAAATAAAAAAGTGACATGATGAACAAAAAAAGTATGGATGTTTAATTTTTAAATGAGAAGTAAAATCTCAACAACTATTAGCAAATAAGGAGTATTAAATACTTGTCAACTCCTTGTTATTCCAAGTACCTAAATAACTTAGTTAAGTATTTGCAAAAATATTTCATGTATTAATCTATGTATTTGAACCCACAATATAAAATAAGTATGGTACATACCTCAGACACTCATTTTAGAAGATAAATTCCCCCCAAGAAAAAGCAATCTAAAAACACTTAAAGCCTTTAAACTTTTATTAGCAAGCATTGGTCAAATAGTTCCCTCCATCATATTCGCACGCACGCTAGACAGAAGTGTCTTAGGTCTGACAACCAAGCATGCAAAACCCAAGCGCCTTGGTTACCAGACCCACATAAAATTTATTAAACAAATATTCAGATCTTCTTGTGTTTTATTATTTTTTGCAATAGGCAACGCAATTTTCTAGGAGAACAGAGGGGAGAGGGGGGGAACCACGGCCAGAGCTCCTTCATGTGCCGCCTCGGCACACACGCATTGCCACTATGCCTGGGGTGGCGAGGAGCATTGAACGCAGCTCCGTAAGGCAGTGCTTGGTTCTATTTTTAGGGCCGCACACACCACCCAAATAGGGCTGGTGTCGTTCACCCATTGACGCGTGCTCAGCATGTGTCAGCTATTTTTGAATATAAACAATAATTTATATACATACAAATACTTAATTACCCTTGGACCGACATGATATTTACAATCAAACCATATGAAAATACCTTTACATGCGCCCTTGTTTTTGTTGAAACCCAAGAGTAATTTCATATTTGAACTGTTTTAATAAAAAGACAAAAAAAACCCCTTAATACATGCATATTTCCCTTCCTCATGGGCATGATTATATCTTAACTGTTTATTTTTTTTATGAAAAAAACAAAAGAAGCTCTCAAACTAAAGATTAAAATTTTGTGACTTGAAGAGCAAATTAGTATTTATATTGTAGCCCAAAAAACTTAATTGGATTATTTTATCCCCAATCATTCTTTTAATACTTAATGTATTTCATAAAAAAGACAATCCTACCCTTAACTACATGTTTAGAAAATTTATTTGGCAAAGAAAATTCTATAATTATAATGTTTTAATTTACAATAATTTGTGGCTAAACAAACAGGAAAGGTCCACTAAACTCTTTTAGTTTTTGTTATAATTATAACGAGATGACATGCCCGTGCGTTGCTGCGGGCTTATAGAACAAATGCACTTGATAGTGTTATAATTGTGAACCAGCGCTAGATAAGTAATAAAAACTATATGTATGATGGAGCAAATATTTCATGAGGGAAAAAAATGTTGTGTTGGTGATCAAAAACTTAGAGACTGAACAAAATGATTTTTAGCAATCCACAGTGTTTTGTGAAGAAAGATACAGTGCTTTCACCACATGATTTAGTTTTTCTGTTAATAAAAAGCAAAAAAAAATTACAAAGCTAAATTCTCTATTCAACTTAATATTAAAAAAGCAACAACAAAGATAATTTTGGAAGGAAAAAAACCCATGAGAAAAAACGTTGTAGCAATTGACAATGTTTTGTGAGGAAAACTACAATGCTTTCTCCAATAAAATAAAATAAAAACCATTTAGAGAAATACTGTAGCAATCCACAGTGTTTTGTGAGAAAAACTACAACGCTTTCCCCATATGATTTAGCTTTATTGTAATTATAATTCTTAACCAACTCAATATTCAAAAAAAAAAAATCGACAAAGATAATTTTGAAAAAAAATATTACAAAAAAAAAACACAAAAGAAACTGAAAAAACCATGCGAGAAAAAATTGTATCAATCCATAATGTTTTGTGAGGAAAAAATTATATTTACTTGTAATTGCAATTCGTAACCAACTTAATATTTAAAAAATAAAATTGACAAAGACAATTTCAAGAAAAAACATAACAAAACAGAAGAAAAAAAAAACCATGTGCTGTAGCAATTCACAGTAATTTGCGAGGAAAGTTACAGTGCTTTCCTCACATATTGTAACTGTAATTTTTACCAGCTCAATATTAAAAAAATAAAATAAAAAAAGATAATTTGGAAGAAAATCATAAAAAAACAAAAAAAGAACAATACGGAGAAACACTGTAGCAATCAACAAAATTTTAAAGAAAAAAATAACAAAACTAAATTTTTAATCAGCTCAATATTAAAAAAAATCGATAAAATACAATTTTAAAAATAAAAAAATAAAATAGAAAAATTATATGGGAAAACACCGCAGAAATTCACAGTATTTTAAAGGAAAAAAATTATAAAGCGAAATTTTTAACCAGCTCAATATTTAAAAAATAAAATCAACAAAAATAATTTAAAAAAAAATGAAAAAAATGAAAGAAAAAAAAAGAAAATATAGGAAAGTCGGAAAAAAAAATAATTTAAAAAAAAAATAAATAAAAATAAAAAAGGAGAAAGTTGGAAAAAAAAATGGAAAAAAAGGAATGGAAAAAAATGAAAAAAGGGGAAAGTTGGAAAAAAAATATAAAAAAAAAAGTTAAAAAAAAATACTGTAAAATACTGTTATAATCTATCGTGGAAAAACAGTCACCCTAGTTATATGTATAATAATGTATAATGTATAATATAATGTCAGCTATCTTGACTTGGCAGCCACTTGCATGGTCACCATCAAACTGCAATGAGTTAAATCAAAATCCTTGAAGCCCATTAATTTGTGCTTGCAGCAACAACACAAGCAGTTACATTGTCACTCCATTTCTTACGTGTTCTCTTGAAACAGAGGCTCATTTGCCCCACCTCCGAGGCTGCCTTGACACCCTCACTTGATTGTTATTGAACAGTTGTGGAATTGGGTAAGCTTTAAAGGCTTCCTATTCTGGAAGGTGTTTCTACGGCTCCTGAAAAGACATGTGAAAGCTTTTAAATGAAATGATGGAGTAAGGTGCTCATAACAAAAACCAGATCCAAGAACTGCACTCACAGGAAGATACATACATAAATACTTCATCACATGTCATTAGACTTCCAATAAACACACAAAGAACAACAATGAAAAAGAAAAATGGTATTCAATATTCAATGACTTCAAGAGACTGTGTGACACAAATGTTCATTAAGCGACATGTTGACAAGAAATATTACCTTTGCACCAAGAACATATGCTTTGATAGAAGCATTGTCATGAAAAGCGTAAACAGCCTTGTGGATAGCAGTCTTAGACAATGGCTGAACCCCAGCTCCGTTCTTGCTGTGAGCTGCTACAACAAGAGGACCCCCAGTCTACCCATAGGCATCCAACCAAAGTCTTTGAAGTGTGAATTCGTTAGATAAGCCAGCTTTCTTGTCATTTTCTCGGTCAACATCCTTCAAAGTTGGAAAATTATCTATAAATTAACTAAAAGTAGAGCCAACGCCTTGGTTAATTAAGCACTCGAGTAATTAGCCCAGTCGAGGCCTAGTCTGTTTCCCTCTCTTTTCCATTTGCCGTCATGTCAATACGAGATATAGTGAGCTAGCAACCCGTTGTCTTCGTTGTTAATGTCATCGCACAAAGATGCAAAGCACTTCTCGTCGAAATCTGATCACAGAACGTCTGGTGCTAGAGTCCATCACCCGTACCCTCTTTTAGGCCTAGCAGTGGCCTAGAGGAAACGAGCTTGTTCATGGATCCGGTTGGGTGCGAGGTCAAAACATCAGGCTCTCCTTTTTTCAATTAAGGATACATCATGCGTGGCTCTCCTTTTCCCAGTTTGCAGCATGAGAAGAAGGTATGCTTTCTGTCTTGGTAATCCCCAATCTGGTGCCCAGCTAGAGAGTGCGAGAGAGAAAGCTCTGGCTGGTAGCATCGGACATTTTAATGGGAAGCTATCTTATTGAGGGACACCAACTCCTACAATACGAACATTTTTCATTGATACTATGCTCCCAAAAGCCTAGTGCACAACTCCTGGGATCAAGCTTTACTTTAATTTATCAAGAGTCGGTTTAAAGCCACAAACAAGTTCACAAATTTAATTCTTCCATAGGCAACTACAGTTTTCTTGAATGTTAGCTAAAGGTGCTCTTCCCAGAGTCTCACTCTTCGCTTTTAATGTGTCTTACAGTATCTGATCGAACAGCCAAAAACGTCAACGCCCTAGACAACTAAGGCATTGAAAGGGCAAGCAAGGATAGCTCTTACAAAACTTGAGGCACGTTAGCATACCATCCACTAGTCACTTGTTTACAAAACTCATTGCTAGTGAAAAATCACTAGCAGCACCTGAGCTATTTCACATCTGCCTATTGAGAATTGATTCAAGATTTGCTTCAGTGGTTTACAGCCTCACGTTTTGAAAAGTGAGGGGAGAGCTTCTTCTCCAACTCCAACAAACTGAAATTTCAAAAACAATAACTAGTGAGGAAACTCAAATTTGAAAAACCAAAAATCTAGAATGCAACTGGACAAAAGAAAAAATAATATTCACTTACATCTCATATTTCTGAAGAGCCTCATTTCGTTTTGCCACATACAATTCACTGTCTTTAGGTATATTGTTCAAAGGATTGAACACTACAAGCATTAAAATTACAGTTACCAAGATATTACATCCAGTTTAAGATACAGGCATGGAGGAAGATTTGGACATCAAACCAAAACTCAAATATTGCTCGAATTTATGCATAATCTGGACCAAGTCACTTTCGTTGTCATAGCAACAACTTGAGTGATTTCATTGGCTTTACAAGAGATTATTTTTAACAATCTTGAAAGAATATCAATCAAATTTTGTTTTGCCACTGTATAAAAATCCATTTGATGTAATGCAATCATATTATGGAATGGCTTAGTGTCCACAAAGCTGTGCAGAATGCAAAATCCTGTCATTTCCAGAATACACAAAACACAATCCGTGAAGAAGACATACTTGGAACTGGTGTCAGTTCTTTCACCTCCACATTCTTCTGAACTTTCGGAGAACCGGGATTGTCAGTCGGCTGCACACCCTGTTCAAACAAAACATAGCTTACTAAAGTAACAAGAAAAAAGGTCAAATGGAATTGATTAATAATGGCAATATCTTAAAGTTCAATGCAAAAGGTAGCAATTAAGACTCCCAAGTCAAGTCTTTAATGATGGATTAACTCTTTGTTTTCTTAATTTTACCAATTAAGCTCCTTTTTTTCTTTTTTCTTTTTCTCTCTACCTTTCTTATCTCCTCTAAATAATTATGTATTTGGACGCCAACAGATTCTTAAATAAAAAAGAGCTGAGATGATTAGCAACTGTTACCTTCTTCCTTTCCCTCCTCTTGAGTATCTTTACGTGGCACTTTTTAATGTAGTGCATCAAATGATATCTAGAATGTCTAGAGAACAGCTGTTCTCTTATCCCTGGATTCTCAGCCAGCCAATCAGAAATATCTTTGGACTTGACCACCTCATCTTTATCCAAAGATTCCAGCCAGGAATAAACCGGCAGCCATTGATCTGTGCGTTGAAATCGAGCATGTGGAACATCAACCTGATTCGTCTCCGGCACCTGATATAGGAAAAATGGCAACTACTTAGCTCATAATGCTTTGATGATGATGATGATGATGATGAGAGCGCAAGGTACCTGCTGACTGTGATCGGGGAGTCTCATGTAATTTTGAATAGAAAGCAAGCGATCAACGAGGTCTGAACGAGGCATGGATTGTAAATCAGAAGGCAAAGATGAGTAATTAGAATCGATCCATGACTCCACCTCGGTCCCACTCACTGCTTTCACTCCAGGAAACGCACTGAGCCAAAGTCGAGCCATTGTTTCCCATTCTTGTGATTGATTAGGGTTTGATCCGCTTCCTCTGTTATTGTTGTCGTCTTCCCCTTCTAGGGTTTGCTCCATTGATTTCGACATTTTTGTTTTTGATTGACTAGTCACCCACTCCCTCCCTTCCTCAAACGCTCAAAATATCGTGTAGCATCCCTTCTGAATTCTGATATCGCTGAAACGATGCCGTCTTTTTCATCGGCTTAAACAGTCTGTTTTGGGGATAATGAACTACGAATTTTTCTTGGGAAGCAGCGACAAAGATAATCCCTAGGAGTCCAGTGCTCTACCCTGCTTCTGAAAGTTCCACCCAAGATTTAGTTTCACAAAAAAATAGTTTAAATTTTTATTTATTTATTTATCTGGATGAAATGATGAAAACCTTCGGCGTCTGGGATTGAAATGTGTAGGCTTAGATATAGGTTTGCCACCGGGCTTGGTTGTTCATACAAAACAAGTTGTTTAAATATTTAAATCAATAAATTCACGAGGATAAATAATCTATGGAAAAGAGATATAGAATGAAGATCCCATGAAGTGTATGATTCAATAAATTGATGTTAAATCCTTGAATGAGCTTAAATGCCTTGGAATGTTTACCTAATAACAAGAGTTAGTTATAGAAATTGCTAATGTTTTTTTTTTTTTTTAGTTTAATGTGGTTGTTAGGGTCAGTTTGCGTGTATCTCGACTAATCTCACGGGCCCTAAAGTTAACGACCATGTAAGTCTCCAGTAGCTATCATATGAGCAACCATAGAGCTTAAACCTGAGATCACAGAGGAAGCAAACTTTTTAATCCCAAGCTCTTACTACTGGCCACCACCTAGAAAATTAAAAATTGTTCATGTTAATTTATCCTGTGGAGAGTGATACTGTATATACATGATGAGTAAAGTTGTAGATATCATGGTGAGTGGAGTAATGATAATATATATATATATATATATATATATATATATATATATATATATATATATATATAATCCCAAGCTC
The DNA here is from genome assembly GCA_007827005.2 of Populus simonii. Classification (NCBI taxonomy): domain Eukaryota; kingdom Viridiplantae; phylum Streptophyta; class Magnoliopsida; order Malpighiales; family Salicaceae; genus Populus; species Populus simonii. Next base: position 4,258,395 of record CM017475.2, on the reverse strand, counting down.
TTACTATTGGCCACCACCTAGAAAATTAAAAATTGTTCATGTTAATTTATCCTGTGGAGAGTAATACTGTATATACATAATGAGTAAAGTTGTAGATATCATGGTGAGTTCATGTTAATTTATCATGTGGAGAGTGATACTGTATATACATGATGAGTAAAAGTTGTAGATATCATGGTGAGTGGAGTAATGATAATATATATATATATATATATATATATATATATATATATATATATAATTGATGAAGTCCTTATAATTGGTTTGTGGTGCTTAATATTTTATTAATAGTTATTATATTAGTTTTATAATATGATTAGTGGTCGGCCATGATGAAGTCTATATCATGAATCAGATTAATTATTGATTCAAGTCAATATAAATATTATTATTATAATTTTAAAATTTAACTCAGAAATCAATCGAGTAGTCACAAATTAGATTAACAATTGACTATATATATAAAAAACACTCACAAACTATATATAAATAAAACAATAATAATAATAACCGGGCCATATTCAAGTTACAGAGCAGGTACGAGTGAATGCAATTGTAAAAAGTAGCCAATGCAATCTGAGCTCCCATGTCCAAGGCAAGAACTTTTTCAAGACGTTTTAAAGGAAAATCTCTTAATTAAAAAGAAACTGACTCGAATCCAGAGCATCCTCTCTGCAACTCTTTACCTCGGAGACAATGATTCTCTTCACACAAATAGGCACACGTTGAAATTAACAATTATACTGTCTTGAGTCAACGAGTTCTTAAACATTAGCTGAAATATGAAATGTCAAATCACAATCTTGCCAAAAAGAGCTTAAATATGCTTGTTTTATGAAAAATAGCAAAAATTGAACAGGGCAAGAAGACAGAGGCCAAAATGAATGTCAGATGACATGGACTCCGAGGTGCAAAAGCTTTGACATTGAAAATCAATACAGGCTTTTATCGAACATGTGTTGACAAGTTTAAAGCACACTGAAATTATCACTGTACAGTAGTAGTTCCAGGCTAACAATGTTCGCAGCATTGCAAACAATACATGAACACCAAATATCCATGGAGAAGAGAATTAACCAGGGGCCATGATCTGTGATGTAATCAATCTTGTCGGGAAAAGACTAGACTAATAACATCAACCTTCGTAGTATTTACGTCATCCACAGCTGTAAAGGACAACGCCACCCAAACTCGAATGTCCTGTCTGGTTTTACATCCATACCTTTACTAAATCTGAAGAAAACCAATCGATCTTGGAACACAGAAACCATGTTCAAAGCCCTAAAGTTTAGAAATTGATTCAGCAGTGAATCATGTTGAATTAAGTTGTATCTTGCTGATATTTCTTGCATCAGAACCATCAAGTTTCTTGTTTTCCTCCACAGCAGCTTTTACTAACAGCACTTACAATTCTGACACACATCAAAGTTTATGAACTTGAACCAGTATCTTGATCCGACTACGCAGCACAACCTCTAAGAAAGAACAAGTAATTTTGTACATGCAAATCAATATTGCCTGGAAACAAGAAGTAAAAATTTAAATGTCAGCTCCATCGTTAGTAACATATAACAATGAGCAGAGGTGTATGGCAGCCATAACGATCGACTTGCTCTTTAACAACTAGCGATGCTTAGCAATTGATGCACACAGCCCTGCTCCCTAAGAACCAGTAACGTGAAACCACGATCACATGAAATAACAGCATGTCCATGAAAAAACGTGCCATTGTTCGCAGCATTCCAAACAATACATGAGCACCAAATAGAGTATTGTTCATGAACACAAAATAAGTATCGGGATCATTTTAAACCCATTTAGATTCGTACAATTTACTTGTTTCATAAAAGACGACATTTCAATGAAGCCTATAGTTCAGCAATTAGCATTGCAAATAGAGTAATGTTCATGGGAAAGAAATAAATAATTTAAATGTGATTGTCAGATTTTTTGTTAGGGCAGAGTACTGCTTACGACTTGCAAGCACTTTCATGCTTGGAATCTATACATACTGGTTGTCAGTGCAATTGCTTTTTATATCGAAATATATCAAAATAATATTTTTTATTTTTAAAAATTATTTTTAAAATTAGTATATCAAACGATTCAACATATAAAAAAAAATTAACAAAAAAAAATTAAAATTTTTTAGAAACACGAGTAGAATCATGTTTCCAAACGCACACATAATGAGGTAAACAAAGATCTTAAACCGCCCAAATTGTGTCAAAATGACTTGCTAGCTGTCAAAGAACCATCTCAACCCAATAGCTTAAGCTGTTAGGTGAGGTCCCAGGATATGATTTATATTATTCTCTAATACACCCCCTCAAGTGAAAGCCCTTTGGGTTTGAAACTTGCACAGGCTCACATTACCTTGTGCTTAATTTTTTATCAATTAAATAGGGATGGTGAGATTCGAACTCGAGACTACTTGGTCATCAAGGCTCTGATACCATGTCAAAGAACCATCTCAACCCAATAGCTTAAGCTGTTAGGTGAGGTCTCAGGATATGATTTATATTATTCTCTAATAACTTTCATGATTGTGTCAAAATGACTTGTGATGATGATAATAGTTATTTTTTAAAATATGTTTTACTCAAAAATATATTAAAATAATATTTTTTTTAATTTTAATATCAACGCACCAAAACCTAAAACGATATGAAATCATTAAAAAAATAAATTTGAAATAAAAAAATAAATGTTTTTAAAAACACTTTTAAAATAAAAAAAAATTATAATAAATTAAATAATTATCTTAAACCACCCAAATCATGTCAAAATTTAAATACAAACACGTTGTTGCAAAAAGCTGATAAGAAAATTACAAAAATCAAAGCAATAATTAACGAGGAAGCATTAATTGTCACAATAGTAAGATTCAATCAATTATGTTCCATAAAATGAAACATTGAGTTGACCATGAGAAATTGATACATAGCAGAGCATATTTGGAAGCATTCAAGGAAGGGGAGAGTGATTAGCTCAATCACTGACACAATAATGTTTAAGCAAACCTATAGTCAGTCTTCTAAGTGAAACATGTTTTCCTTAATCAAACATTTGGTCTAAAATTGTGTATTTTTGCTTGTTTTTAGCTTATATACTTCACATTATCTACTAGATTACTTTTCAATAATGCCAACAAAAAAATAAATAAAATAAACCATCAAAATTGAAACAAATACACTAATGGTGGTGATCACTTCAGCTTTCACAGCTTTAAAACAGGCCTTTATGCCACAAAACATGCCTTGAAAGCCAAAACACCTACAAAGAAATAACAAATGATAAGACAAGTTTTATAATAGCTTAGGGAAATATCAAGGCAAAGGTCCTATGTTAATGAGACATTAACTGAGTAGTTAATGACTTTTTTTTCCAGTTTGATTTTATTAAGTTATCTCTTAATAATTATTTTTTATTTTATAATTTATAGATAATCTTTTATATTGCAAATGGTTTTTAATTTCATCACTTTATAATTTTTTTAATACTTCAAGTTTAATCTTAATTTTTTTTAACTATAATTTTTTTGTTTGAGATATTGGTTTTTAGATTTCATTCTCATAGGATTTTTTCCTATTAGATTTTAGTCTTTTTTTCGTTATTTTTTTTTTACAAGTTTTTTTATTAATAGTTTTTTCAACGATTACATCCATCAAAATTAAATTAGATGATATTTAAGTTTTTTGATTGAACTCGAGTCTATGATTTAACAAGGTGCAAGTTTTTTATATTAGACTAAGTTTTGAAAGCTCGCCTGTTTTTCCTTCTATTTTTTAAGCTAATGTTTTCTTTTCTTTCTTGTTTTGAAGTTTGACTCTCTTTTTTTTCCTTTAGCTAGGTTAGCATTAAGTTGTTTGATAATTTGAATAAGCTTGTTTGTGGTTTTTTTATTATTGTTTTTTTCATATTATTTAAATTATCAGTTTAACCAATGATTTGAAACTTAATTGTTTTTTAACCTATCACTTATATATATATATAAAGATAAGTTAATGATTTAATTCAATTTTAAAATTTCAATTGATCCATAATGTAAATTCTGATTTCTAAATAAATAAAAATAAAGTGAAAAGACAAGGAAAAAACTAATGCTCACATTATTGATCAAGGTTAATTCATCTTACGCTCGTGTGATATGAGTCATAAACAACCTCTCGAGTTGGGTTTAATAATGATTATAAAAACTAGAAAACAAAAATTTATTGGTGGGTTTTTTTCTTTTGCAAACATGGAAAAAAATCTCCATATGATAGGATAAGTCTTTGATTAGATGTCCAAAACTACTTGCCTACATCCTCGATGTATCGATAGATAAATTCTCAATCAAATGCATCTAATCTATTAGTTTAAGTTAACAAAATTGTGAAATTAATGACCACACGAAACTTATCCACTAAGAACCCCAATAAAACGGGTTTATGATTCTGCCGTCTAGTTTATCACATAAGCTTCATATGATTCAAAGATTTTAGAGAATTCAATGATTTTTTAAGAGTAAAGTGTTTCTCAAATGCATAATCTTTACGCAATAAGTGTTGTTTGGTGTTTGTTAATTAATTTTTGAGATGTGACATAAATATATAATATATACCTTTAATTTATTAGATAGTGAAACATAAATCTTTGTTCCCAGAAAGAAATATAGGTGTATTGCTCATCTATATTAAAAAAACAACTTTGAATTATCTTTTAAATGAATTATTTTTACCGTGTTTGTTTTTGTGTTTAAAAATTTTTGAGTTTGTTTTTTCAAATTAATTTTTTATAATTTTAGATCATTTTGATGTGCTGGTTTTAAAAATATATTTTTTAAAAAATTATATTATTTTAATATATTTACAAATAAAAACTACTTGAAAATGAAATCCCCATCCTCTTATCAGATCGAATTGTGGAAAAACTTCTTTCTCAATTCGAGAAGAAGTTGATGAAGGTCAAATTTATGGGACAAGTTTCTTTCTTTCTCCAAGGATTCTACGTACCTCCTCACAATGGATGGTATTTCAAAAGTCGTTTTATTTGACCTTCATTTATGTTTGAATTATGTACAAGACTTTTTAAATTAAATTAAATTAAAAAAGAAATAAACGGAAAAAAAACCCTCCTACGGGTCATAAAATGAATTAATCACTTGCTGATATTTTTTTAATATGCCTCAACCTTCGAAAGACGAATGCTGCAGGAATGGAAATAGTTGAAAAGGATGCCACGGCAGTATACCGCGGGCTTTTCAATCGCCGGCCACAAAACACCAAGAAATGTTGTTAGGATGAATTCAAACAAGAATTTATCAACCCTGTTTTGACTTTGAAGGCCTGGAAGAAGAACTGGTTTCTCTTCTTCAAGCAATTAAATAATTTCCATCCTTTTTTATTTTATTTCTTAAAAAAATGAGTCTGCTTTTGCAATTATCTAGTTGATTTTTCTACTTAGAAAGAACGGCCATCAACGTTTTAGAGTGATTATCAATTAACCACCCTAATTAAATCCCATTGTTGTCTCTTGTGCCTATGAAAACAGCCGCCGGTTGTATGATAAATGTTGTTTTTTTTTTTAGAAATATATTAAAATAGTATTTTTATTTTTTAAAATTTATTTTTTTATTTACAAATATAAAAATATATTTTAATTTAAAACTAAGAAAAATTAAAAAATAAAACGCGGTTGGACTTCTTGGAGTACTTTTGCTGGTGGCTGTCAAACAACTTTGGGCCCTCTCTTAATTTGTCACGTCTCATTTCAATTTAATCCTATCCTTGGGAAGTTAGATGGCAAAAGTAATTCCAAATCAATTCAGACGACATGATGGATGGTTCCACTTCGTTTAATTGATTTGAAGTTTATATCATGCATCACCTTAAAAATATCCCAGCAATAATTCAACGTTAATTTTGATTATTTAAAAATAAATAAATTATTTGAACTATATGAAAATGTCCCAGTTCGGAGAAATCGATTGGGATGTCGGCAAGCTGTTTATGTGGTGTCTTAGAATTAATTGAAATGATTATATTATTCATTGTTTTCTATAGAAAAATCTGTTTTTTTAATGGGAGTGTCCGAGTCAGTTTTCGCGCATCTCGATTAATCTCATGAGCTCTGAAATTAACAACCATGTAAGCCTCCAGTAATCTTGAGATTTGTGAGAGTCGAACTGGTAATTTATAGAGAATAAATCTAAAACCTAACCAGTTAAGTTATACCCGGGGTTAAAATTTGTTTTTCTTTTACTTGGTGGCTTGGTTTTTATAAAATATATATATTGCCAGTATACGTGCTTTTTAACAACATAATGAAATGGGACCTGTTCTTCCAAAGGTCCTATTCCTTGTATTTAATTTGTTAAGTCACAGAAAATAAACTCCAAAACCCTTCACATATGTACATAAATAAAATACAAAAAGAAGGAAAAAGGTGAAAGAGTTACTATCAAGAATTCCCAGTTTCAAAAGGCAAGATTTCTTTATCCTGATTTGCATCAAATCTCTATCATTCAACAATATCCACATACTCATCACCTTCCTCCATTTCCACCATATCTCCACCATCTTCTAATACTCCATGCCATTGATCCATCGGGACACATTCCACTTTATGCCTCGCTTTCCAATCAAGTGCTTGACATCCTCTCGAACAATAATTTACCGTACCACAAACCGAACACCTGCGAAACTCATGTGTTCTTGTCTCGGGCCTCCCACATCCACTATGCGAGCATAGTCTCAAGCCATCATCCAACGCCCCACTCCTCGACTCGAACCACTCCCTTAAGAACGTGCTCGCTGGGTGCACCTCTCGAGCCAGCAAGTTACATCCAAAATCACTTAGTAATGGACATCCCGTGATAGCGGTACCCATCACCGTACAAGCATAATGAAGATTTTGTTGCTGCTTTATCTGCTGCTGCTGCTGGGGTTTCCATGTCATCATGGAACGTAAGGATAATGCGAGCTCCTTTGCATTAGCCTGGACTAATAAACGGCGTCCCTCGACGATATTTTGAGGGACTCCGTAACCATCTTGAAGGCAATGGCCGAGCTCACGAAGCGCATCGACATGACCCAAAACGGAAGCTCGAGCACATAAAGCCACCCCTGCTCGGAGATTTTTATCAGTTTTTGAGCCTCCACTGCCGTTGAATTGTATGACAGCAAGAGAATACATGGCCAGGGCATGCGACTTGATAGCGGCTTTTGCCATCAAGGACGCTCCACTTCCTCGGTTTTGTAAGCAATAGAATCGGATCTAGATTAAAACACCAAAAACTTGAAACTTTCAATCTTTATCGACAAATAATATTGGCCTTCTTTAAAGTAGAGAAAATAGATATACACTGACCATTCCTAGCGTGTACGAGGCTTCACTGTTGCCTGCTTTAACACACTGTTTTAAAAACTGGTGAGCCGAATCCGACCAACGTTCTGCTTTCATGGCAAACGTTTTAGCTCCAGCTTTCGACAAAACCAAAGGATTGGTCCCCAACCGCTTTAATGTTTTACATCTGTTGTTTCCATATTCGAAACAGCCAATACATCAACAATCATGCAAACAAAATTAAACCCTCGTACCAACCATAACAAGAAAGAAGAAATCTTCAAAGACTAGACTTACGTGATGAGAACGTTAATAAAATCGGAGGGGCAAGAGGCAGAAGAACTAAGCTTGCAAAGAATATTTAGAACAAGATCGTCTGGTAACTGATCAAAGTAATCAGGTTTCTCAGTGATTGTACGTAATCTTTTCCTTTGAGCCATGCCGCAGAGGTGTGAAACTTGAGATTTTGAAAGCTGGGTACGGAACTGTCTCCTGATTATGGTATTCACGAGCCGTTTCATTTGTCGGGTCTTATATAAGGCCTCGTCATGCTAGAGATAGAGGCACTGCCAAACAAAGCTGTTTTCGAAGTGGGCTCCACTTGCCGTAAAATAAATCAATGTCCCTGTTGTAGACAATTTCTCAGTTTCTTACCTGCTCTCCTTAATTATGTGCGGTACGCTAATACAATATACTGTTTGACTAGTAGCTATGGACAAATCTTAAAGAATGATTTAGTTTTTTTATATATATTATTTTTATGATAATTTGCACATTTACTGTTTGAGGTTAAGTATTTTTAAAAAAATAAATCTGTTTCTATCAATCTAATATATTTTAAAAGGTAAAAAAACATATATCTTTTAATCACTAGGGTAGCAAAGCTAATTATGTCGATAAAGAATACAAATAAAGTTGTAATAAAGAGTCTTATTAACTCCATTTACTAAGATGTATTTCGTATGCAATCATGAATACATTTCCAAGTATATTTTTTCTGCTAGAGGACAGGCTATTTTCTTTTTTTCTTCTTAAAAAAGAAGAAAAGGTGAGAATGGACGATGGGCGTGTCAGGTAGTGGTCAAAGTGGCCCCATGGATGGCCAAAGCCAGGGCAGGTGAGAGCTTGGGGAAAAGACAAGCTATTAGTAAAAGATTGGGTGCTTGGGGGTGTTGGGATGCAGATGCCGCAGTGACTCTAATCGAGTGCAAAGGCATTGGTGCGTTGCGGCGTGAAATTCGGGAAAAAAGAAAGAGCTGGAGGAATGAATTCGAAATGTGATTCCATGAGGTGGCTGGTTCATTGATCGAGAAAGAGCCGAATCAAATTCCATTAACAGCCCGTGTGTTCTTACATTTGAAAACCATTTTAAAAAAAATTAATTAATTTTTTTATTTTTTTATTTCAAATTATTTTTATATCATTTTGACCTATTAATATCAAAAATAATTTTTAAAAATAAAAAAATTATTTTAATACATTTTTAAACAAAATATACTTTAAAAAATAATTATTATTATACTTCTAAACACGCACTAAGAAAGCAAGTATTTTAAGATCTTGAATAATCAAAGTATAATAATAAGGATATTTGTTTCTAAAATTACTGTTAATAAATTATTCATTAATTATTTCTGTTTTTATACCTTTTGAAATTCTAATCTTATAATAATGAGAATATTTATGTAAAGTCTTACAAAAAAAATATGTTAACAGCGTAATTTTATTAAAAGAATATATAAAAATAGTAAGATTACTGGCTGTTTGACTAGTGCTTCACCGGGTTGAATATTATTTTTTTTTAAAAAAATAAGTATATATGTAGATTTTTACAATGTGCTTTTGTCCATAAAAAATTCTAAACATAATTCAAAAAGTCCATACATATTTCTAATTAAATAAATTAAAAATTATTTATACAATAAAAAAATTATCAAGCCCGATCCCTATTTAGACAAAGTTAATCAGCTAGACCTATAACCTGGGTCATGGACTCATTTGGATTTAAGAATTTTTTTAAAATCTAAAATAAATACCTATAAAATCAAGAATCAAGAATCAATAAAATATCAAAGTGATTGGAAAAAATATCAAACTGAAAAAAATTACATTGCTCAATTAACAATTAACTAAATATTAAGTGCTGAAAAAAAATACAATTGTAATAGATAAAAATGAAAAAGAAAAAAGCAAAAAAAACTCAGTCTCTCGAGCTAAAAAGACCTCCAGTAAAAGGCTAAGGTGAGCGAGCCTGAAGCAGCCCACATGCCTAGGCTTTTTTTTAAAAAAAAAATCCCTTAATGCTTTGAAAAAAAATAATATCAAGCAACACAGCGCCTCCTTTGCCCAAATTCCAGCGGCCTTCGTTCACCGAAAAATCAGGCCGGTTTGATTTCAGACTAAAAGAAAAAAAAATTAATTATATTTTGATCTAAAAAAAGTACCCTAAACACCTTCCAAAACAAATCTATAACCTCTAACAAACCTAGAAAATAGCTCAAAAATCCACAATTAACTCGAAACAAAATATCTTTTTGGGTTGAAGTATATCATTTCATGCAAGTTTTTTTTTTAAAAAAACACATTGTATAAACGTTTCCTATCAAAATGAATCCTTTTACACCAAAATCACTCATTTTCAAACTTTATCTCTCCAATACCATAATCCAGCCACTTTTCCTCTTTTCTTTCAAACCATATACCAAAAAAATAAAGAAAAATAAAGTTTGTAATCAAAATTAAATCTTATAATTTAAAAAGTTAGAGGACAAGGCGCACGTTTAGCCCCAAGTAAAAACCATTTTTTTTGCTATTTTTTCAATCTTAGTCCCTATATTTGAATCTTGTTATTTCTTAATAAATACGCTTTAATTGGCTATTAATTTGTGCATGTAAAGGTGCAATAAAAAAAAAAAGAGGGACTAAGAAAAAAGATAAATAACCATGGCAATCAATAATAATCTGTTTCTTGGTGAATAATGGTGTGGGTAACAATATTTTCTTCATGTCTTCTAAAATATTTCTTAACATAGTCAACTTATCGAGGCAATTGTGTAAAATATTTACTCATTAGGTTCAATGGCGGAGCCAAAATTGTTTAAATAAGGGGGTAAATTACTAACAAATACTATATTATATAGATATGTATTAGAAATCAATTCGAAACAAATATACTAACTCATATAAAGCAAAATTAATTTAAAAATACTTTTAAAATGAAAAAAAATATAAAAAAATAGTTTTTTCTTTTCTTTTTTAAGAAAAAACTAACCTGCACTTATTAAAATCAGGCTTGCACGCATGCGTTAATTCTTCTTCAGGCTCCAGCAAAACACAAATTGTCTGATGAAAACAAAAAAGAGAAAAAAAACAAATAAAAATATAAATTATTTAATCATTAGTCCTGATTATTTTATAGGAAGACACAAAAAAATTAACATCATAAAAAGGACCAATCTCAAGCTAAAACAATTTTAATTCTACAAATATCAATCTTTACTCACTAATAATAATTGAAATGTTTGCTTGTTCATATCTCGTGGAAAAGTTTAATTTTATATTGTAACTAATTCAATTGAAAATTATATAATCTTTAATTAATTCAAAACAATCAAATCAATGTCTATTGTTCAAAATCTTTCTGGTGTCTACCATTGATCTTTAATTGATTCAAAACATCATACATATCAAAACCCCTAAATTATTATAAACCTTAATATTTTCAATAACTAATTATAAAATAATAAAATTAAAATTAGATAATAAAATAAATGGAAAAAATAAAAGAAATTTATCTAAAGTAGAAAAGGGTTGCTTAATTGGACTTGAAGAAAAATTTGTACAAGGAACAGCAGCTCAAAAAAAATAAAAAAGTTCTCGGATGGTGAGTAGAAGAAAAGAAAAACGTTTGGGGAAATAAGAAATGAGCTGGAGTGATTGCTGGAAACTAAACATAAGACATATATTATATATATTATTTATTATATTAAAATATAAGTCAATAATATTTCCTCTGGGTCTCTCCGTGTGTCAACCCCTCAAGCCCTCACTGTATTATTATATTAATATTCTAATAAAAAAAATTAAAAAAAATTAAGGGAGCAATTATTTTTTTTGACCCTACGTGGCTCCGTCACTGCTTAGATTCGCATGTTTCATGTATGTAACTTGTTTCTAAAAAAAAAGTTTACATACAATTTTATTTTCCCTGACTATGCTAATGAAAGCCAATTGAAAATAAAAAAATTATTCGATGTGTGGTGAAAAAAGAGATTTAATTGGTGACGGGGCTATAATTTAGTAATATAGATGGTTTTATAAAATATTTTCGCCATTTGAGAACAGTGCATTATTGTTTTTTCTTTTGAACTTTTTTTTCTTTGATTATAAAATATTTCTCTTTGATTTTTTTTTTTTAGACAACCCAAATACGAGAGAAGGAAAATAATACTCGATGGAGCCGTATTTTATGGAAACAAACGTAGCCTTAAATTGTGAAGGAAAACGCAAATAAAAGAAATAAATTAACAGGCCAACATATTTTGCAATTCCTTGGGCTGTGATTTATTTAATATTTTTTTTTTATTAACGTGGGTGTCCGGGCCAGCTTGCGTGCACCTCGACTAATCTCATGGGCCCTGAAGTTAACAACCATGTAAGCCTCCAGTGGCCATCATATGAGCAATCACAGGGTTCAAACCTGAAACCACAGAGGAAATAAATTTTTTGATCCCAAACTCTTACCACTGGACCACCATCTAGATGGTTAATTTATTTAATTTTCTGACTTGGTGCATGATCTAGCTACCTCGTGGTCCGTTGCTGATAAAAAAATGTAGCAAATGGCACTGTGGCATTGGCGCTTTCCTACCCATGCCGCAAAAACAAAACAGCTCTTCTTCGCCAAATTAGCTTTCCTCTCGTGAAATCCCACCCAACTCTGCCTTCTATTTTTTAAAAACACGCACCCGCTCTCACAGTCTTCAAAGGCTATATAGCCTTTGATGCATGTGAAAGTCGGTCTGTGTTTATATATATATATATATATATATATATATATATATATATATATATATATATATATATCTTAACATAAATATTTTTCATCCTAAATTTTTACCACTGGACCACCATCTAGATGGTTAATTTATTTAATTTTCTGACTTGGTGCATGATCTAGCTACCTCGTGGTCCGTTGCTGATAAAAAAATGTAGCAAATGGCACTGTGGCATTGGCGCTTTCCTACCCATGCCGCAAAAACAAAACAGCTCTTCTTCGCCAAATTAGCTTTCCTCTCGTGAAATCCCACCCAACTCTGCCTTCTATTTTTTAAAAACACGCACCCGCTCTCACAGTCTTCAAAGGCTATATAGCCTTTGATGCATGTGAAAGTCGGTCTGTGTTTATATATATATATATATCTTAACATATAATATCAGGCCTTGAAATTTAAGTCTGCCGATGAGTACTGAAATGTTTTGGTTTTTTACCATTTGTTTTTTAAAATTCAATTTTTTTAAAAAAAATAAAATTCATACTTTAATGTTGGTTTTAAAGGGTGTTGGAATTTCTTGTTCATTTTGATTTATTTTATACGGAGTTATCCACATCTAAAATTTGAGTTAAATTTTTTTATTAATTTTTTTATTTAATATTGAGTTGATTGAGAATTAAAATTTATTTTTTAATTTAAATTATAAGTTTTACTGTATATTATAAAAAGTATGAAAAGGAATGAATTCTAGCGAAATTGAGAAATAATTGCGTACTGAGCTTTACCAGGGTCGGGCAGATGTCATATAAAATGGGCTAAGGTAGCTGTAACTTAAAGAGCAAATAACTCGAGTAAATTAATAAGTTTGGTTGGTTAGAATAATAAAATAGTAAGAAAGTCAAATTTTCTATTCATCGACATGATAAACATGCAGCTGTTCAACAAAGCCGCCTGTTCCATTCCCATGAGTGACGGAAAAGCCTGACTAACCTTGCAAGAATCATTCTATCTCCACCCCTCCAATATGGCCCCACCGATACATCAATTCCACGTATTAATATAATGCAATTAGCTTCGGCGTATTTGTATACATAAGTTCTTTTTTCTTTTTTTAAATCAAAACACATACCGATACAACTTTTGAAAACCAATATACTAATAATTCTAAGGAGCGTGTCTAGTAGTCGAGCAGGTTTTTTTTTCTAAATTCAAAATTTAAAAGTTAATATGCACAATAATTTATTAATAAAATACTTATTAAATGATATATACCGACCATAAATAATGTATTGATATCAAAATCAAGTTTTAAAAAATAAAAAGTATGTTATTTTAATGTATTTCTGAGCGAAAAACACTTTAAAAAGTAATCGCACTATATAATCAATTATGTTTTTTCTATTCTTGAATCTCTTTAATTTTTTATACACTGGTGAGATTCGATCTCAGATATCATAATTTTACGATGCTAAATAATTTTTTTTTTATTAACCGTAGGTGTTCGAGCTAACTTACGCGTACCTTAACTAATTTTTCAAGATCCTGAAGTTAATGACCATATAAACTTCCAATGACCTTAAAATTTGTGACACTCGAACTGGTAATCTTTAAAGAATAAACCTAAAACCTGATCAGTTAAGATAATTAGAATCCATGCTAAATAATCTTATTACCTTAACTAGGCAGCAGCCACAGTATTTGGAAGTATCCTTGTATATTAATTCATAGCAGCATCATCACAAAATCCCTACTTGCACTTGTGTGTTGATGAATGATAAGCAAAACTATTTGCTTATCTGGACAAACTACTTGTTAATTGGTTCGAGGCCGTAACAAGGCAGGTAACAATGATGGGTTTTGGCAGGAAATTTACATCTTTAAATCTGTACACACCTTTACATCTCTACGTATAGCGAGCAAGTTGGCAAGTTTTTTGCAAATCAAGCTAGCCCTAGATATTTATGCGTAGAGAAATAATTTCCCCACTTCTCGAATCGGAGCATGGAGGTTTTGGATAAGGTCTAGAGAATGTGGAGTTGGTAGAACACAAATCCCTTTCGTTGCCACCAAATAGATATGGATGCCGTGGTTTGGTACAAAAGAGATGCATTGCTGCTAGCGTTCCACATATCCATAGCTAGCCCGCCAGCCAGCCAGCCAGCTTTTAGAGTACCTTTTACTTGTCACTCGTTTCCTTTTATAATATTGTAGGGTTCTTATAGTTCCATGTTTCTGAAGAAATCGATGGACTTTTTAAAAAAATAAAACTTCGATGATGATGTGACTGTGAGGAGTAAAAGACACACTTCCTCAATAGAATACGAGAAAGTTGCCAGGGATGTTTTCATCTTCTTATGCTGCGCACACATATTGGTTCCCGTTTACATTGACGTTATTCTTTCATCATGCATCAAAACCACCTGTTAAGCATTTGTTTATTGTTTATTCTTGCAAAGAAGATCAGATGTTAACTCCAGATTTCTTGAAATACCACCAGAAAATCCATTGTTTTTTAAAATGGTATTGGGAATTCCATTAGAAAATTAATTTTCGATGGTATACTTAATGAAAAAAACCCATAAAAAAATCCTTGTTGAAAAGCAAGATTATTTCAATAATTATGTTTTAAAAAATTATAGATGTAATTATTGACTAATTTGTTTTTTATTTTCTTAAAAAATATTTTTTAAAAAATCATTTATAGGTAAAAAATAATTTTTAATTTTTTTTTTAAAAATCAATTTGATAATTCTATCAGTAATTAAAAAATAATAAAGAAATAGATTTTGAATTAAATAAATTTTTTAAAAATAAAAATTCAAATATTACTTTTAGTATCAAATTAAATATTTTTCTTCTTTAATTTCAATGTAAGATTTAAAAATAAAAACTAACAAATGCATCACTGATAGATCTAAATAAAATGAACTAAAAACATCCTTTTAAAATAGGCCAAAAAACACCAATTATGCTCGAGATTGGTAGCCTAATATACAATTGAGTGTCTAATGAGAGTGAGCCTGAGCGTGGTAACCCGAGCCTAACTCTTTATATGGCATGAGCTCGGGTAAAAACTCCAAGCTCATATAGAGTATACACCCAATTAGGTGCACGCTCAACATCGACGTGTCGTGCCCAACAAGTTGGACGTGCTATAGTAAGATGGGCCTCAATTACTGATCTTGTTGTTTCACGCCAAATATTCTATTAATAATTAAAAGGTTTTTTGCTGGAATTTTTTTTGTAGGGAAATCAATTTTTTTAAAAAAATTTGGAGGGATTTAAAATATTTTTGACGGAATTATCAAAAAAATTTTATGATGAAGTTATTTATGAATATTTTTTTAGAAATATTTTTTTTCAATTTTTTAAAGATATTTATGATGAAGTTACCGCGGAAATCTTTTTTATATATATTTTTGTTACTAATTAGCAACAGAATTATCAATGAAAATTGTTTACAGTAAACAATTTAGTGGCAGAATTAATTTCGTTGCTAATTCGCTATGTATTTAGCGATGTGATATAATTAATTTCGTCAATAATTCAACCTTTTCTAATGCTGGAACAGGAGAGATGCAGATGTTATTATTAGTTAACATACAACTCGTTGATTATTGAAAACACTTATATCAGTATATCCAACCTAATAACTCTAAAAGTAGTAGAAATTCCGTGGGAATCCCAAATTAATTTAGTTGTTTGTTTTTATGTTTAAAAAGTATTTTTTTGAAATTAAATTTTATTTTTATATTAAATTAATTTTTTTATTATTTTGAATCTTTTTAACGTTTCAATGTTAAAAATAAATTTTAAAAAATAAAAAAATATTATTTTAATATATTTTAAAGCAGGAAACACTTTAAAAAATAACAATTTCCATTATCTCAAGCACTACCCATCCATATAAATCAACTTTTTTTATTAACGTGAGTGTCCGGACCAGCTTGTGCACACCTCGACTAATCTCACGGGTCCTGAAATTAATGACTATGTAAGCCTCTAATAATCATCATATTAGCAATCATATGGCTCAAACCTAAAATCACAGAAAAAATAAATTTATTGATCCCAAACTCTTACTACTAACTCACGTCGCGCCGGATCGTTATAAATCAACTCTTTCGATAGAAGAATGATGGTCTGAGGACTTGATTCTGCTCCATGGACTTTCACAAGTTAGATATTCCGTAAACTCCCCGTAAGTACTTTGGAAATTAACTGATAGCCCTGCATTAATTAATTAATTGATGCTTCAATAAACAGCAAGGAAAATATATGGAGGTCAAATTCTTTATCTTCAACTTGCTCGAAGAGACAACGATACAGAGATGTGGCCATTCGAGTTGATTTTCTCGGTAATCGTAAGCCAAATACAATATTTTATTTGGGTCTTCAGTGTCATGTATGCCTCTTGTTTGACAAAAGGGATCGGGAGATATTGTCTATTAATTATTAAATATTAAATATTAAATATATTTTTTTGAGAAATTATTGCAACTCATCATGCTCAGTCATTTCTATGTTTACATATATTGCGTGCTTCCTTGAGCCTTGTAATTTTCATCTTTTTTTTTTAAAAAAGAAGAAGACAAAGGCAGCTTTCATCTTACGCTGTAATTTCTCTAAAAAAAGAAATCGTAAATTATATTTAATATTAAATATTAAATATAAAGTTAAGCTCGATCATGATATTATTGCTTGCGTAAAAGATTAATATATTTAAATGCATGAACGCAACATTTTGGAATTTATTATTAGAATTTAACGCAGATATTTACCCTGACATGAAGACTATTGATGCTGTGCAAGAGACAAGCTGGTAGTTCTTGCTTTGTCAAAGATAAAGCAGCCGTAGAATAAAAAGCCATGATCACAAGCAAAGTACTTACGTCATCGAATGAATTTTCCCCCCGGGATTAACGTAAGTTTCATTTTTTCCTTAATTTTTTAATTTAATATCAGATTTAATAGATATTAAACTTTATAATTTATTTTAATTTATTTTTTATAGGATTTAATAATCTAATAACTCAGGCTGCAAGTTTTACAGATTAGTCGTATTGACTCAAGATTAAAGTAAGTTTTATTATTCAATATTGAGTTGATTGGAAATTGTGATTCATAATTTTTTTTAATTTGTTTTATATGAGATTATTATTGTCTCATGACCTGAGTCACAAGTTTTGCGAGTTAGCTATGCTGACTTGTATTTTTTGTCATTTTTTTAAATTGAATTTTTTTCATTTTCCATCATTCAACATTGAGTTGACTACAAATTAGAATTTTTAATTTTTTATTTGCTTTCTATAAACTTATCTCGGTTTCCTAACTCGGGCTATTTTTTGTCATTTTTTTTTCAATTTAATCCTTCAATATTAGGTTAATTTGGAATTAGATTTCATAATTTTTTTTATTAACTTTCAATAGGGTTATCACGGTCTTATGACTCAGATCGCAGGTTAGACTGATTGAGTCAGGTTATTTTTTTTTGTTATTTTTTAGTTGAATTCTTTTTAATTTCATCCTTTAATATTAGGTTGATTGAGAATAAAACTTCATAATTTATCTTGGTTTGCGTTTTATAAAGTTATCTTGATCTTATGACTCGAGTCACGAGTTTGGGTGGTTGACTCATGTGGTTTTTGTGTGTTTTTTTTTAATTTTATCCATAATACTAGGTTGATTAAAAATTAATATTCATAATTTATTTTGATTTATTTTTTATAAGGTTATTCTAGTTTTATGATCTAAGTTTGATATGTTAATTGAAATTGATTTTTTTTTTAATTTTATTTTCAATTTTTAGCTCCGGTGGAATAAATATACACGTAGCTTTTCTTGATTTTGATTTGTCTCAATGAGCCGGTCAATAATGCAAAAAAGGGGTCAGAAAACCTTGGCTTGTTGACCTCGCAACTCAAGCAAATGTCCACAATATTGTGGAGCTCTTCTACGGTAGTGATTGATGATGACCCCACGCCCTTGTGCTTATAAATCTCTAGAGACATGCTACCTTACACAGCATGCTATCTAAACTACTGTACATGTGTGAACATGTTTGTGATTACAACTGAGTGGGCATATGATTATATCACTTACAGGCTTCGCATGCCTTTCAACAAGAGAAAAAGAAGGCGTGAGAGCCTCTCCCATGAAATTGACAAATATAAATATTTTATTGGCATTTTTTAATAGAAATTTCAACGGAAATGAGAAAATAATAAAATAATAATTTTTTTATCAAAAATATAACACATTACTATTTGTCAACAGAATTGTCAATGGACATTAATGAAATAAAATCTAACAGTTCTCCCTCTTCTTTATTCTTTTTTTTATGCCTAAAAAACAACGGCCCTCGTTTTCATGAAGGAAATTGAATGCATTGAATTTTTAATTGATAGTTACATTATTAATAAATATTACCATCAATATTCTATATAGGTTTTTGTAAGCAATGAATAATTATTTTTGAATGTATAAAAATACTTTTAAAGGGTTGTATAGACAAGATTATCTTAAAAAGGTTGAAGGGTTGAAAGTTTTATTAATTTCATACTTTATAATCCGAAGAATATTAGTGAGGGTGAAATTAGATATCCATGTGTGAAGTATAACAATAAAAAGTTTCACAATAAAGATGTTATGATGATGCTTCTACTTAAAAAAAAGCTTTTCGATAAAGACTTATGTTGATTTGCACACAGAAAAACCTTATGTTTCTTATCAAACCATGTTAGAAATGATGGTTAACTCAACTTCTAGTTCTAGTAACATACATGAGTTTATGGATGATAATAGTAATCCTTATAGGAGTGTGATGATGGATGCAATGAGAATGAATCAGGATTATTTAGGTCAAGGTTCACTTAATATCCTTTTATATAAAGAACCAAATCTAGATAAAACTAGGTTTTTAAACTTTTAAAATATTATGGTGAACTATTGTAGGATGAGTGTACAATTCATAGTAAATTATCGTTCATTTTATAAGTGCTTACCATTAAGTTAGATTGCGGGTTAAGTGAGGTCAGTTATGATAAGATCCTAGAATGGGCAAAAAACATTTTACTTGAAAGGAATTGGCTGGAAAATAATTTTTATGCTATAAAATTCATGATGAAACTTTTTGGCTTAAGATACTAAAAAATTGATATGTGTTTAAACTTTTGCATGTTGTACCATAATGAATATGCAATTTTACCGAGTACAAAACTTATCAGCATGCTCGATATAAACCTAATAGTTGTAGCTGAAGGACATTTATAGCATATAAAAAATTAAGGTACTTCTCAATCACTCTTAGACTGCAAATGTTATTTATGCCTTCAAATTTAGACATCATTCACATGATGAGGTGAATGAAGTCATGGTGTATCCTTTCGATGGTAAAGCATTTAAGCAGCTTAATAAGGTGTGTCTTTCGTTTTTAATGGAACCGTAAAACATATGTCTTGACTTGTGTACAAATAGATTCAGTCTAGTTAAATCCTTTGTTAAAATCTATTATTGTTGGTTGGTCATACTAATAGTTCACAACTTGTCCATAAGACGTGTATGAAGTCAAAATTCATGTTTTTATCTATGGTATACCTGATCCTTACAATCTAGTTAGAAATATAGATATTTATTTTCAATCATTGATTGATAAGTTGAATTAGTTATGGTTAGTTAGGCTTCTGATATATTATATCTCAAGGAAATAGAGTTTTCAAATGAAGACAACTTTAATGTGAACTATAAATGATTTTCTTGCGTATAAGATGGTATCGGGTTGGAGCACACATGGAAAATTAGTTTGTTCATATTGAACGAATAATAAGGCATTTACCTTAATCAATGATGGTAAAACTTTTTTTTCTTTATTGTTACTGGAGGTTCTTGCCAAGTTGTCATCGATTAAAAAATAACATAAATGACTTCTTGAAAGATAAAGATAAAAGGGATGTTGCATCACCAATACTATCAGGTAAAGAAGTGTACGATGAAGTTTCGCAATACAGGAGCATTATATTTGGTTTTCATTTTGGTAAGCAAAAGTTCTTTAGTATTGGTGTGATCTATAATTGGGTAAAATAAAGTATTTTTTTTGGAAGCAATGGAGCTTCCTTATAGGAAATCTAATGTTATCCACCATAATTTGGATGCATACATATATATAAAAAATGTGTTTAACAATATTTTTAACATGGTCATTGACATGAAAAAGAAAACAAAGAACAATATAAAAGTTAGAAAGAAATAACTTTGTATTTACGACCATGAGAATATGAAGTTGGTTAATGATGGACTCTATGTTGTAGAGCCTAAAGCCATTTTTATATTACACAAGGATGCATAACTTTTTATCTATGAATGGCTTAAGAGTATGTGATTTCCCGATAGATACACTTCAAAGTTGGTGAATTTAGAAAAATACAAATTATATGGATAAAGAGTTATTATTGCCATGTGTTTATTCAAATATTCATTCCAATTGCATATAGAAATTTTATTGTGAAAAAAAATATGAGATGTACTTAAGAAGATTAATTATTTTTTTAGAGATATTTGTTCAGACCAGATATATATATATATATATATATATATATATATATATATATATATATATATATATATATATATATATATAGAAAGAGAGAGATATTTGTTGGAACAAGTTATATATCCAACAGTAGTTTAAAAAGAACATCATCAAGGCAATTGAAAAGTTTATATTTAATCCAACTCTCACATATTTATATTTAAGCAATGAATTTTATAGTATAAAAATTATTTTTCAGCCAATTCCTTGGTGAACTAGAAATGATAAATATGAGATGAATTTAAGAAGATTAATTATTTTATTGTAATTATGATAAATATGATAAATATATATATGAATTTTATTGTAAAAAAAAATGAGATGTACTTAAGAAAATTAATTATTTTTTTAGAGATATATTTGTTGGAACAAGTTATATATCCAACAGTAGTTTAAAAAGAACATCATCAAGGCAATTGAAAAGTTTATAAAAAAAAAAAAAAGAGTTTATATTTAATCCAACTCTCACATATTTATATTTAAGCAATTACATATATATAGGTTGTGAGAAAAGTCTATGGCAATATAGTAATAATCCAACTCTCACATATTTATATTTATGCAAGCACTCCATATCGAAGTAATTTCACAATAAGTAGAGGATCATTTTAATTTATCCTAATTCATTTTTTAAAATAATAAATAAATAAATTATTATCGATAATTGGTGTTAATAGTTATCGGTAAATTTCGTTCATCTATTAACTTACGAGTTTTTTACCATCCACTCGTACGTCCCCTATTTATTGTCTTTCATAAGTTTCAAAAGTTCAACAAGATTTTCATTTAACCAACGTTTTCCATTATTTTTTTTTAATTTAAATTTTTTAAAAAAATTGAATTTCATATTTTTTTAGTTTTATTTTTATTTTTATTATAAATAAAAATAAATTAAAAAGATTAGCAAGAAGTTCACTCTATCAACATTTAAAAAGTGAAAAAAAAAAAATACTTTGAAAGAAAGAGAATGCTTTATTCCAGTGTTCTAAAACTGCGGGGGGTCGGATATAAATCATTTTTTTTAAAATGTATTTAAAATAGTGAAATTTTAAATAATTTTTTTCTTAAAAATAAAACAACAATAAATTATTTTTTTTTAAAAAAATTAGATTTCACCCAAGTCACATGATGACCTTTCAAGCTGATGGAGTTTCTCCAATTAACTGCATGATGTATTAAGAAACCAAACCTAATCTAGGATTTGGGTTGGCAATGCCTTTGCCAACCTGTTCTGTTGAGGTAGGACAGTGTTTTAGTGTGTGTTTGAAAATATAATAGTAATTACATTTTAAAATGTTTTTTTATTTAGAAATATATTAAAATAATATTTTTATATTTTTAAAAAATTATTTTTTATATCACCATATCAAAATTATTTAAAACTATAAAAACATTAAATTTATTTTATTTTTTTTAATAAAACATGTTTGCACCGCGTTTTTAAAATACTCCATTATTCTCCATCTATCAAGAAACAACTTGGTGTTCCAAAGCTTACCTCGCTAAGAACAAGGTCCATAACCCATTATCTCTAAGTTTGGGGCCACAATCTAAAGCCCATAAGAATAGAAAACAAACAGACAGAGGCGCTCACACACAGGACACAGCATCCAATCCATCCCGTTTTGATGCAAAAAGAAAAGGAAAGGAAAAAAAAACAAGAAGAAGAAGAAGAAGAATTTATATAGAGCGAAAAGACAGAGAGGGAGAATTGAAGTTGATATAGCAATAACGTTGTCAGATTAATATTAGATTACTAAGTAAAATAACAGACTCGCTCACATTTATCTCTAAAGAGAGAGCGATCAGCAGCAGCAAAGCCATGGAGGCGGAATTGAAAGAGATACTTAATGATCTTGATTCTCTCAGACAATCCTTGCCTGATCCTTCTTCTATTCATATGGTAAAATGCAATTGCATCTGCCTTTTCTCTCTACTCTTCGGATCAATTACGAATAATCATTTATTTACTAATCCAGATTTATTCTTTTTTTTTTTTTAAAAAAAGAAAACCTACTCTGTTTTTAGTTTCTTTTTATTTTTGATGATGTAGCTGCAGTCGCGTGTTGAGCATCTCACGAAGCTGGCCAAGTCTGCACCTGTTGGGCGTACGAAAGTCAAAGTTTCGTCCATGGGTATTGTGGCGTATAGGGTTGTGGGTTTCTGATGGTGAATTTTTTTGTTGCTGTTGTGGTGGTGGTGGTGACAGGATATGAGTGCGGAGGTGGTGGATAGTAATCCGTATAGTAGGCTAATGGCACTTCAGATGATGGGTATGGTGGTCAATTATGAGAGAATTCGGTACTTCTCGGTTGCCGTCATTGTCTGTATTTGCTATTAATCTCCTCTTACTCTTCCTTTTGCTGTTTGTAGTATTGAAAACTTGATGAAGAATTGTTATGCATATATTTTTTTTTCAAGTTAAATTGAATACTATCAACGATTCCTTCACTATTCTAAATCTGGAAATGTTGTTTTGATTGGTTATTTTCCATGTGACGGCAGGGAATTGGCGGCGTAGGTTGTGTTGTAGCTGAGATGTTAACAAGGTGCGGCATAGGTCGTCTTTTATATGATTATGACAAAGTGGAGTTAGCTAACATAAAGAGTCTTCTCTTATATGATTTTCACTTTTTTTTATCAACTTTTATATAGGCATATGGTTATTGAAACCCCAACCCCCCCCAACAGAATCATAGTCAGTATATTACTTCTGATTTTATTTTGCTGCATTGGATGTTAATATCCATTGATATGAATTGCATTTCAGGGAGTTGTTGCAGGGCTCTTAGTGCAAAATACGCTGAAGTTCCTGCTACAGCTTGGACATGTCTCTCCTTACCTGGTAAATTTCATGTTAATCACCTTTTTCTCTTATTGTTCAATGTGGTAGCTGAATTTAACTAGTATATAGAACTTTATGTTTCTCTCTTGTCACCTAGTTTTGTTGTCAAATTAGCTGAATGAATGTTGATTCCCTGACTGGTTTTGACAGATTCTGACTTTATTGCATGGTTGCAGGGTTACAATTCTCTTAAAGATTATTTCCCAACCATGGAAATGAGGCCAAATCCTCAATGTCCAAATGCAGCTTGTCTAGAGCGTCAGGTATAAAAGCCAGATCTACCTTGATTTTCTACCAGATATCTTGGGAAATCTATCCATTTAGCATTTTTTAGCTTTCTTGCGGACTGCAATAATTATATGTACCATGCAGAAAGAATACCTCCTTGAAAAGCCTGCTGGGGATGCTGCAATCAGAGCCAAGATGGAGGCAGAAGCATTATTAGTTCCAGAAGGCCCACTCCATGCGGATAATGAATGGGACATCAGGTGGTTCTTAGGATGATAGATTGGTGTATACCATATCATTATCTTGCACATAGGTCTATAGCTTGTAAACATATTTCATGCTCAAAAAAGTTGTGTTTTTGTTCCATCTCAGAAAACTAGGAAAACATGTTTACTAAATACATTTTTTTTTCTTTTCAAAATTGAAAACCAGGGCCCTTTTTGGCATAAATTGAAAATATTAAAAGGAATGACCATAAAATAATAGGTGAACCAATCAAAGCCCTTATTTGTAGTGAAGAATTTCAAAAACAACCATTTTGATGTTTTCTAATTTTCTGGAAAGATAGAGAAATAGAAAACACGCTTTTCCAATAAATCAATTTTTATTTTCAGTTAGGAAATGCGTTTCCTTTAGTTTTCTGTTTATTTTTTTTAAAAAAAAATTCTAGAAAACTGGAAGATTTCCACAATTAAACGCAACCTAAAATATGATTGTATACAAGTGCTTTGGTTGGTCAATTGCTTTGGGAGAGATGTATGTTTTAATAAGAGTTCCCTGCCATAATTTACTAGTTATCATCCGATTTTTCTTTTCTGGAAAGTTTAGGCACCATGTTCACTGTTTTTTTTCCTGGTGTTTCTTCGGTGTTGTCGACGACAGTGAGCCAGAAAGGACAGATGCAACAAGTTCAGGTGATCTCTAGTTCTTATGCTCTGAGTTTTATGACATTTTGGATGCCTCAGTAATCAACTTTTGGACTTAATTGCCAAGTTTTCAATAAACTACACTTGGTTGATGTAGCCTAGAGGGCCAAGGACATGAACCCTGCAGGGCAGCCATCTCCGTTCTCCTGCCAATGGCACCCCGTGTACAAATATAGAATAAAATGACTAATTAAATATACACACCTCCCCACATATAAAAGGACAAAAAGTTCTTATCATATTGCTAAGCATTTGATTGCTGTAGAGGCCTTAAATTCCAGGGTTGGTCTAACAGTGCTTCAATGTTCACAATGTATCTGAATCTCAAATTTCCTGCTCCAAATTGTTTGCTCCTAATTAAAATGTTGATTCTTTTTCCCTTTTTGCCCTCTTTAGATGCTCTTCCTGAAGGTCTTACTCGTGAGCTCCCAACTGCAGATGAGTTTAAAAAACCCCCCAGCTGCTGAACCAGCTACAACTTCGTTTGATGACATTGAAGAACTTCAGAAGCAACTTGATGCCCTTAATGCTGATTAAGGTCCAATATTAGCATTTAGTGCAGATACAGGTAAACTGTCTGGTGAAGTAAGAAATTCTACATTTTTTGACCATGTCCTTTCTTGGGTAAATATTTAGCCTTTGAGAAGGGAGAATCCAACTGTGCATTGTTGTTCCCTTTAAAATTTTAAGGATCTAACCCGCCTCCCACCATGCCCTTGTTTTCAACGTTGTTGTATACCACAGAACTAATTTACTAGGTTTAAATAAAACACAAATGTAGCATTTGGCAGAGAATAGTTCCATGAAACGAGCATTTATTGGTTGGATTTGGTTGAAACTTAGTACATCTATGTTGAAACAAC
Organism: Populus simonii; assembly: GCA_007827005.2. Classification (NCBI taxonomy): domain Eukaryota; kingdom Viridiplantae; phylum Streptophyta; class Magnoliopsida; order Malpighiales; family Salicaceae; genus Populus; species Populus simonii. The sequence goes on along the minus strand of CM017475.2, from coordinate 4,232,623 downwards.
CAGAGCAGAGCAGAGCAGAGCAGTGCCACAACAAAAAGCACCAACGATTTCTGGCTCCATATTTCCTTTTGATGAAAACCACTTACGGGCAGTAGAACTCCAACTGAATTGTCGGGTCAGTGTTACATGGCACGAATCACCCAATCTGGTTTCTCTAGTTTTTAGGGTTTTCCTTTCTCATGAGCAAATAGTTTGCTTAACTCCATGCAAAGAACATCGATAGATGATAATGTCATACGATACAAAGGAATTCTGTGCAGAGTAGAAAGAGGGATCCACTATAAACAGCGCGGGATAACTGCCCAACTGAGTTTGCAGTCGAAGCTGTTACCTTGTCATCACTCCGACCTAGTTAAAGCTGTTGACTGAGATGATACAACACAGCCATACTTGTTTCTCCTGACAGAGATGGTAAAATACACAACCATACTTGCATCTCCTGGGTAATTGTAGCTAGCATCCAAGAATTCTTCATGATAGATAGTTTTTCTTGGTGAGAGGTTCCAATCGTCAGTTAATGAAAGATGCAACATACAGGTTATAACAAGGCTTGATCTTATAACTGCAGGTGATGCTCAGGCTTGACAAATGAACGGCAATAAAGCCATTATCTAGGGCTCTTTGAACTTGATCGAAATTTGGTCCGTCTGGGGTTGGTGTTTTCTGAACTGCCATTGGAAGAACAAGTACGATTAAAAATAGATCATGAAAAGTCAAATGCATTGAAATCCCAAAGCTGCTGCAAATTATCCTTGTTGGGTTGGAGTATTTGTTAATGTGCACCATAAACAGTTTGGGGCATGTATTGCCATGGCACGTTAAGCTTGGTGTCATTGACTGGTTATCAGTACCAAGTGATACACAATTTGATGCATCAAACAAAGGAAGTGCTTTGGCCAAAGTAAACCTCAGTGGGAGCTTCAAGTAGATTAACTGAGAAAAATCAGTGCAGTGTTTAACACTACCTCCACGAAACAGCAAGCAAAACTTACTTTAATACCAGCCATGGACAGTAACTTGTGTGAAGCAATGTACGCCGTATCTGAATTGTTCTTCTCTATAAAATATACAACTTCAGACACGCCCGACTGCAAGAAAGAAGGCAAGCTAAATCCATTTAGAAATCAATTGTGAAAGGCAAGAAAATAGGAAAAATGAAGGAGAGCACTGAGAATGGGGCACATTTCTAGAGCTTGTAAACAAATACCAGCACGGTGGCAAAGAGTTAGATTCCACTGAGAGCCAGTTTTTCTAGGCAATAAAGAAAAATTATTTAGATCATATCATGTAGCCGCCTTGTCAGCCTATCACTGGATGGTTAATTAGGGTTTTCAGCACTATATCTCATAAAGTTTGTGTATATTTATGCAGTAGGCTGCTATAGTTGAACACTGCAGGTTGCCACCTAAAGTCTTATTCAGCCTTGTTAGAAAGACATCAACTGAAAACATAAACTATAATGTTCCTATCCGTCTTCATTTCAGGTTTCATGCGAGGATTGCAGTACATGTTGCTATCGAAAGCAAGTATACATCAATCTGTAAAAAGGAAATGTTTCAAAATTGTTAAGGGCAGGTTAAACAATGGAGATGACCCTCGGGTTTCCAGATTAACCAAACTCCAGAGGCCTCTCATCTACTTCTTGAAAAACTGAGGAATGGAAGCAGCACGTTCTCTCTATTTGCCTGCTCATAATTTATACCACAAACACACAAATAAAGAAGGAAATCCCACTGAGACACTCATGTAGCATATAGCGCAGGGGAGCTTGGTTAACAAACCTGAATGATTATCTTGGCACATTCATTGCAAGGGAACATAGTCACATAAAGCCTCTGCGATAATTATAGAGGGGGGGACATTTCTTAGTTCTATTGGTGACAAACAGCCTTTATTTTAAGGATCGCTAGAAAACTTGGCAAACAATATCAACAATTATGCATGATATTGATAATCACCTCTACTCGCTTCACAATGAATTTATCTTTAATTCTAGTCAAATCCCATAACGGAAGAAGAGTTTGTCTGTGTATGTGCTTGGGGTGGGGAATATAAAATGGAAATAGTAGGAAATGAGACAATTGCTTACCTGCCCAACAGCAGAAGCATGATTTGTGTTCAGAATAGCATTGACTTCAGCATGACAAACATAACTACAAAAGACAATTAGAGTTATCAGCAGAAGCACGAGTATTGGAAGATATGATTTTATTGTGGTTGTGAAGCACAATTTCTATCTCTTGTGCTAAAAATCTGCTTTGCACAGTGCATCAACTAATTAACAAGAAATGTGTATATTTATATACAACAACTACATGTCTCTGTGTAACAGAGCATGCATCACATGAAGCAGCAAAATGGACGGAAGACATGTTTGTTTTTGCATTTCAAAAGTGTTTTTGAAAAAAATTAATTATTTTTTTTTCTTTACTTGAAATTAATATATTTTAGTGTTTTCAGATCATTTTGATACTTACGGGTACTTTGTCTCGAGAGGGTCCCCAGATTTGGATTTCTGTAACATAACAGGAGAGGTTTATTACATGTAATTCCCGAATGATATGATGAACTTACACATCATATACCAACCTTTGCCCACGGAAGGTCGTCATCTGAACAACCTCTTGGAAATCCATTGTAGCCAATGCCTGACCAAAGAAATTAGCATGAGAATCAAATACATCACAATGCTAATTTTGGTATATTTCTAATCATGCTGGAACAGCAATCGCGCAGGTTCTGTCGTTTTGAGTTCCAGCATGATTGGAAATCCATTGTAGCCAATGCCTGACCAAAGAAATTAGCATGAGAATCAAATACATCACAATGCGCATGAGCATCACTACCATCAAACTCAAAACGACAGAACCTGTGCGATTGCTGTTCCAGCATGATTAGAAATATACCAAAATCAGTGTAATAACTACGTTTACCATTTATTCATCTTCTTAAGAGAAGAACAGAACCTCTGATGTAAAAGAACGAAATCGTTCTACTTTAAATCTCAATTGCACCATCTATTCTTCTCTCTCTCTGTTTTTTTGTTCCTTTTCTTTTTATAAGAATCTAACTTTTCACTTCTGCAAATGCCATCAATCCTTACAATTTTCATATTCTTATTTTCAATTCAATTCAAAAAGAAATTAAGAAGCAGATGGAGTTCAAGATTCATGTATAAAAAGCAAGGAAAAATACATACAAGATCAACTTACCAAGAATTATGCCATTTTGACTAACCAAACATGCCCCAACCTACAACACCAAATACATATTATCACACACCTACAGCAGAAACCCAACAAAGCATTTCAACCCCCCAAGAAAAAAAAAATATCTTAATCAAATTCTCTTGAGTGATTAACAAGTAAGAGAAAAAAATATTATGACCTGCCTGTTTGGATCTTTGGACCTTTCAGCTGATAAAAGTGCAATTGCCATAAAATAATCATCCCATGATAAATACCTGAAACCAAAAAATATGATTAAAACAAAACACTTAAAACTGTAAAAATTAGACAGTGAAGGCTTCAATCTTTAACAGATGAAGGCGGAAAAAAAACAAAGTTGAAATGTCAATAACTCTTTGCGTTTGGAAGGATCAAAGGGGCTCTGAGAAGAGCATTTCTTCGAAACGTCACAGTTTGGAACCGAATTGATTTTGGAAAACTGCTTTCTGGAATTGCTGTTGCTGGAGTAGAAGCGAACAGCAAAAGCAGAAGCTAAAGCTCCGAAGACTGTGGCTGTGGAGACAAGAGCGAGCTCTCGTGAATTCATTGGAGTTTGATTTAGCTAAGAAAGTACAAGAAAATGAGAATGAAGATTTCTATTTCTTTTCTTGTGTTTGTTTCGCGAGAAAATTTGATTTGAAATCCGATTGGCTGCAGAAAAGAAAAGACAAAAAGGGCAATTAGCGGGAAGAAGTAGCGAGGGAAAGTGGGAGAGAGAATCCATTTCCCGAGTGCGTGGGGATACGGACGAGAGAGGGGGAGTAGGGGTGTAAAGTGAAATTTGGGGATGGGTCCGATAGTACTAGTCGGGCTCCATTTAGCCCATGTTAAAAAAGATGGCTCAAGAGTGCGTGTTTGGCAAGAAAAGAGTATTCTACTTCAAGGTCCTGTTGAACAAAATGATAAAGGAATATCTCAGAACACATGCACAGGAGCTTTGTATTGGAATCTATAAAGAAACGATACAATTGATCAAGATGCATATCGTATCTATATGATTTTACACTTCTCGACAAATATAGTATGTTTTGTTATTCTAAATAGTTATTCCTTTTTAGTTAATAAAAAACTTATTATTTTTAATTATTGGGTTCAATAATTCATATATAACTTAAACGACACGATAAAAACCCTTTCTATTCTTTTTTTAATTGATTTATATATCGTATTTCATTCACCCTACGGTTGGGAACTAATGATTAGCTCTTTTACAAGGATTTTGAACTTATTTATAGTAATCAAATTATATCTGGACTTGTTTTCACCTTTCCAATCATTTTTTATATAATTTTTAAACATTTGATCAAAATAATATTTTTATTTTTAATATCAGCACATCAAAATTATTAGAAAACACTAAAAATTTTTTTTGATGTTTTTTCAACACAAACATATTTATAAAACACACCTAATAATAGTTTGAAATGCAATACCAAACAATTATCTCTTTGTTGCCCTAGGCTTGTGCCCCTTCTTGGCAATCTTGTGTTGGATGTAGACGTTCGAATGAGAGGAGGGGTTCTTGAATGAATTCAAATTAAGCATTCTTTAGTGTCCAATCACTTACAAAGTTATTGTCTTCTTTATTTATGAAGTATTTATAACTGCTTTGTGGACTAAGGTTGCAAAGTATTATGGTGGGGATACCATCTTTCACCTTTCCTGGTTTAACGTATTTGTAATTTGAGATCCAATATCTTCACACTCGTATGAATTCCCTCCGGTGTTTTAAATATTTGAGGGTCATATTGTCTAAAACGTTGAATAAAACATCGTCATCATGATTGCGAAGATCAATGTGTCGCACATAGTAATTGTGTCGGTCTAGATTCTTTACCCAATAAGTTTTACCTGTTCTTCATAGGCTTTCTAGAATTAAAGACATTGATTTATGAGGTTGATGGGCTTCCTCTCTAACATTATCTGTGGCCTATTCTTATAAGTCCATTGGTACATTTACAACAAGTGGAAATGAGACTTCATATGTAGGCCTAGGGATAAAAAAATCCTATCTATATAACTATTAATTTTATCATGATTTTAAAAAAAATGTCTTAGTGCTTTCTTCTTAATACAATCTTATGCACTACATTTATCTAAATTGTCTCATGCAACGACATAAACACGACATAAACTTCATCTATTTTAGTGTTAGCGCAACAACTACTTCCCTTGATTCACCCCATTCTTTATAATCACCATATTTAGAGATGTACTCATTGACGACAGTGGAGTCAAAAGCTCCTTGAATGTTTGGATGGAAATATGCTAGCCTGTTTGGGGATACCATGTCGAAGAATCATTGACTTTGTGTTTCAAACTTATGAGGGAATTGAAACAAAGCATGAAGATGAGGTTACTTATCTACGTGTAACTCTTTAGCTACACGTATGTAAGAAGAAGGTCTATTTATGAATAAAGACTTCAATTTCTCCAGACAATACCATTTGGTTATTGAACACTTGAGGTATGTAAGGAAAGTGTTTTTAGATTTAAGATGAAATGTTCTTGGAGGCATTACTTTCACTCTATAACGTCACTCCCACTAAGGTGCTCACTCCCACCAAGGTGCTCTCAAAATTCTCTAGATATTATGGTGGGAGTGGTTGGAGCTTTATAAGGGTCATGGGAGTGCCTATTAGAATGTATTTAGTATTATGGTAAATTTTATGGTTGTGGTTTTTTTTTAAAAAATAGGTTTTAAAAAATCATCTTTACTTATGGTTGGTTTGTTTTCAATATGTTTTTTATATATATAAAATTGTGGTTACGATTATTGTTGAATAAAAAGTATATCAAAGGTGTTTGGTTGAAACTATAGTTAAAAATGATGTAACTAATAAATGACCAAAAAGAACATGTATTGATTTCTTAGTTTGCAATTACATTAATGTGTTCTGGATTATTAACACATCATAAATATAGTAATGTGAATTATAATCTCATTTTTATTATCCCATTAAACCTGTTGCAATCCTATCATAAACATAATCCATACAAGAAGACCTTTGGTTTCCATGTGTCTGTGAAAGTGAAACCACATCAATTAAGAAATCATTAAGAACAAAATTAGAATGGCAATCAAATTCTATAAATACCACATCTTCTTGTGACTTATTTCTAATATAGTTATGTATTTTTATTAATACCACTACAATCTGAACTCTTATTTTGTAAGGAAATGCAAGTATATTTTGCAAAATTCTCCACTTTTTTTTTCCAAACTTTAAAAGTATGTTCTATCACATAACGTCTTGAAAAGTGAGCACAATTAAATACTTCTTCTTGACTTTATAGTTGTTCTACTTGGTGAATTGTTCGTAGGTGATATCTCTCATCTTTATATAGACCTAAAAATCCATGTTTGTTTGAATATCCAGAATTGACTAAGTAGTACTTCCCTACATTAACAAATAATGACTTTATAATTTATTCCTCAATAGTTACAATAACATTAACTTTTTTTAATTTAATAACATTATTTTTTTTTTGTTATTTATTACCTCTTGGTGGCTTTGAAAATTTGATATTTGAATTGTCAATTGTTTCAAGAAAAAATTATGTATCATGCGTACTACTTTCTCATCCAACCTAAAAAAACATGAATTGCGCATTAAGCTACTTATAACCATTATGTTTTGAGCTGATATACCTTTTTTTGTTGAAAAAAGATATTTGATTTTCTGCAGATACACAAGTACGCGCATGTGTGCCATCGATAACTCTTATGCAATTTTATATTAAAAACAATAAGCATCAAGCATTAGTTTCTACCATATTTGAGGAAAAAAAACTATCAACTAGAAAAATCATTAATGATAATGAAGTATATTATTGATCCAAACATGAAAATAATTATGCTCCTATTTTATAATCTTTTTTTTTTCACCTTGAGCTATAGAATGTTGTCTCACTTTTCTCTTGCCACTACTATGGTTGCTACTGTTGTTTGCAACATTGAATCCAACTATCAAATTACTCACATCATCAATAAAATTAGGAATGCCATACTCCTTTAAATCACCATTTCTATCCTTCAAATAGTATTATCATAATTAGCAATTCTCACTTTATCATCTCCACCATCTTCATCATACAACATTCTTGAAGAGAGAGCCCAAGCATATTATCTAGTAGTCACACTATATTACTGAACATTATATCATATTTTCCATGTAATGACGGCTCAATACCAGCATGTCTAAACTTTTTTGCTCCTATGATTCTACATAAGAGAAATTTAATATAATTAATAAAACTTAATGAAGTAATCTAGTACTTCAAGAATATAAATGAAATTGAAAAGATTAAGTTCCTAACAACTGACTTGGATTTTTGTTTTTCATCACTCATTATGTGCAGAAATAGTCCTTGCTTCACTATTCCAACCATCTTTAGTTTCAAAAATTAACTTTTTCCATGTCCTCTAATCCTTTTTTATACTATCCATTTGTTCTTAAGTTGTGCTTTGGTAAAAGCATGATCAATTTGTTTTTTAAGGAAAATATCATAAATTTTCAACCAGCTTTGTCAAAATATGTATTTGGTCTCATACCCATCTCAATAGTTTTGGTGTAAATGTCATAAAAATATATGCAACATTTCTTTAGTTTAACAACCTTTATCTTGATTGTTAGAGTCTTCCATTGCAAAACTAACTTGCATTAAGAATAATATTAGATGGATATAAATAAAATATAAGACTAGAAAAAAACAATGATAGGTTATGTAAGAGTTACTTCATGAACTTGAAAGATTTAAAAAGTATATCAATTACATAGGTAGTGTGCAAATTATATATAAGAAGACAATTGAATAAAATATTTGAAATATGACAAACAATTCTATAAATGTACATCCTAAAGATTAAGAATGCATTAAAAGAAGTATAATATAAAACCAAATTCACTGCACTTGCTAAAACAGTTGCTCCTAAATATTTAATTTCTAGGATACAATTAAACTATATTGTAAAAACATGAGTGAATAATCAATGAATCACTACAAAAGTACATCCCATGACAAAAAAAAAAAAAGGTCTACCAAAATACAATTTCAAAACCACTATTATAAAAGTATTACACTGCAAACCACCAAATTATTTGCTATTCATTAATTAAAATCCAATGTTATTACACACTAAAGGCATTGATATACCATTACTCCAAAATAATAATAGTTAAACATACATTCAAGCAACTCACAAACAAAACCAAATGACATGAATGAATATGGTTGAATCAATATACAAAATTGAAATAATATGGTAACATCTATTAGTCTAAGCTCATGGACATTAAAGCTTTGCTAAAAGAGAATTGTCATAACTCATTTCTAGGTTATTCCCTATAATTACATATTTTTCTTTCTAAAATAAATACCAATAAATAAATAAAGGACCAAGGAGAAAGTATGTCGGGGAGGATTTCAAGAATACATAAAAATCAAGCTGTAATTTTGGAGGAAATTCGAGGCCTAATTGTACCAAGGACCAAAGACGCTAAAATTAGGGGATGATTTTGAAATTAGGCAAGGGCCAAATTGAATTAAATTAGAAGTTTGGAGTCAATTAGGGGTGAAATTAAAGGAAATCAAAAGTAGAATGATCAAATTGAATTTTGGCTGAAATCCCTAATTCAAGGCAAAACAAAGTTCTTCAATTTTACCCGTAAAAGCTGCCCGGATGACTACTTTTCAAGTGCATTTAATGCTTCATATATCCACTAAATTTGACAGCACCAGAACCAAAATGATTGTCTGACATTTCTCTACAACCAAGTATGGTCCGTTGAGACTGATTGACACCACAACGACCGCGATGCCGGCCTAAAGTGGGAAACTCAAGCAGTCTTTAACTGACAAATTTGACAGTTCATGGTGCTTATTTTGAACCAACGGTTGAGATACTTCCTAGCAAAACCAATGGCTAAGATTTTGACCATTAAAGACAACACTTCCCTCTTCCACCCTCTATAAATAAGGATGGATTCCATTGCCCCAGCATGAAGAAATTTGGGTGCAAAAAGTGGGTAAAAAAAGATGCAATCTTCTTCCCCCTAGTTTTTTGTCATCCCCCCCTTATAGTCCCAACCGTCTACCATAGCCGCCACCAACTCCACCACAAGTAACTAGTATAACCACTTACCAGCCATTAGGATCCATTGTTGACCTCTCTCCCTCTCCTGCAAACCTTCTTCTTCTTTCTTTTTCATCTACCACCAACCTCCCTCGTTGCAACCGAGAGGCTCACGTCGTCCTCTTACACCAGCCAACCATCACTGCCATATTAAGTAGCCCGCTCCCCTTCCCCTTCCCCTTCTTCTTCTTCTTCTCCCCACCAGTTCCACTGTTCATGTAGTGAACTTTAGGCCGGACCAGTTATGGCCCAACCCAAATGGTTGGGCCGGGTACGACCCAGAATAAAAAAAACAAAAAGATTTGTGGGGCGGAGATCGGCCCCACCCTTTTTTGGGTTGAGTCTGACCCAGTTAGCAGGGCCAGCCTAGCCCATATATTTTATAATATATTTAATTATAATAATATATATTATAATATTATTTAAAAATGAAAAAATTCCAAAAAAAATTGAGAGGCATTTCAAAATAATTCTAATTTTCTCGCGTGTTTTTCTATCAATTTTGCATAATATCGAGTTGTATATTTACACTGTAAGATATAGATACAAATCCAATATTAAATACCTGGTTTCTCCAAAATATTTCCAAAAACAAAATTAAATAAAATAATAAAAATCTCAAAACTTTTAAATTAATTTCCCTTTAAAAAAAAACAAAACAAATGTTTTGTTTTCATGCATACAACCAAATCCTAAAGATTTCTCTAACCATATTTTCATTAAAAAAGTGCATCTTTCTTATATTTAAAAAAACAAATGGATTTCATAACCAGTTTATGAGTATTCATTAGGATCTGACCAAAATGTCAAAAAACCCTTTACTAATCATTTTTTTTTAATTTCATAGGGTTTAGGTGTAGACTTTAATATTTGTGGGGTGTAAAACTCACAATAAAGTACACCCTCAGGTGTTAGAAATATAAGGTGAAAATAAATGCGATGCTAAATTTAGAATTTAGAATGGTTAGGATTAAACTCAATGAGGTAAATACTCTCTCATGAAGGGAGATTTATCTTAGACCTTAGAAAAAGACCAACAGATAGAAACTCGACCTAGAAGAACAATCAAACAACAATGCAGCTTACCTTAGGTAGGGTGCACTAGGGGTGATGCGTCTTCTCCTTGCATAACCAGTCTCTTACCCAAACTCTCGCAGACCATATGTTTAACCATAATACTATGTGGTGACTCCTGAACCTTAATCATAATTTTATGATTAAACTCAAAACCTTTTCATTCCCAACAACAACACCTCCTCAGGAGGCATAATAACTCGTTAACGCCCCAACATCGCCCCCGCAACAAGAATAGCCAAATCTGATGAGAAGATAGGGACTCTTTTAATCAGATTAGTTTCAACGGTTCTCTTTTTTTTTTTTTTTTTTTGGTTGGTGAGGCTTTAAACAAGCATGCAAAATGAGGTGTGGATTTAGTAAAAGCATCTCCAGCTTGCTTCACGTCAAACTAAGGTTACAACTCAGTTTTGGGGGGGACCAAACATTCAAGCTATAATCTTAAGATGTAACCAAACAGTATAATTCATTGTTGGGAGTAAAAACAATAGTTACCACACTCTTAAACAACTTTTAATATTATAGAGGCGATTCCCTAGCCATGTGGCAGTCATAGATTAGATGTTTTTTTAATTAAAGTAAAGTTATGTACTATAAGATATAATTTACTTATTAGTCGATCCCACACATAATAATTAAAGAGTTTAAATGTTAATGGATTAACATTTAACCCCTGAGGGGTGTAGCTCAACTGGTCAGGCCAGGAGTTTGCTCCTCAAAGGTCATCACCAGTTCGAGTGCCACAAACCTCAAGATCATTGGAGGCTTATATGATCGTTAACTTTAGGGTTTCGGGAGATTAGTCGAGATAGGCGTAAGCTAACCCAGATATTCACAATTAAAAAAAAAACATTGAACCCTTTTGTTCTTGGAAGGGTTTTTTTTTTTTTTTCAAGGTGTGGAAAAGGTTGAAAGGATCAACACTTAGGTTGCATTTAGTTTGGAGATAAAAATTAAAGGTTGAAAGATTTCAAACGTTACAAATACTAGCTAGCGACAACTATATATCAAATTAACCGGCCTTGCAAGAATCATGAGCGAGCATGCATCGCCCTTTCCCATGAATTGCTTCTAGTGGTCAAATCCATCATAATCAATCCAGGTGAGACATCCATGCATGATTGGCGAGGAAAAGAATTCAGCAGTACTGCTGGTACTGCTGGTGAGGTCCGATAATATGAACCAGGCAAGACCTGCACGTAGAGTTATCGATGCCTGCCAAAAAGAAAAAAACTGGTGAGGCTACTTTAGAGCAACCTTTATTGATTCTAGCTCATGCATGGGGACCTCTGGCTAGGACAATGGTGCTTAGTTGGGGCCCATGAAATATAATTCATTGCCCTCTGTGACCTCGTAGGCTCATATCATCAACTGACCACGGCAAACTACTGGTCGTGTTGGTTTTGACGGGCGGCTGGTATTAAAAGAAACCAAGAGTACTCCTGGTTTTACATTGCATCTATTACTGCGATTATATATTAGAATAGTTAAATTACAATTTAACCCTCGACAACAAAACACAAGTGACCTTTGAAGCGGGGTATAATAGTATATTTGTTGTTTAGTGAAGAGTAAAATGACTAATATACATTTCGAGCAAAAGATTATGCACCAGTAAGCCGGGTTAGTTTTGACCTTTTCATTTTATTTGCTCAGTAAAATTAACACAAAGCCATTGAATGAGAATTTTCTGCTTGGTGAAGGGGTATTTTTATCTTTTTTATTTTGGTTTTTTGTACTCATTAAGTATGACTTTATATAAGCAAAATATTATTTAATTTAAAAAAGGTTGTTGCGTATGGGATGACGAGGGCACATGTGTGTTCTCCAGTGGTTTTTGAATGACACGTATAGTGTTGTTCGAAAATAAAACTCTGGCTTTTATTACGGAGTTTTAATTTTCACAGTGTTGTCTCCCTTCCTAGGTGGTGCACTTGGCAAAAATATGATGGGTTTTGTATTAGTCTTCTTTCCTCTCTTTGTCTCAGTTTTAGAGTTAAATTTTCAAAGCAGCTTTTTCATTTTTTTATATAATTTAATTTTTAATTTTTTTATAATTATTTGTTTTATTTTAGACTGTACATTAAATTAGGATTTTTTTTCAATTTAATTCTCCTTTAGTTTTTTTAGCTTTCAAATTTAATCCTCATTCTTTTAATTTTGATTTTTTAAAATTATTCTCTTAATTAAATTATCTTTTCAAATGCATCTCTCATTATTTTATATAATTATCTTAATTGGATATTTTTTGTTCAATTGTTTCCTTCAATATTTTATATCATTCTCTTAGTTGAATTATTTTATCATTTGCATCTCTTAATATTTTAGTTTATTTTATTTTATGTCACATGTGATCCTTATTCTTTTTATTGATATTTGTTTTGTTTTTAATTCTTTTTTATTTAAACTTTTTTTTTAATTTTATCTATTAACATTTTATTGACAAAGATTTTGCTCACCTTTCATATCACGAGTTTGAAAGATTGGATTAGGTTAACTTATATATTTTTATGTTATTTTTTACAATTGATTCTTACTGGTATCGTCTTTCTATAGGATTATCCTAATCTCACGTGTTAGGTCACGACTTTCGCATGTTAACCCAACTTTTTCCGGAGTAGTATTTTTTTAAAAAAATTATTTGTTATTGTTGTTGTCTTATTTTTTTTATCATATTATCACATTAATCAAGGTTTAACCTTTTGTAAAAATGCACTTTATTGTTGTTATTTCAATTTTAGTACTTATTATTTTATTTTATTTTTTTTTTCTTTTTGTAAAAATTTTATTTGTTTTCAATTCATCTTTCAATCCTAATTTATCATTTTATTTTTCAATTTGGTCCTTATTCTTTTTATTTCTTTTATTTTTGCTCGGCACTTTTGTAAATGTTTTGTTTGTTTTCAATTTCATCATTCAATCTAATTTTATGGTATATTATTTTTACAAATTTAGTCCTTATTCTTTTTTTTTTCTTTTGTTAAAGTTATTTTTCTTTTTAATTTCACCCTTCAATCATAAATAAAATTTATTTTGTATTTCAATTTTGATCCTCATTTTTTTAATCGTGATTTTTTTTGTTTTGAGTCCTTTTGAATATTTTTTTTCAATTTCATCATTCAATATTTAATTAATAGAAAATTGAGTTTCATAGTTTTTTCAAATAGGATGCTTCAAGTCTCATGACCCGGGTCACGAGTTTGAGAAGTTAACGCAGGTTGACATTTTATTTTAAGAAAATGAACTTTGTGGTTTTTTTGTTTTTTTCTATCGGAATATTTTAATCTCATGATCTAGATCAAAGGTTTGATGGGATAATCTGGTTGGCTCAGCCTTGATTACAGGGGTTATATGTTTGTCATGCTAACTCAAGTTGACTATAATCAATTTTTTTAGATCTTTTTTTACCCTATCTTGATCTTTTATATTTAATGGGCTGATAATCGAGTTATATAGTTTGTTTCATTTTGAAAAAAATATTTTTTTTTGCAGGTTATTATGAGTATGTTTTTAAAAAATCAATTTAATCTAATGTCGTTGCTTTTTTTTATCAGCTAATTAAAAACTATCCTACTTATTTAATCAAGTTAAATCTACTATTCAGAGTCGTGAATTATTCTTCTTTTTCGAAATGAGTTTATAGCCGCTGATGACTAACTTTTTTACAAAAAAGAAAAGGAAAAAAATAGTCTGCCCCCGCGGGAGTAATGCATGTCCACATGACCTAATTAAAAAAAAACTAAAACTGCTTAGTATTTTACTATGCAAGTTCACAGTGAAACGCTGAGTAGTTAATTTTTTTTTCCTTTTTTTTTTGGTTTTCTATGCCTTTATGGGTTCTTTTTTCTTTTTTCTTTGTGTATTTTTCTTTTAATGAATTTTTTTTGTTTAATTTAGTTTGTTAATGTTAATTTTTTTTATTTAGTTATCAAATTTTCATAACACGGATCCTGGGTTTGACGGGTTAACCTGGTTTGGCGAGTTAACCTGAATTTTTTTTCTTTTCTTTTTAATTAATAACATATAATAAAATTGTTCAGTGTTTCACTGTGCAGTCCACAGTGAAACGCTAAACTGTTTTTTTTTTAATTTTTTTATGTTTTATTTATTTATTTTTTTTTGCTTTTTATGCCTTTATGGGTTTTTTTTTTTGCTTTTTTTCTGTGTTTTTTTTTCTTTTTAATGATTTTTTTTGTTTATTTTAGTTTGTTAATGTTAATTTTTTTTTTTAGTTATCAGACTTTCATGACACGGATCCCGGGTTTGACAAGTTAACCTGGATTTTTTTTGCTTTTTTTAAAGGTTGACGAGTTAACCCGGAAGTTGTTTTTTACTTTTTTTCTTTTTAATTAATTTTTTTTCGTTTAGTGTAGTTTTTTAATGTTAAATTTATTTTTATTTAATTATCAGAATTTCATGTCGCGTATCCCAGGCTTGATGGGTTAACCCGTCAATTTTTTTTTCTATATAGTTATCAAACTTTCATGACGTGAATCCCAGGTTTGACGGGTTAATCTGGTTTAAAGGGTTAACCCAGTTAATTTAGATTTTTTTTTTCTTTTTCTTCATTGGTTTTTTTCTTCCTGTTGGTTTTTTTTCTTTGTTTTTTTAATTAATCTATTTAATTATCACACTTTTATGACACGACCTTGCAGTCAGACCCACATTCAAAACTCTTGGGTTCGGTGTTGTAGCCAGACTCACTTAAACTTGAGTCGTGTAAGTTTAATATTATTATTAATATTATAAATATTACTCTTGGGTTAAGCGTTGCAGCTAAACCAAAGGCTCTTGGGCATATCTTTGCAAAAAGACCCAACACTTTTAGATCTTAGCCTTTTTTGATATTTTTTATGCAAGAAAAAAAATTAACCCGTGGCATGTGCCTTTGTTTTTTTTTTTTCTTCTCTCTTTTCCTTTTTAAGCCTTTACTGTGGATTGCACAATACAGTTCACAGTAAAAAAGCTGATGCCTTTAGTTTTTTTTTGTTTTTTTTTTAATATAGTTTCTTAATATTAAATTTTTTCTTTTAATTATCAGACTTTCATGACATGGATCCCAATTTTGACATTAACCTTTTTTTAATTTATTTTATTAATAATAAATCATTTTTATTTAGTTATCACACTTTCATAACATGAATTCCAGGTTTGATGGGTTAACCTGGTTTGGCGGGTTAACCAGGTTGATTCAGATTTTTTTTCTTTTTCCTCATTAGTTTGTTCTTCCATTTTCATCTTTCAATATTGTATGCAGTCCACAGTGAAAGAGTAAAGCCTTTAGTTTTTTTTTTGCTTTTTTTATGCCTTTCACTGTGGACTGCACAGTGCAGTCTACGGTAAAAAGGGTAAAGCCTTCTTCTTTTTTTTCTTTTTAATTAATTTTTTAATTTAGTTTGTTAATTTTAAATTTTTTTCTATTTAGTTATCAGACTTTCATGACACGGAACTCAGGTTTGACGGGTTAACCCAGTTAATTTAGATTTTTTTTTCTTTTTCTTCATTAGTTTTTTTCTTCTTATAAGTTTTTTTTCTTTTATTGTTTCTTTTTATTTAATATTTTTTTTTATTTAATTTAGTTCATCAATATTAAATTTTTTTCTATTTAGTTATCGACTGATGCCTTTAGTTTTTCTTTTTTTTTTCTTTTTCTTTTTTTGCTGTTTTTATGCCTTTAACTGTAGACTGCACACTGTAGTCTACAGTGAAAAAGCTGATGTCTTTTTGTTTGTTTTTTTCCTTTTTAATTAATTTTTTTTGTTTAATTTAGTTTGTTAATGTTCAATTTTTTTTTTTATTTAGTTATCAAATTTTCATGACACAGATCCCAGGTTTGACGGTTTAGCCCAGTTAATTTTGTGTTAACCCGTCAATTTTTTTTTCTATTTAGTTATCAAACTTTCACGACATGAATCCAAGGTTTGACGGGTTAACCTGGTTTGAAGGGTTAATCTAGTTAATTCAGATTTTTTTTTTCTTTTTCTTCATTAATTTTTTTCTTTCTTTTGGTTTTTTTTTCTTTTTAATTAATCTA
The DNA here is from genome assembly GCA_007827005.2 of Populus simonii. Lineage (NCBI taxonomy): Eukaryota > Viridiplantae > Streptophyta > Magnoliopsida > Malpighiales > Salicaceae > Populus > Populus simonii. The sequence continues at coordinate 4,216,152 of CM017475.2, read as the reverse complement.
TTTAATTATCACACTTTTATGACATGACCTTGTAACCAAACCTACATCCAAAACTATTGGGTCTGGTATTGCAGTCAGACCCACTTAAACTTGAGTAATGCAAGTTTAATATTATTATTAATATTATAAATATTACTCTTGGGTCAGGCGTTGCAGCCATATCCAAGACTTTTGGATGTAGCTTTACAAAAAGACCTAATACTTTTAGATCTTAACTTTTTTTGATATTTTTTATGTAAAAACTATTACCCCCGTGGCATCGCGCGGGTCATGTAACTAATTGAAGCTAAATTTGGACAACCTCATCTTGATTATAGAATTCTCCCCAAAATTTTCTCACACAAGCCCTATGTCAGCTTCCTAATAGATTACTATCACGCTAACCTTGAAATTTAAGCTCCATAACTGTGGCAAAATCCCAAAACAATTTATTAGGATATAGTTGTGAATTATAATAAATATATAGCACTTTTCTTAATTCTAGTAATTAATATACAAACTTTAGATTAGTGTTATGTTATTTTCTCGAGACAAAAACAATAAAAATAAATAAAACATGTTTTTATACATTTTATAATTCAAAATTTCATTCTTATATTTATTTTTATCTCTGTAACTATAGATTAATATATTTTATACATAACCTATTTGTTTAAAAAGCTCATGACTGAAATGGTCTAAAACTGGGTTAACCCAACAAACTTGGGCTTTGTAAAATATTCATCCAGATGATGTGAGTTTGACTTGCTATTAGATCCAACATTCTTGAGTTCAATTACATACTAGACCCAATAGCAGGTAAGATCTGACAAAATACTAGACTTAATATTCTTGATTCAGCTACGTGTTAAGTTCAAATATATATAAATTTGACATAATATTAAACCTTATATTTTTAAGTTCAACTAAGTGTGGAGTATATTACTATGTGATGAGTATATTACTACGTGTTGAGTATATTAGATTCTTGAACATAATTATTAAAAGTATATCTTTGAACCCCCCCCTCCCCCCCCTCTCTCTCTCTCTCACTCTCTCTCTCTCACACACACACACACACACAACACTAATCAATCAATCACACCTCTCTCTCTCTCTCTCGCACTCTCTCACACACACACACACACACACACAACACTAATCAATCAATCACACCCAAATTGTTCATTAAAAAGGTTACACACATCTATTACACCATAACTTGTTCTGGATAACGGGTAAATGCAGCATCGAATTCAGAACAACCAGCTGTTCTCCAGTCTCCACACAAGCGCATAGGCCAAGGCAACCTGGCGACATGGGCGAATTGATCTCGTTAAACAATATAGTTTACTATAAGTTTCTAGCGACGAAACGGCTAGTGGAGATGGCCGAGTTGGTCTAAGGCGCCAGATTAAGGTTCTGGTCCGAAAGGGCGTGGGTTCAAATCCCACTCTCCACATTATATATATATATATATATATATACTTGTTTACTTAATGTTTTTTTTTTTTTAAGAAAACAATACAGACTTTAAACCAAATCAAATTAAATAATATAGAGTGCTAAGACCAAGAAGAATAAATTATCACTTGTACTTTTAGATAAAAAGGAAACTTAAAATAAAAAAAAAAGGTCTGGGAATTTAGAGAAAAAATAAATAAATTCAAACATCTTTAATTTTCATGGCTGGAAAGGTTACGGTGTATGATAAAATATACAGTGACTTTTACCAATGCATGCAACCTTTTCATGATAGCATATGTAGTCAAGATAATCAACCTCTCACATGCATCCTGTTTTAAAAGTCCTCGTTCCCTGCTAGAGTCATTCCCTGCCTGTTTTGTTTTATCCGGTAAAAATCAACTGAATTATTGTTGAAATAAATATTAAAAAATAATATATATGGATTAAACTTTTAATGTCATTTCTTGCAACATAATGTTTGATGGAAAAAAAATATCAAATCAATCACGAGGATCCATCTTAATTATTTAGATTCTAAATTTATTTTTAAATATCACCGATTCGAATTTTTTAAATCTTAAAATCATTGGAAATTTATATTTTTTTTAATTTTAAAACTTATAAAATTAATTACCCGAATATCAATATTAATAAAAAGAAATATCAAATCAATCGATGTATTGTCTGACCACGTGAATCCCTTTACAAATGCTGGCACAATAACATAAAGAAGGATATGCAAAACCATTAAAGAATTGCATATTCCGGAAATCCAGGTTTTATGTTTGAAAACAACATAATAAATCACTTTTACTGAGCTTCAGCATTGAAATCAATCACATCTTACTTTCTTCTTTTATTTTTCTTGATGGGAAGTCGTTTGCATCTTCGATTTTATCTCTTGATAGATTTTTCATATTTAATAATGGAGTTAGGTATCATATCTTTGATTTCATATGCAATCTGGATATTCTTAGATTCTTATACGCGGCTAACCTCAACCATGAATTTTATTTTTTAATATAATGATTAATAAATATATTCGAGGTCAAATTAAAAATGAGATTCATTTATTTTCTAGATTAAAATTTTATTATAATTTAATCTTCAATATAAGTTCTTTAATATAGAATATTAACATGAATTAAATAAATTACATATAAATAAAAACTTGATCTAATTTGATGAAACCCAAAACTTATTAAAAGCTCTTATCCCACATAGAAAAGAAACAAAATTTTCTTAGTGTTTTATAAAATATGAAGTTAAAAAGTTAAAATTGGACTAAAAAACACATAAAATTGATTTAGAGGAGAGAGGTCATAAGCATAGTAGACTTTTAGTTTAAACTCACACACATATGCTAGCTTGAGCCTCGAGTCTAAGTTTAGATTTGAGTTTATTGTAAAATAATTTTTTGATTTATAAAATATTGTTTTTTGTCAACTAAAATTTAGATTGAGACTTGGTCCATGAAGAATAATTTCTTCTAGCCCAATCTATTATTTTATCAAATCCATGAAATGAAGAATTTGATATGTTTTTTTCATAACTCTTTTAAGGTTATATGAACAAATTTTTCAATTCAGAAGTCTCATGATTTAAATAAATAAAAATATTTATGTTTAATTATAGTTTATTGTGGGTGATCAAAGTTGTTAGTGGGGGAAGTCCATTAATATTTGGTTCATGAAATTCTTTATAAAAAGGATCTGAAAAAGTGTGTTTGGAGTTGATGAATTCTGCATTGTTTTGATAGAATTTTACACTTCTTTTCACCTTATTTTTCAACATTGTGTTCTAGTTTTAAATCTTTGTTTTTCCTCTCAAAATTTCTTCTAATGTAAAGCTTAGGTCCAGTCCTTGTAGATGGATAATTGAGCAATATTTTATTGGTTTGTTGGACCTTATTGAGAAGTGTACCTAAACAAGATGTTGTTATTGGAATCTTGAGTGACTTATGAAGAAAGTCATATTGCTCCAAGTGAAAAGCAATAAAGCTTTAGAAAAAAAAAGATTGATTATTGACAACAACAAGGCTCGAGCAATTTTAAAGTGTTTTAACAAGTAATTATATTTTTTGTTCTTATTTAGTTTTATACATTAGTGTGCATGTTAGGATTATGATTCTATTATCTACGTGAGACTATAAATATGTGTGTGTCTACAAACTTTAGAGTACAATTCCACTTGATGAATCTAAAACAAGTTTTTTGCATCATTTGAAGAAATTTCTTCTTTAAGATTTTTTCCACTTAAAAATATGTCATCTTCAAGATTTTTTTTTCCCGGTGAAGTTACATCACCAATATCAAGAGTTTTTACCTAACTCTCAAAGATTTATAAGAGTGATTTTGGTTTCACAAAAAAAACCCTCTCACTAGAGTGAATAATATAACTGAAGTTCTAATATATCTATATCTTATAAGATAATACTTATAGGATTTAGAGGTGTGTAAATGTAGTGAGAATAAGATTGAATATTTTTTATGCTAAAATATAAAAATTTAATAGCATAAATTAGAGTATGATAAATGATTGATGATTTCATAACAGTGTTACTATTAGAATAGCTTATATCACATATATTTGGATTTTGTAGCTAATTTTATAATTAGACAATATATATATAAAAGAAAAACTAGTTATTTATATTCGTCACAATTCTTTTAGCAACTAAAATGGTTGACCGGTTTAGATTAATCAAGTTAATTGGTCAATTAGTTCTTGCAGAATTCTCAAGTGAACATCACTGATGAATAAGTGGTCGACTGGTTCATTTGGTAACCCAAATGATCGATCGATTCATGCAAAATTCTAGATTTAACAGTTTAATTTAGGTGAACTCTTAGAAGTTAGAATTGTCTAACTTATATATTATCTGATTATTATCAATTATTTAATGTAGGTAAAGTGAAGGGTGTTGATTCATTTTAATTATGATATTAAGTAATATATAAAGATTTACAATGAAATACTAAAATGAACACTTATTCCAAGTCTTCACTTTGCTTCCTTCTTGGACTTAATGATTTGTTTCTCATCAAATTTGTCATGATTGTTAATGTGTTCTTTATATAAACTTGTTTAAATCTTATTCTCAAGCAAGCATATTATTAGTTTATTTTTTATTTTATTATTATCATTAAAAAAATATAAAAAACATGAATGTGTGACTCTAAATGTCGATAATTTTTGGGGATAAAAGGCTGCTTATTTTATTTAAAAGGCAAAAATAACCTTAAATATTTTAAAACTAACCAATTTAATCATTTTTGTTTTATACATAGTATTTAGATAGTATTTAATTACATAGTTAATAACCTTAAATATTTTATTTTAAATATAATAGATCATAGATTTTAATAAAATTATTTAGTAATTCTATTTACTAAAAAAACTATACAATATTTTTATTATTATTCCTTTTTTATTTATGATATTTGTATGTTTTCAGAGAAATGAAACTATTTAATTTCATAGAGAATCTCTTAGCTTAAATTACTTTCCTAAACATATTATAATTTACTAATAACACAATTCAACATTTTATCATAAAAACAGTCTGATATATATAATGTAAACAGACAAGATATATAAAAGCCAAACGTGCTCTGATAATTTTCATACAAATTCCCCACACAAACACGTCAAGAAGTAATTTCTTTGGAGGAGAAAGAACTGATAATTTATCATTCAAGAGATTCATGCCTTTTCATTTATATAAATTCTGAAAAAATATCCCAATAAAACATGTTTTCGGAAGCGGAAAAGATGGAATTAATGTTGATAGTTACAAGGCATTTGGAAATATCAGACCAAAGAAAAAAAAGAAGAACAGGAACCACCAGCTTGGAATCAAGTGTATAATGCAGAGGAATGAGGCATGAGAATTAGGATATCTTCATACCCACTGCCAAAAGATATTGTAGGATGACGAAGAAAGGGCTTCCACAATATGCCCACAGATAACATGGTTCAAGTGGATGGGACGGTCGGTACCCACAATCATGGTCAGTCTCATCTTGTGTGCCCATCCCACGTGCCAATCCCAGCGTGGAGCGTGCGTTGCTGAGTTACAAAGTGGAGAGCTTTTTGTACCGAGGCCCGACAGCTTTAGGCCTACCATAAAGCTAGCTACATATCAGAGATCCATGCCTTCCCATACTTGTATATAACTATTTTAACTACATATGGGAGCTTTCTGTACTCGCTTTTTTTCTTGCAAATTAGCACGAAATAGAAACTTTTTCTTCAATCCAGTTCTCTGGAATCAAGAAATTTCAGTTGCTTAATTAGGATAACAAATCTTTTCCTTTTTTTTACAATTTATTGACACATAAATAAATCTCAATAAAATAACTGGTTTTACCTTGATTTCATAACTATATTATTGATCAATTATATATTAATAAATATTCGATTGACTGGTCTGAAAAATATACTGGCAACAGACACTAAATACATGGATTGTTATTCTTGTATTTGATGCAAAAAGTTTTTCTTTATATTTAATAAAACTAAAAAAATTTATTCTTGTATGTGTATCACATGATAAAAAATATTAACTATTTATACACGAGATTGATTGATTAAACATATTTAATATCTATATTTTATGATTATATTCTTAATTTTTATTTATTTTCATGTGTTTTCAAGACAAGCACACAAAATCGCTCATGGGAATTGACAGGTTGATCCATGTTTTTTTTTATTAATAAAACATCTTTTGCACTAAAATTGAAACCATGTTAATTGTTCTGATTTCGACAAGATTTGAAATTATTTTGAACAAGTGTTATATATTACCCCCCTTGGGGGAAAACAACCGAAGAATACACTAATTGCACGTGTGTGTCTAATTATTACACACCCACCCTCCATATCCTCATATCCCAAAAAGATAACGAAAAATAAATAAAATATTACAAAGTCAATAAAACAATTCACTTAATAATGATAGTTTAAGTAAAAAATGAAAAAAGAGAGACAAACACTTCACTACAACAACAAAAAGCTACTCATACCTCAATAACGTGATCCGTTATTTCTTTCCCATACTTTTGGCTCTTTCTATAACGGAATTTTCAATCTTCACTCGTCTTACCAAAATACCCTTCAATGTCACCTAAATTCACCGAGTAGCTAGCGGTAAAATTTTGCCTCGAATGAACACTAGAGAGGGTGGTCTAGTCATTACAGTGGGTTGAAGGTAGATGTGTGTCTATATATGGGCAGCAGTCTCTGCCACCCCACAAATCTCCCTCATCGCCATCACCTTGTGGCTTAAACCTTCTTGTTATTTTTTTTTTCAACATGGAAGAGGGCTATCAAAAGGAGCTTCAGCTTCTCCCCTCACAGCTTTCCATAGCCGCTTCCTCCTCCTCATCTTCTCTAATGTCATCGCGGCCGATGGATTCTTCATTGAGGTACAGGCCAGTGGCGTCTGATCATCATCAACATCATCAGTTTGGAGGGCCATCACTAGACTTGCAATTATCGATAAGTGTTGGGCCAATCCAGGGACCATCTAACTGTGTTTTAACAGGTCCCATTTGTGATTTCAGCGATGCGAAAACGGATACGAGCTGCGTTGAAACCTTGAAATGGCAGGCTGCTGAGCAGATTAAATTGGCAGCTATTGAAAAGGCTTATGCAGAGCGAGTAAGGGAGCTTACAAGGAGGGAGATGGAGTTGGCGCAGTCTGAGTTTGCAAAGGCAAGGCATATGTGGCAGAGGGCTAGAGAGGAAGTGGAAAAGGCAGAGAGTATGAAAGAGAAAGCTACAAGGAAGATAGATTCTACGTGCATGGAGATCACCTGCCAGTCTTGCAGGCAAAGGCTCAAACCCTGATTGATATCATAAAATCATGCTTTTATGAGATTGGGATGAACTCTTATACCCTTCATGATGAAGAAAAGGTTAAGTTATTCTAGAGCCAAGTTATGAGTTTGAATATCTGGGTATTAGATTCCTTCTATTTCTTCATTCAACAGTAGAAGGGATAAGATTGAATCTTCGGTAAAAGGACATCATAAGTGGCAAGATTGAAAAGTTTGCAATAATAATGCCCATTCTGTGTTTTTTTTTATCATTTGTGATGTGCATGTTGATGGATTATTAACTAGAAAATTCAATTCAATGATGACATTTGCGTTTCTCTTGGAAAATCAAAATGGAAACCAAATTAATCTGAAAAAATAATCATGTACATTCTTAAAGCATTCATAAGAATTGATTCTCAAGACAGCAGACAGCGATTGCCGTACTTCAAAAGTTGCATTTTCAGCAAGCTACATAGGAATTAGACATTGTGGAATAGCTGTGTTGAGATAGAAACTCCATCAATCAGAAAATTGATCATACGTACGAAACTATTCCTGGGGCTTCACTGTCTGCTCAAATCGTTGGTTTTTTAATATTACATCATAGCTTTAATAATCAAATGTTATTTCAATGGAAGCTCAAGTGCATGAAAAATATGCAAATGGAACCATTTAGAAGATAATCCAGTAGTAAGAGTTTAGGATCAAGAGGTTTGTTCTCTTTGTGGTTTTAGATTCAAGCTCTAAGGTTGCTCATATGATGGTCACTGAAGGCTTACATGGTCGTTAATTTTCAGGGCCTATGAGATTAGTCGAGGTATGTCTAAGCTGGTCCAGACACTCATGTTAATTAAAAAAAAAAAAAGTGCAAATGGATGCCTATAGGCTTCCATGTCCATCGACAATCAAGAAGCAGACTGCTAAACTGACAAACCATAGATATTATGTATTCTCCTGGTAATCAATCAAATGCTAGAAGCAGTCCTAACCAAAGGATTAAGATTAACGAGCAGGAAAACGTCATTTAATTATTTTAAAACAAAAAAAAAAAATGAGCTCATGCTTATGCTTTTACCGTACATGTTTTATGGTTTATCCTCATTTGCTATCATTTTGATGCTCAAAACATTAACTTTGGTCCTCTTACTTTTCAACTAACCTATTTCTAGTCCTTTTAGTTTTACAAAATTTTCTTTTGTTCCAAAACCTCATTGATCTTATTCTCTAGTAGTTGATTGTGGTGGGAAAGAGAAAGTCATTGGATTTTAATGATAGAGAGAAAAAACATTGGTTAACATCGATTATAACCACAAAATAATAGATTTTGATGTTAATGAATTCTATTCGATGAGAGTGGTTCCACTAAAGTGTTGTTTCACCTTAAAATTGCTTGAGATAGTAGATCTAACATCATAAAATTTTTGGATTTTGAGTTGTTTTTTTGACCTTTTTTGTGTTTTTTGAAGGAAAAAACAAGTTTATTTAGGTCTCTAGAGTGTATTTTTTGGGTCAAAAATATTTAAAAATGAATATTTTTTTTACAACACCCCTAGCTTGATTTTCTAATGACCTGGTTGCCAAAATCTAGGCAGAGAATGCGACTTTATATTTTTTAATAAAAAAAATGATCAAACAACATTTCTTCCACCTAAAGAAAAAAAAATTACCAAAGCCTCGATGCGTCAACTTAGGCTTTTCTTATTAGGGCTCATGTGTGATGGGGTGCCTAGGCTTTTTTTGGGTGATTCAGTTTTTATTTTAAAATTTTATCGTTCAATATTTGAGTTATTTTAAATTAATCTTTGTAATTTGTTTTTTTTTTATGGAGTTATCATGTTCTTAGTATGTGTTTAATATTGTGGTGCAATGTGTTTTTCAAAAATATTTTTTACTTGAAAATGCATCAAATTAATTTTTATTTTCAGATTTTATTTTTTATTTTTTGATATCATCACCTCAAAGCCATTGAAAAAAACTAAAACAAAAAGCATCAATTTGATTCTTTTTAGCACATTTTTGAAATGCACCCAAATATAGTTTGAAAAATAAAAACAAACAGCTTCTAGATAAATGTTCTATTGTTTTGCTGGTATTTAATTTTACGAGTATTTATTTTTTTTATTTTTGTTTTTTCCACTCATTTATATTGCCTTTAAACTTAACAAATGTGTCATATTATGCTAACTCTTATATGATTTTTTTTCAAAAAATACATTAATGGTGCCTAATTTTTTTTTCATACTAAAAAATTAATATAAATCGCATCGTAGCGGTGGATAATGATAAAACCTAAGCTCTTATTCAGTTTTGAGTGGGTTAAAATGAGTAGGCATCCGCAGCCAAAATATCACACCTATCAAGAATAACATGAATTCAATATCTCTAAGAATGGAGGGAGGGCATGAGTAGGCAGAAAGAAAACAACAGTATTTATAACTTCCAAGTCACAAACTCTGATCGGCAGCCACCAGACACCATTGTTATGCTTGCAAGTTGAAGTAGATGTGTAGTGGATGCTACAAGCTCTAACACCTAATATGGGCTAAATGAGTCAAACCTGATGGAACCAGAGTGAAGGTAAGAACCTTGATTTGATAGAAAGGCAAATGAATCAGAACAAAAAGGCAAGTAATATCATCAGTATCAAGACAGAATGTGTATAGCTGCATCCACTTGTATTCAATTTCTTAACTTTAGCTCTGATCAGAAACCAAACACCCACTATCTATGTCTGGGATCCAACACAAAAGAAACATTTTTTTTGGACTTCACTTGAATGCATCACTCAGAGTAATGAACAGTGCCTCTGCCACCCCTTTCGAGATGTCGCAAGAACGAAATCTACCTTAATTTGTCAGCAACCTCCAAGCATATTGCTCATATACAGTTAACCTTCATGGGTGGCTTCAATAATACACTGAATTGATTCCTTGCTAAGGTCAAAACATGATCTGGTGGGGGCAGAGGATCTTGAAGTTTCAAATATTTGGTCCTCTTGAAAAGAACATCTGCTAACACTGCCAGGAAAGCACGGGGAGAAAAATAAAGGTAAACACCATCAATTAATTAATTGGCATTAGGGCTGTGCAGGATCTTGTGAAGGGTTCTTCAACCTAATTAAAGATCAAAAGCAAACTTCCCCTTTTCACTTTCTAAACATTCGCTGTCTTGCTTTAATGCTTTTAGGACTAACCACTTCTAACTAATATAACCTCAAAAAGACAATTGGTCCACCCTCAAGCTTTTCTATGCTTTGAAGTTTCAACAAGATATATAGCCCACTCTCTTCTCTAATGCACTTCTTAATTTACTTACCAGAATTGATAATTTGCAGCCTCTTCCTTCTGACAGGGGTGTGATTAAGAATCTGTAATGTTCATCACAACAAAGTATCCCAACTGAGCTCCGTAATTACTCGATTATGATCATGCTAATCAAGGAACCATACTCCTCCGACATCTGACCACTTGCATCATGGGTTCCTTGTCTTTTATCTTTTATTTGGATACGATCAGAGAAATGCAAGAGCTATTGATTCCATGATGAAGTTGATGAGCAGGATAAAAGTTGTAGGACATACTTGGGATGATCTATCAAACTGTCATTATGACAAAACCTTAACATTTGTCTTTTCAGATTGTCCATATATTATGGTGAAATGATACCGCACCTCTGCTTCCAACTGATGTAGATCTTACGTCCAGCACTTCAATGAATTCTTCAGAAAACTGACCCTAAATTATCCTATTACCAAACAGTAAAACATTAATGTCCTCAAGTATCTCCAGTACCAGGTCCTCTGTAATCACGTCTTCTTGAAACTGACAAATAAGTCTTCATCGGTTCCATTAATGCTAAGTAGCCCGTTACATCAATATATATGACTTGTCGTAATTTTGCACCAAGCAATCCACAGCTCGAACAGCACATTACTGCAATTAGCAGTAAATAACCTACTAGTCTAGATCATCTAAAGGTCAGTACCAATCATTAACATATAAAATTTGGCAGAGGTGAGGAAGAACTATTAGAATCAAGAGGAAACAAAAACTGGTGGAGTTCGTTCCTGTCGTGTGAGAATTCATCAAGTGAAAAGTTTTTGCTAGTACTGTATGGCACTGGTGATGGTAAATTTTCCACAGACAACCAGACTGGTAACAATCTTTTTCAAGGCAGCAATTAGAGCAGAATATGAAATGTTTCGTTATATTCGTTATACCCGAACCAATCAAGAAAGAAAAAGGCACGTAGCTTTAGAAGTTAGGAAAGCTTAGATCATGGTGGGACTCAGATCTCTTGAGAGCCACACCATGTGGGACTGCGAACAATCACACCATTGCATTACTATACTAGGCTAACAGCAGGGATGGTGAAACTTCTTCTTCTTCTTTTTTTCCTTTTTCAATAATGAAAAGCTGAAAGGAAAGATATGGACAAGTGCGGACATTGTACAAAGTTTCCATTTGCAGTTCACATCAGAAAAAAAAAGAAATGGTGAGTCTACACTATGTTCAATCCATATCACATGAACATAGCCAGTAAATAGATATTCTTCAATTACAAGGTCAAGTTCATGGTGTGGAAATTACAAGAATTTGATTTTTTTTTTCAATAAAAATATGATACGTTGAGTAAGTCGAGTCTTTAAGATTCTGCGCTTGCTTGCTGGCCGAGGCCAATTGCTGTGATAGCTTAGTATTTGAATGGACTGGTATAGCCTTGAAATAATTGCGATGACTTTTCATTTAAGTACCAGCTCCTTCTTGACCCGCGCTACGAGTCAAGTTTTTACTTTTTTCAACTGTAAAAAAATAAAATAAATATATGCTGGAAGATATATTTTTAAAATATTAAGATTGTATATATTTAATGAAATATTATTTAAAAAAATATTGAGATAATAATATATTAAATCAATCAGAGTTAATTTTGTTAACTTGTAAAACTTGTAATCCAAGTTAATAAATTGTAATAATCTCATAAAATATAAATGAAAATAAATTAGAAAAATTAATTTCAATAACAAATATGAATGATAAAAAAAATTTAATTTTAAAAAAAAAAGCAAAAAAAAAAAACCTGATTAAATAATGTAAAAGCAAGGTCAGGCCTGTGCGCCTGCTAATTTTATTATTTTTTGTTGTTTGCCCAACCAATTTTTTTTATCAAACAACATAGAAGGCATGTTGTTTACATCTCTAGTTTTCTATGATTTAAGGGTCAAAAAAAAAAAAAAGAGAAGGGGGTTTTTCAACTCTAATAATATATTTTCAATTATTTTTTACCCAAAAACAAATATAAAACAACCTAAAGACATACATAAATTTTTATGTGTCTTCAAACAACTAAAAAATCAGTTCAAAAATAAAAAATCAACCCAAGACCCAAAAACTTATCAAGGTTATATCTACCTTCTCGTGCAATTATAAGGTGAAATAACATCAAAATTAAACTACTTTCATCGAATAAAACCTGTAAACACCAAATTTTTTTGGATTCGAGAAAACCTCATCCTCTGAAAAATGTACTTTGTGAGTCCAGGTGAGTGAGTAAAATCCGAGTTGTTCCAGACTCTTACAAGAAGTGCATGTCATAACTCGAACTCGAGACCTATTATACAGATTTCAAGCTCTTTATCATCACACTACATTCATTGGGACACCAAATCAATATTATTAATGGCTAAAATTGTTTTCAACCGATACATTTTTTTTCCACTTCTACTTTCTCAAATCAAGCATCGAGGAAAAAAAAAAAAAAGAGGGCGGAAAAAAGGCCTTATAGATGATATTCTTCAACAAAATTGAAACTACCTTATTTCTGCAAACGTTTCTGCTTCCACCCACTTTATGACATAGTCAATAACCACTAAGATAACTATTTTCTTCTTGAATTCTGAAGAAAGGGACTTAAAATGCCCATTCCCCACTGGAAGAAAGGCCACGAAGAAAGGATGATGGTTACCTCCACGGATGGATGACGAGGCTCCCCAGGGCTAGGTTTTTCAGCCAAAGCCTTTTTTATATATATAAAAGAAGAAAGTCAATTTTGGAGGCTAAAGTTGATGTCTACGTGAGATTACAAACTTTTCTCAAACTTTCATTCCCTACTTTGATAGGTTGATTGATGCATTACAGAAAGAAAGAGGGTCAAATATGAGGGACCTAAATGCTGTCATTTAAAAAGTAAGAGGGTGAAAGCGAACTTCTCACCTAATTTTTTAAAACCACCACCCTTTTTCTCAGCTCTTATCACTCTAGTCCTTTAACTTAGAAAAAAAAATCAATAATTAAATTGAATTTTTTTTTCAATGAATTGTACGTGATCAGGAGTTATCAGTGATTCGCTCACAATATTATTATTTTTTAAAAGTGTTATAGTGATTATTTTTTAAAATATTTTTCATTTTAAAATATATTAAAATAATATTTTTTTATTTTTTTAAAATTATTTTTAATATCAGCCTATTAAAATAATTTAAAAACATTAAAAAATATTAATTTAAAATAAAAAAAATTTAAATTTTTTTAAAAAAACTTTTAAAATGCTATGCAAAGCACACTCTAATGTTTTTGTTAATTAACTTGAAAATTCCTGGAAACCTGCGCAACATGATCCAAAGCCACGGAAAGCCTACAAGGAGGCTCTTGAAAGAATCTTCTGGTGTTTAAGCTCTTAACAAAGTCGCCCAATGGAAGAGTGCTGCACACAACAGCTTCTGCCACGGAGATAACAAAATAAATCCAATTAAGATGAATTGCAAAGCAATTGAGAGCTGAAGAACCAATATTTAATCACTTGTAAATTGTCATTGCACATTGCTAACTACTATGATTAAGGTAAGTATTTAGAAGAATTTATTCTTCTAATACATCAAATTATATCTTTATACTCCTATGAGAATTTAGAGCTTGTTTGGTATTTGATAGCGGTTATTTTTTAAAGTATTTTTCGCTTGAAAATGGATATAAATAATATTTTAATTTTATTTTTTAAAATTATTTTTTAAATTAACATATCAAAATCAACTAAAAACATAAAAAATATTAATTTGAAACAGAGAAAAAATAAAAATAAAAATTATTTTTTTCAAAAATGTTTTTAAAACATAAAAATAAATGAACTTTTAATCTCGTTGATTCTCAAATTAATTTGATAATACCTTTTATACCCAATTTGTTTTTGAATAATATTAAATATAAACTAGTTTGAAAAATAAATAAATAAAAAGAGAACTATACAATTTTGATTTGATGAGTTATGTATCAAGCATGATCAATCAAGCTTACGTGCCTTCAATTATGTTCCCTGATTAGTATCGTTAAGTTTTTTTTTTAGCATATACAGGTAAGAGTATTTTTTTAAAATTAATTTTTTTTCTATATTTTCCGATCAATCAAGATTTTAAAAAATATTAAATATAAACTAGTTTGAAAAATAAATAATTATTTCAATACATTTTTAAATGAATATACTTTAAAAAACAACCACTACCATAATAACAAATATATTTTAATTAAAAATTAAATTTGACAAACTAAGTAACTATGGATTATGGTTATCACACTTAGATTTGATCTAAAAATCATAAAATTAATCTAGGGGGGAGTTTTTTTAAAAAGAAGATGGAAATACACATATTTATGCATGATTGTAATTTCAGAATGTCGCTCAAAAATTAATATGTATAGAAATCAATTATATTTGTGCTTTTCCCCACCTACTTTTGTAACCTTACTGTTGTTATTATTATTATTATTATTATTATTTACTTTCTCGGAATTAGATATTGGCGGGAACCAATTTAGAATAGAAACGCTGCGTTTCACAGACATATATAATGAAAAGAACGACGCGTCATCTAGTGTGATCGGCATCCACTGTCCGGAAAAATAAAATTCCAAACTTGAGTTACAGAGCTAATTCAGAACCCTAGCTAGCCCAAAAGTCACCACCATGAACCAGAAGATGAAGACTAACAATGAGAAGAAGAAAAACATGGAGTTCGAATTCTGCATAGCATGTAATTTGAATCACGATCAAGGCCAAAACCACAAGTACTTTCCAAACCACAAAAAATCACTCTCTAATTTCCTCTCTCGTTTCCAAACCAAACTCGCCGACATTCGCTTCTTTCTCAAAAACCCTACCATTCTCCGCCCTGAACTCGCCTCTCGCAATCGCATCTGGTGCGTCTTCTGCGATTTCGATATCCACGAAACTGGCAGCTCCTTCGCATGGTAAAATATAAAAAATAAAAAAATAATATTCAATTAGTCAAATATATTTTTATTTCATTATCTTCAGTGTTTATTTTAATTTTCTGGTGTTTGTTATTTAATTCCTAGCGCAATTAACGTGTTTCTTCTTCTTCTTCCTTTTCCTTTATTCTGTAAAAAAAAAAAAATAGTGCTAAGGCGATTAGTCACTTGGCGAGTGAGGAACATTTGAAGAAATTGAAGCACTTTATGTGGAAATACGGTGGTGGAATGGATCGTGTCGATACTTTTCGGATTTCGGAAGCTGATGCAGCTAAGGTATCAGCCAAATTCGTTGTTCTATTCTAGATTAAGGTTGTGTTATTGGGTTTTTTTTAGTATGAATATGATAGCATTGGTTTAAAAGTTTTGTATTACTTGACTAATTTATGTTATGTTTCTAAATGTTAGTGGGAGAAGAAGTGTGAAGCTTTGAGGAATGATGCGTCATCATATAGTGATGGATCACGAAGGATGCAAGTCAGACCTTCAAATGATATCCGCGATGAACTCAGCCATGAAAATATAAATAGCTTTGAGAATAATAGTTTGGATAATGTTAATTTGAATATTTCAAATGGTGTTATGCCTTTACAGTATTATACGAATGAGTATCAGATATCCAATTCAGGATTCTCTGCAGCTAGGAATGCTGGACCATCCATGTATGGTGCTGTATCCACTTTGCCTGTGGGCGCACGTTCTGCTACAAGTTTATGCAATTCAAACGATACAACGGGTAAGAATAAGCTGTTTATTTGATATCTCTTCCTTCAATGAGGTATCTCTGAATGGAGGTATATTGTACTAGTTCTGTTGCATGTCCCTTACGCTTGAAATATGCAGGTAATTGGAGTAGCCAACATTCTGTCCCTTATAACAGTATAAACTGTGCATCTAATCCTGTAAATGGAGAGGTGAGTTTGGTCCTTTACACTCTTTCTCTATGAAGCTCGTTTCATTTTCTCCAAAATTTGTAGATTATTTTCTTCTTCTGGAACTTTTACTTGTGGCTGAAATTTTGTGGTGAGATTTATCTTGTACCACATATGCAATTCATTAGTTAATTAACTGTTGGGTTTCTCTGGATTAGTTTTTGGGGAGATATGGAACATGGCTGGTGGTGCATTTGAATTTATTTTGATACCTATCTTTAAGTGTTGCATTTATTAGTTTTACTAGATAGGCTGAATATCTGTCGAGGTTGTATGAGGGTGTGCAGCATTTTGGTGTACATCTTTTCATTAAGTGATTGTTCTAGTAGTCATATGAATGGTGACTAGATATCAAACTACTTGCACTTATCCATCTTTTCTGTTGTTTATTGGGTGGCTTTGATAATCACAAAGCTGAGAGGATTCTTTTTTTCCCCTCTACTTGTGAATACTATTTTTTGATCATTTAAATGAGGGTAAGGTGGAAATGTCAGGTGCATAAATCTGTCGGGATGTCATGTCCTACATGTATATTGACACTCTTAACCAGGATGATGATTTGTAAAAGATTTTGCAGGCGTTATCCATTTAGTGTTATGATGTGCAAATTTCCATATTGTTTTATGTATCATCTCCTACTTCCTCATTTAATTGCATGCCTGCTGTACCATCCAACTTCTAAATGCTATCAAGGTTTTGTTTTTGCTTGATGCTCAGTGATGTCAAGGGCTCTCGGGAGGACTTTCATTTCTGCATGTACTTGTTTTGGTGTTAAAATGTGTAAACTTGTATTTGTTTGCTATAGCTGTGCCAGGTTTATCAGGATGAGAGAATTGGACATGGAGTGAGCAGTTTACAGGGTAATGATTTTTACATCTCATTTCCATTATTATTCTACTGTTATCATGGGTCGTACATGTATAATTTGAATAGCATGGTGAATGGGGTACTGTTATCATGGTGTTTTATTAGATGTCAAATCCTCATCTTGTAATTGTTCTGTTAGATTCGCAGAATATCCCTCAAGTTCCTGCTATTGCTCCACAATTGGCTGGAGGCACTCAAGTGCCTGCCTTGACCCCACAAATGGCTGGAGGAAATGTGCATACTGGAGCTCCTCCACCGTGGTTTGAAGGAACTGATACAAATCAACTAAATTTTCAACTAACACTTTCTAATAAATCTATGTTGATTTCAAATAAATCTGGGAAATCACATAAATTGAACCCAAAAAGGGTAGGAGCTGCTTGGGCAGAAAGGAGAAAGATTGAGATGGAGATGGAGAAGAGAGGAGAGGCTGTCAAGAGTGATTACAATGCTAACTGGCTTCCCAATTTTGGTAGAGTTTGGCAGTCTGGGAGCCGAAAGGAGTCTAGAAAAGAATTTGAGAAGGAGAAACAAAAATTATCCAGTGTTGAGATTGATACTGAGATGCCAATTATGATACAGCCATATATCAGCAAACGGATGGTAATCACTAAGCTCCAAGTTCTTGTGTGTGTTATGCAGTTCATAATATGTCCCATCTTTTCAATTTTCAGGCTTGACTCCTTTGGTGGTGGCAATTGAATTATACATTTCATGTTTTGAACATCATTGCAATACATTGTTTTCTTGTTACATGATTGTCCATGTTAATAGATAGTGACATCTCTTCACATTTAAGCTCGACTCAAGTTATTATGAGTTCTGTAATAGGACACCAGTCTACTTCAGCATAATTTGATAAAAGAAAAATTGTAACTAGGCATTTGCAGGTGGTCAAGTTATCATAGCTATTGGTCATTCCTCAAGAAGTACCAGCAGTTCAGCTTTGTAGGTTGCAGTCTAGGCTAGTTTGAGGTGACATGCCTTGTTAAAACCTCTTTGCGTATTGGGTTGACGGCATTGTATTTAAGTCTAGCATAAATTTCATTGATTTGTGCATGTTATGATGGGCTTGTGGAAAATTAGTTTATTTTCTAATACGTTTATATTTATTTCTGCTACACAGAGGAAGGATGCAGGTAAATGATGTCTGCTGTAGGATCATCACAAACTAAAAATGCTTCTGGTGACGATCATGATGGGAGGGTACTACTGTTCCCGCCTCAACTTCAGATTTTGGACCTGAATGTATATATTTTTGCCAAAACAAGGAATCATTACAAACTTGAGCCCAGAAATGGTAAATCACTTGTTGGGTCCGTCTTGTAATCATGGTAATGTTAGATGTTGGGGTTGTTGATGCCCTTTTAGTATACCTTAAATTACATTTCGCAGATCTCTTATATTAGACATCAGATTCTTTTTTGTTCATGTCAACTTTTACTGTTCACCCATACCTTAAATTACATTTTGCAGATCTCTCATGTTAGACATCAGATTCTTTTTTGTTCATGTCATTTTTTACTGTTCACCCGTAGAGGTAGTTTAGTTGGTGTTCTATCTACTGCTTTTGACCTTGCCACTACTTCCCTGTGTTCAAATATCAGAAAAGCAAACTAGGGAACCCGAAACATCGAAGTATTGTTTTTTAAAATATAGCTATTAGGTCACTTAATCTTCTAATAAGAGAGCCCTTTTCTTTAATTATGTAGAAACAGCTGTGGACAACGAGTTACGCAGCAAAACATAGTTCTTTTCCAACGGTGGTTTCATTGGGCAAAATCCATGGACAGTATTCAATTCTTGGTAATCCTATCTTAAACATGAATCAACTTTAAAACAATGAAGTTTGTTTATGATTGGCTGAAAATATTTTCCGTGTAGATGGAAAAGTGCTTGTATTTACTCTCTTTGTACTTTGAATTTGCTTCTCTACAAGAAGGTCACCTGATGCCTGATGGTGTTTAGATGTTAGGCCTTTGATTGGCATGGTCTTGGCTTTTATATGGATAAAAGATGTCATGACATCTGAAACAAGCTTCACTATGTGCATGGAAAGAATGATCATGAACTGTACAGAGTAGACTTTTTCACTGTGCGAATCAAAACCATCACTCTATAGCAACTGTTTGGTCTGAGCAGAATCCTGAAGAATTTGATTTATCTGGGATCCTAAAACTCCAGATTTTCCTCTTTGAAGCAATCAAGTTCACATCATACAGAAATTCCCAGGGAAACCACTTCTCAATTATCCTATCAACATCATGTACCATTACATCTGTTGCGTTCCCAGCTCTTGCTATCATACTAGCTGTGTAGATTGCCCCCATTCTGCCCGGTGCCTCTGGTGAGTGGCCACTTGAGCAGTTGAGCCATCCACCGCCACCACATTCCATTTAAGCTCATAAACTTCCTGGGGCAAGTTTTTCAATGCAAGTTTGCATGATGAATTCTGGAGCATTTCTCTGTGTGGTGCACAAGCTGGGCTTTTCCTTGCACATTCAAGCAGCTTGTAGGCCTTCGTTGCAGGTGTCTGGTAGCCAACCTTGTAGATTTGAGTGGTGTTCCATTTTGCTCTGGCTGCATTTATTTTGTCAGGATCATCCTCTAGAAAGATTGTGATGCCACCTGATTTGAGATGATGGACAGTTTCATGTACTGGGGCTGTGCTCCAAAATTAAGGAGGTTGCAGGGGGCTTTACATTTAATGAGATCAGATAAAAGTTTATGTTCCTTTTTTTGTGAGAGTAGGTGCATTGGCAGAGATTTTCTGTTCTACTGTTTGACTGCTAGGTGTGTGAGATGCAACCTTGTCGCAGGCCATAGGAGTAGAAAACATGAGTTGTAGAGTAGGAAGCAAAGCAGGCAATGGAGGGGCAGAAGATGAGTAGTGAATAGTGATTGAAATTCTAACAAGTCAGAGGATGGAGATGCTTGATAAAATGAAGACAACAGCAGGTATAAGTTTTTTTTCCAGGAATTGCCATACTCTTATTTCCTTTGAAATATTTGCGGTCAACAGGTAGATTGAATCGTGATTCAGGTGAGCTTGGAGGCGAAGACTTCACAAGAGTAGTAGCAAGAGAACAGTAATGCGGTACTTTTCTGGGGGCATTTTTTTCCCTCTCCTAATCCTTTCCTTAAAACTCCTGCTACAATCACATCTCCTAGCAAGGTATCGAACTGCTGGTGGGTTCATTTTTTATTTTTATCAAGTTTGCTATCGTATTACTCTTCTTTAATATTTGAGCGAGGCAGGAGAAAAGGGTCTTCTGCTTCTGTTTCAAGTGTTACATTTTCTCTAATCGAGCTGTCAGCTTGTCAACTAATTGCTATGGTTAAGCGATGGAATTTACAAATCAAAGCTGCCCATATGTATAACTTGTGAAAAGAATAGTGAGGGGTTGGTATTCAAATCATTTTTTGGGGGATGTTGAGTTGGGTCTTTAAAGTTGCAGGATGCTGGTTCAAAGACTCATCTTTGTCACTTTTCTCTATTTGGGCTCGTTTGGTGCTTCATATGAGTGAGATTGAAGGAGGCAAAGGTGTAGTTACTAATTTGTTGGAGGTCTTTTTCAATCAATTTCTTTTTTTTTGTTAGTTTAACATGGATGTTCGGATTAGCTTGCACGCACCTCGACTAATCCCACGGGCCTTGAAGTTAACGACTATGTAAGCCTCCAGTGCCCATCATATGAGCAACCACAGGGTTCGAACCTGAGACCACAGAGGGAACAAACCTCTTGATCCCAAGCTTTTACCACTGGACCACCACCTAAATAATTTTTTTTTTCAATCAATTTTGACTTTGTGGGATGCACCAATGATTTTGTATATATTAGGTTGTTCGTTCATGTGAAGGCCGGTGAAAATAGGATGTGTGCTTTTTGTATGCCAAATTCTAACTTGTCAATTTGATATGCCAACATATCACAACATAGTCATTATTCATTAACAAATCTTTAAACGCTGCCGGGAAATCACTATGCAAAAAAAAAAATGTATTTTATACTTGCATTTCATTTTTTTTTGGTTGAAAAACAAATATAAGTCAAATAGCTAGTAATATGTACTAAAAATGCCTAGGACAATCACCTTAGCATTTGTTTTATGTTTTTATTTTTTCTTTCAATTACATTCTTTTATAAATTAATTAATAGCTAGTAAACTATTTTGTCAAAATTTGTTAAGGATTAAAAAATTCTATGATGGGGATCAAAGTGAAAAATATGGAGAAATATAATGTCTAATTTGAATTTCAGAAGCAAACTTTATTATGCTCTTAAAGTTTTTTTTTATTTTTTCACTATCTGATAGGAAAGATGAGAGAGAAAATTACCGTATTTCGGTTGAAGAGACTAAAAGACGTTGATTGGAACTGATGCCCACTGTAATCAATCATTGTTAGTATTTATCAATTTTAACACATCTCACTGCATGGTATAAAAAAAAATTATCGCCTTCAAGCTCAAGGTGGAAAAGCAAACAACAATGGTTAGAAAATTCGAAGGGAAAGAGAGTGGGGAGGGGGAATTTGTTTAAGTCTTGCAGTCCTTTTCAAGCTAAACTTCGAGAAAAGTCATATTCTAAATAACTCAATATCTGGGAAGATGAACTGCTTAAGGATTCATTAAATATGCATGGAGTCAAATGGAATGAAGAGAGTATTGTAATATTTAATTTTTCTTCAGTGGTATTCTTCAACAGAAACGGGGGACTGCGCATGTGGCAGCAAATCTCAGCTAGCCTGGAAGCACAACATTTTCCACTGATTTCAAGTATAATCATGCAATTCGAGGAGATGCATCTATATATTATCTTAAGGTCAATTTGCAAATTATAATAAGCTTTTCTTAGTACTTTGTCTCTATGGAAGTATTCCTTTCAGGCATCTAAGGGCGGCATGTTCTACTTCTATACCGGATTGGAATAAACCTTGTTCTTGGTTTCTTCAGCACCATGTCTAAAAGGGCCTCCAAAATCCAGCAATTTTCTAGAACAGTTATTCATTTAATCCATATACGAGCACAGGATGTGGCTTATCTGACTGGCACCTGGAGCAATAGCAGAAGACTACTGCCGGCAGTAACTTGGCTGATATCAATATGCTGACATTGCTGCTTAATGTTAACATACCAGTTTCTAATCATATTATCACCCTCAGGAATCAGGATAGCTACCTGCCATTAAAAACCATTGTTGTTAAACAATGCCAAGTTCTGAAGAGGTTCACCAGAAACTTTTATAGAACTAAGCTACAATCCCTCTTCTGATTTACAAATTACAACAAGCTTGGCTTCGAAACAAGTTCTTAGGTTTAGGGTCGGCCTTCACACCAAAGGACTCGTGTAGTTCAACACAACCAACTCCTCCTTGTTAACTAAAGGTTCTTAAATGGTCGCTTTCCATTGAAGATTTAAAAATTTAGAGGCTGATGTTTCATCCCAATTGAATATATTTTTGCCGTTTGTTGCCACTCTAATATCAATTGAGAATTATGGTTTTTTTTATCCCTTCTGACTATTTATCCTCGAGTCGGATTGATAGAGGCGTGGAAGTCGAGCTAAATTAAAGGTATAATCAAGGTTTATTATATGCTAAATACTCATATTAACTAATGATCATATGGCATGTATTAATCTTTTATAAGATTAAAAAACCATGGTTAGAATACAAACTAGAAACCATCAACTGTTGATGGTTCCCAGTTTTGAGAACATTGCTCTTGTCATTGTCAGCATGCCTTTCGTTATCGTGACTTATTTTTAATTTCTTTAATAGCTGACATTCATATCCAAGCTTGCAACAAGAAATGTTTTAGTCAGTTTGGCTTGGTCTTCTCTTCAGAGCTGCCTCTAATTTCTTCCACCAAATCCCCTACTTGCTCCTTTTCCCAGTGGTCACTTTCGGTTTCTGTAATACTCCTACTCACTTCCTTTTTTGTGACTACTTTGGTTTCTCATTCTTAGGCTCCCTTGGTCCTTTCTTTCCATGAATCTCTTTGTTTCATAATTTTTTCTTACTGATACGTACAGCAGTAAATTCCCTGTGGTGTTCTTGTCTCCCAACCCCCCCGATCCCATGGGTAGGAACAATGAAGGAGAGGTTCTTTACAGTGCAGGATCTAAGGTAAGTAACTTTTACTCTATAAAAAGTTGTCTAACCACAAAAAATGTTCAGGAATTCTAATTAAGGTTCACAAAAAACTAGGCCAGGATGGAAGGTCAAAAGAAAAAATCTCTTCTTGCATCTATAACCAAACCTGGAGTCGAAAATAGCAGACCAAGCAGTATGGTTGTGAAGGTATATTTCAATCTCTAAACAGTCTAGATTATGTTTTTGTAGGGTTGTAATGCATATCTATCTAACTAGTTTTGGTTGTATACAGAAAGCACATACCGTAGTTCCTGCACATATCTTGGCAGAAGCCATATCGACAATTCGTGGTCTTGACCTCAGATGGTCAGGTCCGATAACAACAACAGAAATGCAATATGTTGAGCAGTATGTCTTGGCGAAATACCCCCAATATGCTGGCTTTATCGGAGAGAAGGTTGATCTATCTACTCTTTGTATCAACGAGGAGATTTCAGAGCCTTCACCTGACGACAAGAATAAGTCACCAAGGGCTAGTCCGAGAGAGGTCTCCACACCATCCTTGGGAAGCAATCACCCTGACTTGGATAGAACCCAGTTAGAGCCATCAAGACTGCTTGATATTCTCACAGAGAAATCCTCATTTCCAGGGAGTTTCGTATCAATACCTGAAATTCAAGCTCAGCACAAAGTTCTGAGGCACTGTGGATTACTCGATAATGAGTATCTTGTCCTATTCACTCAAAACTACAAAGATGCAATGATGTTAGTAGGGGAGAGCTACCCTTTCTTCAGAGGGAAATTCTACATGACTGCTATTGGGGAAGAAATGGATTATGTAAAGGAATTCGCCAGTTACAAGGAATCAAAAGTGATCCCGACACCAGAAACTTGGTTGGATTTGAGAATCAAGGGATCACAGCTCAGCCAGTATTTTAGAAGGAAGTGTAAGCACAGCCCCAAGGGGCTATTCTCATACCCAGCTGATGTGCATGGAACTCGTTATTCGATGCATTGGGTATCAGAAGCCCATCGGAACTCATGGCATGTTCTGCTGGACGCAACTGCACTTGTTGTGGGAAAGGATAGGTTGAATCTTGCGCTTCACAGGCCTGACTTTGTGCTGTGCAGCCCTGACAATACCCCTACTAATCCTTCAACAATCACATGCCTTCTTGTTAGGAAGAGATCTTTTGATACAACAACAGCTTCTTCTTAGCTCGAAGATTAAGAAGAGGTTTTTGTTTGTGATTTTTGAGCATGCTTAGACTGGTTAATTAAGCAAAGTCAATACATGTTTTCACCTTGGTGTCTGAAATCAGTAATCTGATTTCGTTAATTATAACCTGTCATTGAATTATCCTTCACTCTACGAATAATCCTAGATATCATTGAATAACCTTCACTCTTCGGAGGCGGAAGCATCTAAAAAAAGTCCACAACTCCAAAACTAAAATTTCTATAGTGGAAAAAAAAATACTTGAGCTTTTTTTTCAGGAAGGTCCAAAGAAAAAATGCAGGCACAAATGCCCATCCTGTGTCAAAACTCTCTACAATCCCCATGCTTCTTTCTTTGTGCTGCCACTTGATTTCTTTGGATTTCTCTAAGTTTTGTTCACAAATGCGTACTGCTTTGTATTCAACTACGCATGGCCTTTCTTCTTCAAGTCCCCCTTTCACTACCACAACTCCCAGTCCTTTATTGTCTTCTTCATCTTTTAATTATGCCCATGCATAAACTAGCCGACTGTCATGCTTGCCATTTATTGTTCCAGGATTGTTATGCTATGGTTTTACTGAAATTCCATTTCCCATTGAAGCTTGCTTGTATTTACTTGACACTTCTTACCACCATTTCATTGAATGTGTTCCAAAAATGCTTTTTTCCCCCCTCAAAATTCCCAGCACTAATGCAAACTGTTGTGCTGGTGTCAAATCACATTCACTCTATGGTTATGAATCTGATAAAGCCAACCTAGAGAGTACTTGATTCTTACAATCCCTATATCAAAAGATCAGAAAGCATCAAGATTATGTGCCTGGTCTGTAGCGATCGAAGATTTCGATGATGATTGTTTCTTCTCGCAATCCTCGCATGAAAAATATGACCAATCAAAGAATTTCTCTGAAAAATATGACTATCCTCTGTATCTGTCTGACCTCTTTGAAACCACGAAAGATGTGGAATAATCAAAACTAAGAGCCCAGATCAACACCATCTTGAGAATCAAACTGGCCTGTCATGCCAATAACATCATCAAACTGCTGAAGAACCAACCCCACTCCCAAGCTCAGAACTCAGTGCAGACATGCCTAGACTGCTGCACACAGCTGGACAGTCAAAAACTATACTTGTAACATCACGGCAATTCATGCCTTTCCAGGAACAAAATGTCCTGTAAATCAGCCAGTGCAGACACGGTACCCGCACCCCACCCCTGAGACATTTTCCTCTTTCAAACATAGCTGGAGGCAGGTTATCTACACACTAAGTTCAAATATTTGGACCCTTTCAAAGAAACTAAACCCACGTTAAATTTTATTGACCCACATGAACACACATGAAACATACAGGTCCCATTGTACAAACAGAACGTGAAACATACACGTCCCAATGTATAAACAGGACATAGTAGGTGGTCAAAACAAGCACATCCCTACCTCGGAAAACCAGTCCTGCTTCTGTCAGCTGGCTCTTTCCGTTTTTACTACAGAGAGTTAGACCAGCAACACGTTTGAAGCTTCTTTAGCCATTTCCTATAAAGGACAATCACACCGCCTCTTTTACCATTAGCTTAACAGATCTTTTAGTCCCAAAATTTCCACACAAAAAAACAAAAGAAAGAAAGAAAGGACAAGGAACAGAATGTTAGGAATATAAAAATTATTAAGACTCGATATTTATTACACTATTGCCATGATTTTTCATTAATTCAGGGATCTCGACCTCTCCTGTCTTAATGTCAACCAAAAGGTGCTGATATCTTGTGTGTGTGTGTGTGTGTACAAGATATCATGATCTCTGAACAACAACTCAAATCACAACCCAAATCTACTGTAATTTCAGAGCTTTGCATCATGTATATACACAATTCATAATATAAAAAACCAAAAGAAAGTTTCCAAGAAAGACAGAAGAAAATCACCGCCATCAACAACTTAGTGATTAACCAATATAAATATATCCAATAGTGATAAAATCAAACATATTCACAAACAAACCATCTAGGTGGTGGCCCAGTGGTAAGAGCTTGGGACCAAGAGGTTTGCTCCGTATGTGGTTTCAGGTTCGAGCCCTGTGGTTGCTCATATGATGGTCACTGAAGGCTTATACGGTCGTTAACTTCAGGACCTGTGAGATTAGTCGAGGTGCACGCAAGCTAGCCCGGACACCCACGTTAAACTAAAAAAACAAAAACATATTTACAAACACATAATGATTTAATTAGTAACTTTC
Source organism: Populus simonii (assembly GCA_007827005.2). Lineage (NCBI taxonomy): Eukaryota > Viridiplantae > Streptophyta > Magnoliopsida > Malpighiales > Salicaceae > Populus > Populus simonii. Next base: position 4,189,265 of record CM017475.2, on the reverse strand, counting down.
ATACCATTTCATAACCCATTACACCATATACATAATCCACCATCACACCATGTACGAACTCATCACACAGTGTATAACCCAACATCACACCTTCCACAGTGTATCATCTTCCTTGAAAAATAGCGTGTATACATACAGGATGTCAAGTTCGGCTTGGACGGCCCAATTTCCTTTCTTTCTTCTTCTCTCTCTTTTCTTTTTTATTCTCTTGATTTTCGCACATAACTCTCTCTAAAATTACAAAGTTGTCTTCATTTGTTTTTGGATGTCAACACTGGTTGGATTTACTTCTTCTTCTTTTTTTTAATTTTTTTTTATATTAAGTTGAATATGAATTATATTTCTAAATATTTTTTGGTTTGCTTACTATTATTTTATCTTGATATTATAACTTGAGTTATAAATTTGATAGGTTAATTTGGATTGACTCATATTTTTATTTTTTTAATTAATTTTATTTTTAATTTTATTATTCAATATTATATTGTTTGAGAATTTACCTACTAATTTTTTTTTCTAGGGTATTATTTTAATATCGTAGTTTGAATCCACGGGTTTCTCATATTAACTCGAGTTTTTTTGTTTTTTATTCTTAATTTATTATTTTTTTTCAATTTATTTTTTTTTATTTTTTAAATTTATTTTTTTAAATTTTTTATTTATTATTTTATTAATTAGAGATTAAACATTATAATTTATTTTAATTTAATTTCTAAAAAATTATCGTTGTTTTATGATTTTAATAGGATAGATTCAAGTATTGTAAAAAATAGTCCAATATCACATTTTCCTTATCTAGAGAGAGAAAAAAGTGTTGTCCACTGTACATTGAATTTATGATTGCTAGAAAACAAACACTTTAGGAGTGTGTATATAATTTTTTAGCCAAAAAAAAATTTGATTTGATCAGTGTAATAGTAATCTAGTTTTGAAATAAGAATTTATGTTTTGAAACCACTTAGGTGGTGGTCTAGTAGTAATAGCTTGGAATCAAGAGGTTTGCTCCCTCTGTAATCTCAGGTTCGAGCCCTGTAGTTGCTCATATGATAGCCACTGGAGATTTACATGGTCGTTAACTTCAGGGCCCGTGAGATTAGTCGAGGTGCACGCAAGTTAGCCTGGACACTCACATTAAACAAAAAAAAATAATTCTATGTATTGATTCTTGTACCAAAATGCCAGGCCCCACACTGAAATATGTAATCAAATAAATATATTTATAAATATATTTAGTTGATCTTAGAGAGACCCATTTGCAGCATCTAAGAAGACGAACGTTGCGGACTGTTCTGCAGAAGCAACTCCTAAACGACTTTTATAAACTTGAACTGTCACAATATCATGGAGTAAGAACTCACAGCCCAAAACCATGAATGAATCAAAACAAGACTAAATTTGCACTAACAAGCAATTCAGGAGAATCAGGAGAAATCCTATCATCCTCCGAAGCCCTTTTTGTTTTTCGAAGACGGCAAGCTAACACCTTTGCACGAATTATTGGGGAATCGGATACCCAACTAGCACCCTGATATCTTCAAATTTTCCTTTTTTTCTCCTGCAAGACAATTCATTTTATGCAACCTAGCCATTCTAGCCCTGCAATACATCATATGACTAGCCTACATATGCACAAGCTCATTGAAAAGTGCCCCTTTATTGAATATATAAAATCTCAATACAAGATTCAAATATAGGTCCACATAACAGACACAGCGTGGAATAACACAGAACATTCATATAATTTTTTTAAAACATCTGTGCAGAGGAAGATCAGTACTTCGTTCTTCCATCACCCTCAGTTATCACATCTTTAAAAGCCCCTCCACTTGGGATCATAGGCAAGACATGTTCTTGGTGGGGCACAATCACATCCAATAAGTATGGCCCGGGAGTGTTCAACATTTTTTGAATTGCCGCTCTAAGATCATCCTTTCTCGTGATGCGGGCAGCAGGTATTCCACAAGCTTCTGCAAACTTCAACATATTGGGGAAAATCTCAGACTCGTTCGATGGATTCCCCAAATATGTGTGAGCCCGGTTAGCTTTGTAGAATCGATCCTCCCACTGGACCACCATGCCCAAATGCTGATTGTTCAGAAGCATTATCTTGACAGGGAGATTCTCCACACGAATAGTGGCTAACTCTTGGATATTCATGATAAAGCTTCCATCACCATCAATGTCCACAACAATGGAATCAGGATTCGCAACAGCAGCTCCAATAGCAGCAGGCAATCCAAAACCCATCGCCCCCAACCCCCCTGATGTCAACCACTGCCTTGGTCTCTTATACTTGTAAAACTGAGCAGCCCACATTTGATGCTGCCCAACCCCAGTACTTATAATCGCATTCCCATCAGTCAACTCATCAAGAACCTGAATCGCATGCTGAGGAGGAATTGCTTCTCCAAAAGTCTTAAAGGTCAATGGATACTTCACTTTCTGCTCATTCAACTCCTCTCTCCATGCCCTAAAGTCCATTTTCCCTCTAGCACCTCTGCTCTCCAAAATCTTGTTAATCCTTTGTAAAGCCACCTTGACATCCCCACAAACCGACACATGAGGCTGCTTGTTCTTCCCAATCTCAGCCGAATCAATATCAATATGCACAATCTTTGCCCTACTTGCAAAAGCCTCAAGCTTTCCTGTCACACGATCATCAAACCTCACACCAAAAGCAAGCAGCAAATCACTCTTATCCACAGCATAATTCGCATACACTGTTCCATGCATACCAAGCATTTGCAAAGACAGCTCATCCCCTACAGGGAATGCACCTAGACCCATCAAAGTACTCGCGACAGGAATCCCCGTCAACTCAACAAACCTCCTCAACTCCTCACTCGAATTCAAACACCCTCCACCCACATACAAAACTGGCTTCTTACTCTCCGAAATCAATCTCACGATCTGCTCTAAATGCAACTCATTCGGATTCCTTGGCAACCTCGACAGGTAACCAGGCAACTTCATTGGCACATCCCAATTAGGAACAGCCAATTGCTGCTGTATATCCTTTGGAATATCAATCAAAACAGGGCCAGGCCTGCCCGAGGAAGCCAAAAAGAAAGCTTCCTTAATAATCCTAGGAATATCATCAACATCAAGAACCAAATAATTATGTTTCGTAATGGACCTTGTTACCTCAACAATTGGTGTTTCTTGAAACGCATCAGTGCCTATCATTCGCCGCGGAACCTGACCAGTAATGGCCACTATTGGGACGCTATCAAGCAGCGCGTCAGCCAATCCACTCACAAGATTCGTGGCGCCAGGACCTGACGTTGCAATACAAACGCCAGGCAAGCCTGAAGCACGCGCGTAGCCTTCAGCAGCGAAGACACCTCCTTGCTCGTGGCGCGGTAAGACATTTCGGATTTTATTAGATCTTGTGAGAGCTTGGTGAATCTCCAAGGAGGCCCCCCCAGGGTAAGCGAAGACATCAGTTACACCTTCGCGTTCGAGAGCTTCTACGAGGATGTCAGCGCCTTTTCGGGGTTCATCAGGGGCAAATCTGGGAAATGAGAATTTCTCGGTTGTCGGGGAGGAAGTTGTTGCGGTGGAAGAAATGGGTTTGGAGAGGGAGTTGGAGATGTGGAGAGAGCGGGTTTTTGTGTGGTTAAAGGTTGAAGGGAGGGTGAGTGTGAGTGTGGAAATGGGTAATGGGGCTTTGGAAGGGGAGGGGGGTCTGTAGATGGGTGCAGTGGAGGTAGAGGGGGCTGCTGCTACCGCCGCCATATTGGACATGGCAGAAGAAAGAGAGAGACAGAGGACGTCGAGAGAGTTTCTGGCAGAGCGAGAGGAATACTATCGTGTGACTTGCGAGTGATTTAAAGAGGTTGGAAGTTTGAAAGGGTTGTGGACGGTGGAGAGTAGAGAGTGGAATTTGCTTTCCTGTCCAGTTTAAATGAAATATTAATTTATGTATTAATAGAGGTTAAATTTATTTTTATATTAATTTTATTTGAAATTTTTAAATTTGACCCGGTTGTTAACCCGGATCAAGATTTTGGTCACGAGTTTAGATCAGGTTACTAGGTCGACATCAAATTATTATTTTTATATAAATTCAAACGATATTGTTTTTGTTAAAAATAAATAAATAGTCAACAAATCACAATCAAGTTTTTAACAGGCTCTTATCAGATTAACCTAAGATTTTAACTTGATCAACTTGGATTTTTTTTACTATATTACCTAAGTTTTTATCTTTTTTTTATTTTTTTTAAACTCAGTTCAATTCTAGCTTCAAATTAAGCAAGTCACTGATCGATCCGTTAGGCCGAGCCCATTCTTAAAACTATAATTTTAATAGAGCAATTTGTATTAACATTAAATATCAGAAAGAATTTAATGAATTTTACTCTTTAATAAATTTTAAATTCATATTAAAAAAACTAAATTTATTTTACCATTATACTAATATCTTATATGATTAAATAATTTCTTTTATTGATATATAATATTCAATGTACCAAGGTTTATGTCTATGGAGTTATATAAAAATGTAGAAACCCATTAACAAATATATTAAGAGAATTGGGCTTTTTTTCATGTTAATATATACAATAAAATAATTTTTTTTCTTTTTAAAATTTCAATCTCATTTTTTTATTTAACTCTTTTGTGATCTTATTTCATGGGATAAAATTTTAAACTATAGTAGAAATAAAAATAAATAAAAAATGGGAGGACCATAATATAAAACATGGAAAAAATATGTAGTCAATCTTAAAATCCTCTAGAATTTTTATTTGGCTCCAAAAATTCATTTTATTTTATTTTTCTTTCAGATCAATTTTAAAAAAAATAGTAAGTAAAAAAAAAACAATGGAGAAAAGATAAAATTGTGGGTCGGCTAAGAAGTCCAAGAAAAAGGGGGGGATTCTTTCCTTACCCGGGATTCATTCATGAGTCATGACTCGCCCTTGTTTTTTAGGAGACCCCACCAATCATGGTGACAAGAAGGGCCCCACCTAGTCTGACCAAATTGACCTTTGTAACCTGGAGACAAAAATCCAACGGCGGGTTATATATATATATATATATATATATATATATATATATATATATATATATATATATATATATATATATATCATTTATTTTCTTTTACCTTGGATGCATGCATTAAATATTTCTCTTCATTTTGTAATATGACTTGTCTTCTCATAGTTTTTCTTATTTATTATTTATGTACTGTGTTTTTTTTGTTTGACAGTAAGAGCCCGTTTGGCTCTGCGGCTGCGGCTGCGTTTTTTTTAAAACGCAGTTGCAGCCGTTTGGTTACAAAAAAAAAGCAGTTTACTATTCACTGGGTCCCACCTGTTTTCTGCGTTGGAAACACAGTATTTGCAAAGCAAGAATTACATGTTTTTTTTGCACTGTTCACGTAATTGCACTGTTCGATGAACAGTGCAATTAACATGAACAGTGCAAATGATGCACTGTTCATGAACAGTGCACGAAAGTGCACTGTTCATGTTAAAAATAGTGAACAGTGCACTTTTCTTGCACTGTTTACTTGCACTGCGTTGTTTTTTTTAGTGTGTTAAGTTTTTTTTTCTTGTTAATTTTTTTTAAAAAAACTAATTTAGAGTGAATTTTATACATGATAATATTTTATCTAATTTTATTACACGCTAAAAAATTATGGAAACTGTAGTTCTTGTCAGATAAATTTTGTACGTAATGGAATTGTAGATAGTTTAATAGAACAATAAATTTTTTTATATATAAAGTATGATTTATTTCATAATGTTACCGCAATAGTTAAATCCACAATATTTAAATTAAAAACCATCAATATTAATTTATATTTTTTTAAATTATTTTATAACCTCAATTTCAAAAACATTATTAACCAAACATATTAAACTACTTTTTCTTCGACCTCAATTTCAACCACAGTTTTAACCAAATACCTATTTTTTCAAACCAACCACAACTAAAAGTACTTTTTATAAAACAACTTTTTTTAAACCACAACCACAACAGCTACCGCAATACCAAACACACTCTAAATAATATTTTCGAGCCAGCTTTCTTCTGGCTAGCTTGCACATCATTTAAGACTAAGTTCTATCGTTTGATGATCCTAAGGGTGTATCTCGACATTCAAACAAATGTAATAAAACCCTTCAATTGTTGTCATTAAGGTTTCAAACCATAGTTATTAAACCGGTCTGGAGGTTGACCCGGTCAAAAAGCTGGATTCCAAGTTTTATGGGTCAACGTGGATCAACTCGGGTCAACCCGGAAAAATTTAAAAAAAATTATATAAATATAGACTTACATTTTATAAATAATAAAATTTTAAAAAATATATTTTAAAATTTGTTTTCTCATATTAAAAAATATTATATTATTTTAAAAAAACACACATAAATCCCTAAAATTTCCCCTATCTCTACCAAAAGTGAAAACAAAAGTGAAAACAAGCTCCCGCCCCTTCTTCTTGCCCTTTCCCCTCCTTCAAGAGCACACCCAACCTAATTGATTGAAGACCTGCAACCACAAGTAAACCGAATAAAAAGTTAAAAACTAGTGAGGAATTGGTCCGTATAAAAAGCACTGATTGCTCTAGAAGCGGCATAGCACCTATATAATTACCTTGTCATCACTAGATTTGGCCTAAAAACGAGCATTGGCTTTCTGGTAATGATCTTCAGGCAACAAAGAAGTTTGCTACCATGTCTCTTCAATGTATTCCAGAATGACTAGTGATTCACAGATGACCTTACCCAGCTCTCTCTCTTCCTACCAGCTATTAGCATCAGCCAAAGACAACAACGTTCCTGACTCTCTCTCTTCCTCTCTGTTGCTAACAGCAACTCATTGTAGAGAAGATGAAGAAATAAGAAGGGAAGTCGAAGGACAGAAATCACATTTGAAGAAAAAAACCGGGTTTCGTCCAGGTCATAGGTCAGGCGGGTCGACCAGGTTTTGCCAGGTTGTTACACCGGCCGGTTACTTATGAAACTCGGACCGGTCCAGCCACCGGGCCGGTTCGGGTTTAATAACTATGTTTCAAACTGTTCAGAGTGTAGTTGTGGTTGTATTTTAAAGTGTTTTTCATTTGAAAATGCATCAAAATAATATTTTTTTATTTTTTAAAAATCATTTTTGATATTAGCACATCAAAATAATCTAAAAATACTAAAAAAATATTAATTTAATGTAAAAAAATAAAATAAATTTAATTTTTTAAAAATACTTTTTAAACGCTAAAATAAATAGTGCCATCAAAGAATAGAGCATGCCCCCTTAGCCATCAAACCATTCCCTTGAAGTTTTTTTTATAACTAGTTTTTAGTTTGAAGAAACTAAATGAATTGCTTGAGAAATGATCAGTTTTTCTCTCTTTTTTTTTATATAGAAAACATACAAATATCATAAACAAAACATATAAGTAAGAAAAATAATACAATGAAAATTGATATATTTAAAATAAAATTACTGAGGTTAGTTAATTTTTAAATATTTAAGATTGTTAACTATTTAATAAAATATAAATTAATTATTATATATATAAAAAAACAATTTAGATAGTTAAGTTTACTACATAAGCTGAGAGCTGATATTTATTACTGCATGCTTTTCACCATAAGATTTGTGAGTTGAAATGCTGTAATTCTGGATAATAAAATTGATTTTAATTTGCATAGGTTGGGCCTGTATTAATTTCTATTTTCTAGATAAAGAAAGCGTACCCTATTGGACTCTACTAGTAGCATTCATGAACTGATTTTCTTTTTTCCTTTCCTTTCTTTCTATTGCCGAGATCCAAACTGATAAACTACACCTGAAGCAGGCTTCTGCCAGGAAAATCCCAGATGATCTTCGATATGTTTTGGTGACGAGTGTAAGAATTCCAATAAAATCCTAGATGATCTTGGATATGTTTCGGTGATGAGTACAAGCATTCCTTTGTTTTCTATCACTAAACAATACAACCTTATTTTCATATAAAAACAATTATATTTTCATCTTCATCAACCAAATATATTTATATCCTGTTTTGAAACACTAACAAATCATAAACTAGCATTTATCGAATTTCTTGATATTCATATTCTATGTTAAGAATGGGTATTCATTATCTAATATCTAATATTGTCCCCATATATTTTTAAAAACTTTTTTGGCTGAGCATTGCAAGTACCACACTGTAAATTTCACGTTACAGAAGTCCAGATCATGACAACAAGCGAACCAAAAGGAGACCATGATTGTACTGTAGTTCTTTCCCGACTACTTAAACATGAGCTTGAATCTCTCCACATATTAGAAGAGAAGAGGTGAGACAACTAACTCATCCACTACAACATCGATAAGGAAAGGCATAAGAGCATAAGATCACACAAAGGGTCAAACCGACGCAGAGCTTAAAAGAATCATAAAGAGTTTTGATATCGATAATTTCCTCGTTTGTGGAATATCACAAACAAACAGATGCAGAGCCTAAAAGAATCATAAAAAGTTTTGATATTGGTAATTTCCTTGTTTGTGGAGCATTGCAAACAGATCAAAAAGAAAATTAAGCAAGCTAAAAGCTAAGCTTCCTCATTAAAGATAAGTTTTTGATCAGATTGCCTCTTGATGATCCATACCACCTGCAATTTTAGAGGAAAGTAAAATCAGCTTTTGTTCAAAAACAATTCCAAAACAATTTAAATAAAGCCTAATAGAACCACATGACCATTCTCTAAAACCAGAAGGCAAAATAAACATGGAAAATCAAGAAAATATTAAGTTTATAGAGATGGAGGCATGACCGCATTTCTATACATACTGCATAACAAAAAGACCAAAACAACTTGCATCATAGCAAAGAAAATAATCAAAGCCATTATCAAATCAAGAGCAAGAACAATTAAACAAACCATTATCAATAATGATACATGCATAAGCTATAGTAATTTTCAATAGTGACCCCAAAAGTATCAATGTACAATGACACAGCCACGAGTACATTGCAAACGAAAATAATCAAAACCATTATCAAAATCAAGAGTAGGAACAATTAAACAAACCACACCATTACTTGCAAATCATAGCAAACTCAATCTAATTGTGCAAACCATACAGACATAAACCATAATAGTTTTCAATTTGTTAATTATGTATAAAACACAAACAGGTCTTAAATCTTCATCGACAATAAAACTAAATTCGATTATAAGTTATCCCAATTGCTACAACTTCTCGATTTAATCATTATTTTCTAAAAATAACACCATTTAACCAAGTATAAACCTCATAATAATTATCCCAATTGCATTACATGATTAAAAAATCAAAACAATCAATCCGCCATGCATCATCATCAACAAATCTCTCAAAAAAATAAACAGTAAAAAAAAATTAAAAATTCTATCAATAAAAATCAAAAAATTGATACTGAAATCGAAACATTACCTAAGAAGCACCAACGATGATGTTATTAATTGGGATAAAAATCAACTTCACGAAGAACCCAACAAATCCCATAACCACGAATCCGATTGCAGTACGAGTCGCCACCTTCGTGAATTCTACAAAATATAAAACCAGAATTTTCAAGATCCCTAATTTTATTTACTGCGACAATCCAATAATTAAAAAAAAAGTTAATACCTTTTTGATCGGGTTTGTGGCAGCGTTTGACGAGTCGGACGCTATCTTTAGCGAATTCTCTGAGAGGATCGACGACGGAATCTATGGCGTCCATTGTTGTTGAAGAGAAATAGGAGATCGAGAAACCCTAGATATATTTATTTGGGATTTTTTCTTCTTCCTTTTTGAAAGAGCAAAAAATATGAGAGAGAGAGAGAGAGAGCGAGAGTCTCTTATGACAATTGCTTTGCAGAAGGTACAGACACCGTTTTATTTCTACATGTGTAACGCGGAAGAGGAGACTTTTCCTGGTCAAAGCTGGAAGGCAGATTTTATTTGATTTTATTTTTATTAATTTATTTATTTTATTAGATTGAAAAGTCTTTCATAAATAGAGTAAAATTAGATTTGTGTCCCACACTTTGTTTAGGCCGGGTAAATTTTTTTAATATAAAAAAACTAAAAAATAAAATAAAATTCTACTTATTGGTTTAATTAGTAATTTAATAAAAAATACAATAATACTAAATAAATAAATAACAATGAAAAAATAAAATAAACTCAATCTGAGTAAACCCAAATTATAAAACAACTTAATATTTAAAGGAAAAACTAGAAAAAATTAAAACAAAAAACAATAAAAAAACTCAGTTAAACAAGTTAATTCACAAACTTTATGACTATCAGCATAGAATTGAGATAATCTCATACAAAAAAACACAAGAAAAAAAAACTTGAAGGTGAAATCTTAATAAATTAAATGAGAACATGATAACTTAAAAAAATAAAAAGATAAAAGATAAAACTCAATTTCTAGCAAATAAAATGTTGAATGACAAAAATTTTAAAAAAATATATAATTAAAAATAGTAAAAAAATACTCAATTCAAGCCCACCCAAATTAAGATGAAAAATCTTTGACCTGGTTATTATACCAAGGTGACTGCATTTGAAAGTAAATTAAATAAATCATGAAGTTTAATTATCAAATAATTTAATGTTGAAGGATGCAAATTAAAAAAAAAACTGTGAAAAAATATGAGTTAACTCAGGTTAACCTGCAAACTGCGACCATGGGTATAAGATCAGGATAACCCCATAGAAAAAAAAGAAAAAAAAATATGAAGATCAATTTCCAATAAATCAAATGTTGAATGATGAAATTGAAATAAATTGTTTTTTTTAAGGATAAAAAAAGCCAATTTGCCTTTGAAACTAGTGACTCCGGTTATGAACTTTAAACTAACCCTATAGTAGCAAAAAAACATCTAAGTTAACCTGGGTTATTCCATAAACCCTGCGACCATAGCCACACTATTAGGATAATTCAATAGAAAGAAAATGAGAAAACAAAAATGTAGGAAGACTAATTTCAAATAAATTAAATGTTAAAAGATGAAATTAAAAAAAACCAATCTAAAAAAAAAAACAAAAAAAAAACCAAAAATCAACTCACATTAACCTTTGAAACTCTTAAAAGAGCGTAAATAATAATAAAATAAAACATTAGCTCAACAAGGGACTAACCAGAAAAAACATCTTAAACCTAATCTAATCTCAAAACTCGCAACCCATGAAATCCTTTATCTTGGTTCAATCAAGAAGTTTAATTCCTAACCAATAACCAATTTAACTTCGAAGGACAAAATCATGAAAAAATATTAATTTAAAAAACTTGTAAAAAAAAAAGATAGTAATGAAAAGAATGGGGATCAAAATTTTAGAAAAAAAACATTATGGATGATAAAATTATATATAAAAAACAATCTAAAAAACGATCCCAAAAAAATAAATAGCAATTAAAAAAATAAAGACCAAATCTGAAACATTAAAAAATGATAAGGGTTGAATTAAAAAAAAAAACAATTGAGATTTTATAGCTTATTCAAAATTTTAAAAAATAGTAATCAGAAGAATAGAGACTAAATTTGAAAGATTAAAAAATAAAAGGGGAGAAATTAAAAAAACATTTGTAGTTTTATAACTTATTCAAAATGAAAAATAGTAATCAAAAGAACAGAAGACCAAACATAAAGGAAAAAAAAATTAATAAGGCTGGTTTTGAATCTTAAAAGGGCTAACGCTGAATCCAAGAAAGAGAGAGAAGAAGAATAAAAAAATGGTAGTCGACACCAAACCAAAGACCTAACTGGTCCACACACAACGTCATTGCATAAAGAATGCCAAGACTTTTCAAACACTACCCTGAAAAGCATCATTTAATGACCGGAAAAGCATGAGGATCGTCCATACACTACACTTGCTAGCAGATGTTTTTTAGAATAATATTTAATATACATCAATTATAAAAATACCCTTGAGTAACCTTTAATCTACAATAAAACCAATGTAAAATGAATAAAAAAGCTATTGTAAGAGAGTTGTATTGATTTTATCTTTACGAGCATCAAAGAAATTATATTATTTTGTAAAAAATAAAAAGACCACAATACCCCTTAATAATAGACATTATATCTTTTTATTATATGATTAAATTAGTAAAATAAAAATAAAATGACTAATCTAATCTCATATAATTTATAAAAAATAATTGTCATTGTAAAAAAATCATCTTGCAGCCACCAATACCTAGTTCAAAGGTGTAATGGCTAAAAAACAATTTTATCATTATATTATTATAACAAATAATATTTTGTTCCCGGGATATTAGAAACTTCCCTTCCCTCTTTAGTTTTTTCTTAATGGTCGAGTTAGACTATAGTATTTTGAATAGCTAAATTATATTCCCTCACGAATTTTGTAGAGAAGAAAAGTTGTCAATATTTCTCTCCCTCCCTCTCCCTCTCTCTCATTTAAAAAAATGTCAACAACTTTCTAACCTATTTCAATAACATATATATAATTCCTGAAGTAATGTATGGAGATTTATGGTTTATATAAAAGCGAAATCAAATTAAAGGTGAAAATCCCAGCAAAGATCTTCCTGGAGTGACATTCAATTGGTAGCATATGATGACATAGAACCATTCAAATCAGTAACAAATAGATAATAAATTAAGAAACTGAACATCAGATATAATTAGGCAAGTCAGCAGCAAATGTAGAGCTGCCATACAATGAAGTTAATAAGTTTTAAGAAGTCTCTAACAGCTAAGGAGAGCTTTCTTGAACAATAGCCAACAAGTAGACTTAGAGATCATATGCACTCAAATTCCAAGTAATATTAGTCAAGGTACATATTTGCCTTCTGTCATGCCACTAATCACTGCATCTGAGAAGCTTAACTGCAGAAAAAGAGCAAGGAAAAACAATTGGACGACATAGAGAAAGCAATGATAAGACATCATATGACATTGAAGGGGAAGAGTAATGAAGCATGGCCATTTCTCTTTCTTTCATTCATTGACTTGGTCACAAGTCACAACAATAGCCAGAAGAAGCTCCACAGATTGACTTGGTCACAAGTCACAACAATGGCCATTTCTCTTTCTTTCATGGTTAGTACTGTTAACTGAAACCTTGAGAAGTAAGAGTTTAACATAGAAGTCCCAAGGATCTTTGAGGATAAATAGAAGCATCCTGATATTCACATTGAAGAGTAATTTGGAGCCCTTTCATCCCATTAATTAACTAAAAATACTCTGCGCCTGTTGCTTTTATGAGGGAGGGTGACGAGGAACCAAGGAAATACAAGTTTATTTTGAGAGGAGAGAGAAATCACCCTAGCTTCAACACACATCACACATAAGGCATCTTCTTTAACAATATACTGAGTTACTGCTAGCCATAAAAAAGGGTTGGTGTAGTGCACAGAAATGCACAAACAAGTGTTAAAGGGAAATAAATACAAATTTAGAAACATAATATATTCATTGGGTGCTAGCATGGAGAAAATGGAACAACAGCTCAGAGATATAGAAGAGTTTTTTTTTTTTATGAAATACAGTTTTATAACAAACACCAACAGCAAGAAAGGAACCTAACCTGAAAATTCGTTATTAAGTTCTTCGAACAATATAGATCTTATGTGGTAAAACGAAAATGGAACTATTTATTCAAAGAAATCATAGTCAGCAAGATCAAAGAACTCAATAAATTAAAGAGACAACAAAGATTTTCTCAGGAAATTAAAACCTCTACAGAACCACCACACAAAAAGAAAGAGAACTGGAAAAAAAATCAGGCACTTCCACAGCATGCTGCTACTCTGTCTGCCAGGTAACAAAAGACAACCTAATGTTTATTCCAACTTGAGCAGAATCTAATTACAACAAACCTGGAAGTGAGATAGCATGGTCCCACACAGCACACCTCACTTATAGAAAAGAGAACAAAAATTATCCTCGCTATAATTAACCATGTAAATCACTCACGAAATTCAGAATACAAACAAAAATCAATAGCTGGTAAAGTCACTCCACAAGTGTTGTACATGGACTTTACACCATCCTTTAAAGAATAACTCTCTTAATAGAAACCCCATCACGTACCGTTGATCAAAATCAATGACTATCAGGAGAGAGAAAAAACTCTCTCTAAGCCTAAACAGAGCCTTTGTTTGACAAGGGACAATCCTCATTCTTTGATCCTTCCTCTAAGACAGACATTCTAATCAAAATGATTTACATTGCACTCATATTAATAATAATAAAAAAAAAACAACTTGAGCTTTTATAAATGATCATTTGATGGCTACATGGCATGTCTCCATTTGTCTCAAACCCGAACACTTCCCATGGAAACCATCAATGTCTACAGGCTTCTTAAGTTGCAGGTAGTATCCATTTGCTGTAGCCTAGAAGAGATTTAGGCAACTATAACACAACTATTGTAAACTTTCTAGGCCCAGTCCTAGAGGCTACTCTCTAAATTTATTTGAAAGTATCCACCAAAGCTGCCCATTATCATAGACTGCAACCAACATAAATGAACAAAAGCAGCCAACAAGAAGCAACACCCTTATGCCCATGAGAAACAGATCATTGAAACAATGTCGATGAAAATCAAATATCATTTGGACAAAAATCAACTGCATTACACTCGGATAGGATAAAAAAACTGCTTCTTTACCATAGCCAAAAAAGATCAAAGAGCCATTACACCACTGTTCTCCTGCATGTACGAGGGTTTTATCCATTATGAATCACCAACCCACTAAAGATCACTTTTTTTCTGAGTTCATCTACAACATATTGATGATAACTGAAAACAGCTTAACAAGACACAAAAAACTGCATAAGATGAATAAAACATTGCCCTCAAATGACCCCAAAACATGATACAAAAGATTTTCTCTAAAAGAAACAGCCACAAAGACAGGTTTTTCTACATGCCAGGAAATGCACAAGCGTTTGTCAAAAGAAAAGAAATATACATGCCAGGAAATTTAAGTGCAAGCATGCGAAAGGTAAAAAGAAGTTCATAAACCGACCACATTTATTAATACTATGGTTTGGTTGGGTGATCTACGATGGGAATAAAATGGAACAACTGTTCAAAGATAGGACAAAATTGAGGACTGTCAACAGAATACAATTTTCAAGCAGACACCAATGGCAAGAGAGGCAACAATTTAAGACAAATTTGAGAAATTTTCTCATCTATTTCTTCATACATTAATAACATGATCTATGGTAAGGAGTAAATGTAACCGATTATCCAGAAAAATCATAGTAGGACAACATTGTAGATTTTATGAACCAAAAAAGACAAGAAAAATTCTTTGAAGATTTTCAAAGGAAAATAAAATTTTCATGCAACCAAAGAAGATAGACATAAAACAGGCATTTTTGTCTTACATAACTTGAGCAAGCTCCTGCTCGGACTCGGTGTGCCAAATAGCAAAAGACAGCCTAAAGTTTATTCCTTTTATAGAAATCCAAATAAAAATTTACACGTGAAATGACATGGTCCCACAACAAGCACCACACATATAGCATAAAAATAAGGATTAACCTCACTGATTTTAGAACAAGTATATACACTCGTCAAATTTTAGAGTACAAATGAAAACCTAATTGCTGGTATAGTTATTCCCACGTGTTAGCATACACCATACACCACCTGTATTTAAGAAGAACTCTTTCGATGGAAATGTCCTTAAGCAGTGTGATCAAAATTAATGACAATCTGAACAAGCTTGTCTCTTTTTAATGTGTCAGCTCAGAGCTACATTAGATCAGGTAGGTTTTTTCATCCTTATAAAACATATAGAGTTTTTTCCTTTTTGACAAGGGGCACAATCCTCATTCTTCGACACTCTTCTAAGACACCCATTGCAATCAAAATGATTGACAGCGTACCTGCATTGAGAATCAAACAACTCAAGCTCTCATCCCCATCAGTCCTATGACACGTTCTCCATTGTTACCTTGACCTCAAACAATTCCTCATGGAGACCATTAATATGAATGGGATACTTAATAAATTGCAAACAAAGTCCATCTGTTGTGCCTACAGTGTATTTAGGAGATAACAACACAACTGTGATTGCTACTATATGCCTTTTCGGGCTCTAAAGGTTAACCTCTATTTATTAGAAACGATCCATCAAAAGTTTTCCATTGTCGTATGCTTGAACCAGCATAAACGAACAAACTCGCCTAGGTGCCCTCAAGAAGCAAACTTTGTAAGCACGAGCATGCAAAAGAAATCCTCAAAACAGCCAATGAAGCTGCATAAACCCGGACTGCTTGAGCAAAAATCAGCAGCATTCAACTCACATAGGCTAAAAGATTGCTTCTTTACCATAAAAGCGGAGATCAAACAGCCATTGAACCACTGCTTACACAAATCTACTATATTCTAAACCACTAATGTTTGCTTGTTTTCTAGGTTTCACTATCTCATATTAAAAAATAACTTAAAACAACAACCAGAGACATAACATTTAAACAACGGAATTTAACACCCCATAAAAGATTTGCCCAAATGACCCAGAAGCATCCCCTTCGCACAAAACCAGAAATCATCTCACACAACAACCTCGCTACAACAAAACTCACGCTCCAAATCGACAAAATAAGTACAAAAAAAAAAGAGAAACCTGTCACCAAAACAAGAAAAATAAGAAAACAAGACATTTAAAAAAAGAAGAAAGAGACATACCCTTGTCCATCAAGGTTCCCTTGTCCACCACTGGCACCACCACTCCCATAAGAACCATCCTCGGCGGCAGCTGTCTGCCAAACAGATTGCCATGCCTGAGAAGGTGGCTGAACATAAACCCCAGTGGCAGGATCCACAGCTGGCCTTCCAATCATCATCCCTCCAGCGGCAGCGGCAGGCTGTCCCATCGGAGGGTAATAATAAGGTACCCCACTAGCCGTAGCGCCGACAATTCCACCAAGACCAGCAGCTTCCTCTTTGATCTCATCTCTAGGTACAATATCAACCAAGAAATCAAAAATGTCAGTTCTGGTAATAGCAGCAGCAATGTCATTCTTCTGTAAAGTCCTTCTCTTGTTTTCCTCAGCATGAAGCCAAGAACGAATTGTCAGTTCTAAAATGAAAAGCTCACATGCTTTAGCAAACAAAATAGGTGCTTCAGCAGAGATCATGCGCACATCTTCATCAGCTTTCATGATTTTCTTGATTCTTGCTAGAGGGAGTTGATGGTTCTTGAAATCATTAACTTGTTCAATTTCTTGACGCTGGTAAGACCAAAACATTTGAAGTTGCTGCTGTTGTTGTTGAAGGAGGTGGTGGAATGGGGCTGAGGATGGTGCCCCTGGTGGTGGTGGTGGTGGTGGTGGAGTGGTGGTGGTGGAGTGTGGCGGGTATGCGGTGGATTGAGGCTGGTGATTGGTGTTGGTGTTGTCCATTGTTTTGTTGATCGGAGACAAGAGTAGTTTTGTTTTGTTTTGTTTTCGAGGGTTGGAGATGAAATGAATGGGGGAGATGATGAGATAAGGTGAAAGGGTTCAGTGTTTTGGGGCCGTGTGATTTGCTGATTTTTAGTGACCTTTTCTTGTGTTCTTGCTTGGATTCCCTTCTTTTTATTTATCACATAGATTATACCAATCAAATCCGGCCTCGTACAGCCGGTCGCTTTATAATTTTTCCACGTGATTCATTTATTATTTTTATTTTAAATTAAATATAAATGTTTTTTTTGTTTTATTAAATAGTTAAATACCTTTAATCAAAATCTTAAATTTGTTAATTTTTAAAAATTTATCCTCTTTATTTCTTCTCAGTGAAACTGATTTATCTTTTTAATTTAGCTTTTTAATCCAAAATTATCTACTTTTAACATGTTAAAAAAAAATTGATCATTTTATTTGATCATAATTAATTTGTTTTATTGATCAGATTTGATTAGATTAATTCTACAATATATTTAGAGAACGTTCGGAAATACAGGTCAACTCGTATTTTTAAAAAATTAAGATTTCTTTATATTTTTTATCGTTTTGATGTGCTGATTTTAAAAATAATTTTTAAAAAATAAAAAAATATTATCTTAATGCATTTCAATATAAATTTTTTTTTGAAAAAACCGTAACCACACTTTCAAACATACATTTAATACGAACTCAACCTAAATCAAATAATCAAATCACAAAAACAACGTAACATGTGAAATTATACTGAATTTAATAAAAACAATGGCCAATGGGATTTATGGATGAAACCACCATTGACTATAGGTATATTTCATTTTATTTTATTTTATCATAAAGTATGAGGATCGCTTATGTGATCATTCTCTTTCCGATTACGAGCACAATAACAAAGTCAAACTAAGGGAGCGTTTGGGAACGCGGCTGCGGCTGCGTTCCCAAAAAATTTGAACTTTTTTTTTTTTTTTTTTTGCTAAAATTTAATATGGTTTGTATTTTTTGGATCGTTTTGATGTACTGATGTCAAAAATAATTTTTACAAAATGAAAAAACATCATTGACATGCATTTTGGCATGAAAAGTTATTTGAAAAGCACCTGCAACCACACTGCCAAACACACTCTACGCAAGTGAAGTGACGATGCAATCAAGTCAGGTCAATTTTCAGTTTACGTGTTGGCATGAGCAATCACATTGCTCTGACACAACGCAGGCAGCAGAACTACTTAGCTATCAGGTAGGTTTAATTTTTATGTTTTTTTCACGTGTACAGAGGGAATGACCATTCTAGCCTTGCCCAAAAGAACCGTAATTAAATGTTCATCGCTGTCATCTTCATCTTATAATAGTAAGTTTTGTTATATAGTTATGACATGAAAAAATATAGAATTATTTCCGGCAGTCCAACTCCAATCTTTGAAGGAAGAATAAAATAAAAGGTGATGTGTACGTGCCTTTATCTTATCAGCCAATGATACTACATGGTGCCATCACATGATGCTTTGCATCTTTGACGAGACCTTCCTGCTGTTCCTCTAATGGCTCCACAGTTTGACTGCTTTTCCTCTCCAATGCCTCTAGAAGAAACCCTTTTCTAACCTAACTCTTCTTCAGATTCCTCCATTAACACCAAGATTCTATCTTCTTCAGATCATCCGCAAGAGAAAAGGACTTCCATGTTATGGATTTGTATTAGGGTTTGACGGGTTTTTTTTCAATGACTTTCACTCTTCTCCTTTAATATTAAGGAACGTCGTGATAAAAATAAAGTTTTAATAAAAATTTTAAACAACAAGGACTAAATAAATGTATAATTTAAAACTTAAGGGATAAAATTGAAGTTTTCCATGCTTTTTGAACAAACAACTTTGTTTTCTTTTAAACTTTGGTTCTTAATTTAAAAAAAAAAATTGTAAAATTCCAAGATGTAGGACCGTGATAATATAACTTACAATGATAAAATAAAAAAAAAAAATTAATGACTAAAATGCAAAAAAAAAATTATAGGAACCCAGGAGGGAAAAAAGTGGGAACAGTGAAATTTGGAAGAGCAACTCTGTTTACTTATTTATCATCCTTGTTCTTTCAATTCTTTGTTTAAAAATAATCTAAAAGTCCATTTCATAAAGTCTAAATATTCTATGATATATCAAACATGTAAGAACATGCAATGTGAGAAGGTTAACAGTGTACAAATCTATCCACAGTAAAATGCCAATATCTTCTAACTACAATATTGTATAATGGGTGCTCGAACTATTCGCCGCGGGGGAAGTGAGAAAGGGAAGATATTACAAACCTAACCATGGCGTCTCCGAGTAGATTTGGAGGGTTTTTTCAGGGCTACCAACACTAGTTTAGCTTCTGCAACCATACTAGTACTGACTGAAGAAACAAAATGGCATCCTGCCAACCTTTCCAAGAGAATAGGTAAATGATTAAAACCAAACACGTGGTTTGCGGATAGTTAAAATGCAAGATATTGGAGTCATAAGCTAAATGAGAATAAATTCATCAGACACACCGAACACAGGAGAAGGAAGATGTTGAAATTCTTTGTATTTTTGTGTATCATAATAACAGATTCTGAAGCCTTTCTCAGGTATACAAGAATTATGGGGTGCAGCTCCTGTAACACAAAATTTACCAGCTGCAGAACACCAGTCCTTTGGAGAGTAACCAAAAACATTATTAAAATTATCAGTGGGCAGCAAAAAAGAAAAAGAGCTTAGCCTATTGGGTGGTAAGCTATAAATTCTGCTACCCTGTGTGTAAATTCAGCCTTCCAAACTGTCTTCAAGTTGCAAACACAGCTAAGATAAAGTCTCAAAGGCATCCTGTAACTTCAAACAAAACTGTAATCCCACCAATGTATAGAAAAGGAAAGAATTGCTGAACCAGTTTCTGTAAAACCACGCCCCAGTAATCTTTGAAGAAATGCTAAAAAGAAAGTTTTCTGAGACTTTGGCCTAACAGAGTAGTCAATGATCTCTAACTTCAATTTTCTAACACTTCAACTACTTGGCAAAAACTGTTAAGTGAGCCCTTCAGTTTAAGTCAAGCCTAACAGAGAAACTTCTAGCTTTTTTTCCCTAGTTCTTTCGGCGCATCCGTTTATACACAATTACCGTGTCTTCATTTGTTTCCTTGCCCTTTTTCTTCCTACCATCAGTCACATCTTCTCTAGCAGCCTCTCCCACCACCCCTTTTTCCTTGACTGTGTTGACATTTTCAACATACTCTTCGCTGGATTTTTTCATATCCCCAGATGAATATTTTTCCTTATCTTTTTCAGCAGTCTCCATCATTGCATCCAGCTGAACTTCTGTTAACACCTGAAGTAGCTCCAAAGGAGTTGATGCAGGATCAAGCTCCCAGCAACCTTTAGGAGCATATTGACCTTCTTGACCTGTGAGCAGAACTGAAGGCACCTGGTGAGAAAACCTAAACATCTCTTCCCTTGGAATTGTCCTGGTTTTGCTTGGATCAGGATGCTTGCGAAACACTGTCTTGAAACCAGCAACTTTAACAAGAGGAGCGACAGCAACTCCTCTCTCCTCTTTGTAGTCCTCAAGCACTTCAACCATGTCGTATTTGTGTATGACTTCATCTGGGGTATGCTCATTCCAATTAGGGGACCAGTTTTTATAAACGGCCCAAACATCTCCCTTTCCAGGATATACTTGAATGGCTCCTCTTGCGCCCTTCACCCACTTCACCTTGTGAGAGAAAGAATTAAGAGACCTATTGACTTCATGCTTACCTATCCAGAATTCTCCACTGGTCTTGTAAAAGCCAGAACCAATCCAGTTTAATGGGCCCAATTCACGGTTGCTTTTGGTGTTAAGCCAACTAATCCGCATTTTGAATGGTTTCCGTGATATCACACTGTGAATCATGGCATAATACCGAGGCATCCCATCATCATTATCATAAGCAGCCCAAACCTGGTTATCACCAAATGATTTCTCGGTGCGATCCTTGTCAAAATCATGAAAATCTGGATCCAGAACACTCAGTGCTAGCCAATCACTGATGTTTGTATCTGGATCATCATTAGCATTAATTTGTGAAGGGTCAGTGGAGTGAGCTCTGCTCTTGGAAACTAGATACTCTGGACATTCCCTCGCATCAGCTTTTGTGCCATTCATAGTAGCCTTCTGCTTTCCTCTCTCCTTGTTTATATACTTTCCTGATGTCTTTAGAACATTAGCCACACTGCTCCATTCCTTCACCTTCTTGGAAATGTCCCTCTTAGCCTTCTCCATCATCATCTTTCGAGTTTCTGCTTGTGTCAACTCCTTTGTGCTATTAACTTTATGGTTGCCAGAAATGTTCCTCCTCCCTGCTTCAAAACTACTCTTTCGAGAACCAGATTCAACAACTCCATTTCTGTTAGCCACCTCCTTTGCTTTCTCTTTTCCATTACTGTTTGCCCTTTGCTCATCAGAGCACCTTCTCTTCTTCAGCC
Organism: Populus simonii; assembly: GCA_007827005.2. Lineage (NCBI taxonomy): Eukaryota > Viridiplantae > Streptophyta > Magnoliopsida > Malpighiales > Salicaceae > Populus > Populus simonii. The sequence goes on along the minus strand of CM017475.2, from coordinate 4,167,392 downwards.
TATCTCCTTTCAGTACAGAACTGGAACCAGACTTGCTGAATCCAGAAACTCCTCCAGCAACTGCTTTTGTTTGCTGGTGAAGGAATTCTTCTTCATGCTTTTTTTTCATTTTCTCAGATTGAGCAGCTGACAATGCTGATGCTGCACTTCCAACACTGCCATCTTTACAAAATACCCCTGACTGAAACGTAGATGATGCAGATGATTTTTCAGCCCTTGTATGCCAAGTAGAATTCTCTTCTTTGCTGTGAGAAGTCCACATACGGGATGGGCCATTTTCATCCATGGATGGGGGTGGCGTCTCAAAAGCCAAGAAGGACTGACAACAGTTCTGACAAAGAAGGTTGTGGTTGAGATAAGTTCTAAGGTACTCAAATTGTGTTTTGCATGCATTACAGATTGTCCAAAAGGTATTAGGTTTGGAAAACAGGGGAGGAGGAGCAGGCTTCGGGTGCATAGCACTCTTCTGGCTCCGTGCATTAGAATTTTTATTGTTGGAGAGATCACGGGAACCATTCTGACCAGCTGGCACTGATGATTTCCAATTTGGAACTTTTTGATCCATACCTTTTACATTCCGCTTCTGGTCAAAGGAAATTCTCTTCGCTTTATCAGACAACAGATTCCAGGCTTCAGATATAATCTTAAAAGCCCCATCAGCGCCTGTTGCTTTATTTTTATCAGGATGCAGAATGAGTGCCAGTTTCCTGTAATGTCTCCGGATTGTGTCATCATCTGCTGACGGTTCAACATCAAGGACTCTGTACCAGTCTACATCTCCATTTGTTCTGTTATCAGCAGCCATGTAAACATCAAGAGCTGCTAAAAGTCGAGGAAGACCATCAAGTGCAGGATACAAGTTTTGAGCCTTCACTGCAAATCTTCTTGCCCCAGCAATGTCCCTCTCTGCAAACTTCTTCTCTGCAATCTCTTTGACTCTAGATGCCTCCTCTTTATTAAATTCCATTTCAAGAGGTCTCACTATTGGCTGTTCTTCTTTGTAAGTATAAGCCAAAGCAATGTTGTTGAGATCTTAATCACAAATATCTAAATCCAAAACCTGAATTTCCCATATGCATCATCAAGAAACCATCTTCAAAAAAAATAAAAAATTCAACAATAAGGAAAGTATGTCTGCAAAGAAGAAAAAAATAAAGTCCGAATTCCCAACATGCATCATCAAGTTACTGCCTTCAAATGGCAAGTCCTGACACACCAAAAATGAAATCCAAAACAAGGAATCTATCTGGAAAGAAGGAAAATAAAGACCTTGATTTGTGCCGAACAACACGGCCATGATTAATCAGAATAACAAATGATTGTTTATTGTGATCCATCAATTACATTAATATAACACTTGTTGATCTTAATTCCTATAAATGATCCAACGGAATTACCGGAAAAAATCCATGAAGTTCCAACGAATTTCCAAGACGAGCATAACGGATTTGAAAATACAGCATTCCAAATAAGTCTAATCACAATGCCATGCACAATTCTCACTTATGGTGATTCAAAACTAAAGAACCATGATACAATCAACAGTAGGTGATCTAACAACAAGACCAACAATCTACTTGATCACTAAGAAACAACAAGAAATGAAAGAGAAAAACTCAAAGTCTCAACAAGTATCCCATTCAAATAACTCTCTCAAAAACTCCAAGTTTTCTTTACCTCCCTAGCATAATGTCAGTCACCATCCATTTCAAATGAAAAAAAAAAAAAACATCAATCCATAACTGAACACAAACACAAGTGCCTAACAAAAAATAAGACAAGCAAGAACTATCCACTTCTCAGATTGACATGAATTTATGAAAAACAAAACATCCCCGATACTTAACACACAATGAGGTATGTAAATCCCAACAACAACAAGTAACTCATGTTCAAAGTTAAATTCTTTACTAGAAACCCACATGGTATTTATCATTAAGACACGATATAAAATACAAGAGAAATTATTAAAATTCCAAATGAAACATATTGTAAGAGTAAATAAGCAAAAATATTGAAAACAGAGAAAAATAAAAATTACCCATTTGCATAAACTTGAATCAAAGAGCCCCCATTGATGAATTAGCTTCTCAATTATTGAATTTTGGCCACGGGATCAAATAGAACCAAGAGGAGGGTTTTGTTTTGTTTTTTTTTATTTCCGAGAGGCTATGAGAATTAGAATTCTCAAAGAAAATAAAACACTACCTGTTTTATATTATATATTTTTTTAATGAAAAAGTAGCATGGGTTTTCTGTTTATTTATATAGAAAAATGGCAAATTTTGTGCATGGGAAACCCTAACTATGGTTTGTTTTTTACTCTGGTTAACAGGATTGGCAGCCAGCTAAATATGGGAAAAAATTATTCCAGTGTCCAAGACAGAAAAATAAAAATTAATAGTGGAAATGTTAGGTCCAATATTTATTTTTTATATATATTACATATCTATTTTGATAATTTACTTATATTTCTATTTTTATTTGAGCCTAGATTAAAATAATTTTATCGTGAGTCTGGATGTAATTTTTTTTTCATTATTTATATCTCTATTTATAAAATAGGTACGTGAAGGAAATATTAGCAATTATTCTCGCAGCATTAATCTAAAATTTTATGATGGGTAAGTAATATCTCAAGTAATAAATACAGGATAGCATGCATGCATGAATTTGCTTAACCAAATTAGCATTTTCAATTCTTGAGTTGGAAATGCACTAATTAGTCATCGAAATATGGTAGCTGTGCTTGACTTTAGCAATACAGGATCTCAGTCTCCCTTTTTTTTTTTTTTTTTTTTAATGTTTGCAAGGTAAATTGGCAATTTCCTTTTGGAAATTTCACGTTTAAGCATAATGTGATAAGGTAGATGCATTGGATTTTGAAGGATTATCATGTTTTATTTCCGCCAAAATTTTCATTTAAAAAAACTATAGAAAATATGATAACTTAATATCTTTAAACTCAGTTAAATGCTAAAATTATATATATATATATATGGATAATATGAGTTGTCAGATCCAACATCCTTTAGTTTAGTTAAGCGTTGAGTCTAAGCATATACAGGTATGATGACCTGTCAGACCCAGCATCCTCAGGCTCAATCAAACGCTAAGCCCACACATATACGGGTCTAACGAATTGTTAAGCTCGTTACTCATGGATTCAGTTAAGCACTGAGCTCAAGTACAAGTGGCACCGACAATCTTATCAACCTCTGCATTGGACCATGAGATTTTAACGAGTCAGTTTTTTCTGATAAATTAGATATATTTTTTCTCTGATGAGCTATTATATTTTTTTTTTCTCTTTGCCATATAAGAAATGTTTTAATACTATTAGAAAAAAAAAACTTTGACTTTTTAGTCATCTGCTTCACCAAAGAGTAAGGATGATGGGCTGTAAAAACTCATTCAATCCTTAAAAAAAAATATTCTCAATCTTTATTCTCAATTGTATATTTATTTTGAAAGTTTTAAATTATCATTATTTTTTTATAAAAAAATATTTATTTAAACATCGAAGAATCCTTAAATTCACCAAATAGATCTTTTACAAATATCAAACACCAACCACCAATCACTTTAACTAAAAAAAATAAATTAAATTGTCAGAACCAAGATATTAACCAATTATCCAACACATCATCGTATTGGATTAATAATTTTGCGGATATAGCTTGTATTTATCCATTATTGCGTTGCCAACACAGATAAGATTTTGCTCAACAATGAGAATCCAATTCTAGATATCATTGTGAATGCCTGAAGGATAATGCAACATGTAGGGTCGGGAAGATTCATGAGGTTCAATCTGTATATCATCATAAGTGCATTGCATTTTTCTTCTATCCATTTTAGGAAAATGCAATCCAGCAATTACTGGCGCCGCTACGCTGGTAATAAAGCGATCGAGCTTATTAAGAAAATAGTGGTTATTTGCTGCTGAAATCAGACATGTTGGTTCTTGAGGCAAGTCCATGAAAAGAAGTAGAAATTAAATCTCACAGCCTCTGATACTAATCTTCATCAACCGATGGGTTTCTTCTCACCAAAGCAATCTGCAGAGGCTGAGGGGCAACTAGAAAGAGATACTAGAGAGTGCAGAATTCACATAATGTTTATGGAAACATACAATTAGCTAGGAACATGAGGCTAAACTTAATGGATTTTAATGCAAAACCTTTATGCATAGATTGCAGTAGATCAATGTCCTGTAACCTGCAGGTCCAGTATTCAGAATTTGGAATGGCTAACGAACTGTAAGGACAACAAAAGGTGACAAGAGTTTGTCATATTTTGTGTATCCTGACTCAGTGGATACAGTGGGTTGAGTTTTAATTCATAATTATATCTAATTTAACCTTTTATATTAAAAAAAAAAATAAACTCGATCCATTTTAAACCTGAGCGGGTTGGGTTGGATATACTGATTCCATTCCATAATTGTATCTATCCTTAATTGTATGACTTTGAAGTTTGATATACAATTCTAATCTTTTGTTTTCTCATGGTATTTTGGTAACCAAATAGAAAAAATTAAAACTGTATATCAAACTCCAAGTTCATTACTTGCCAAGACGTCATAAGAGACAAAAAAAAATTAATGAGTAATTTAAATATATAAAGTTCAAAGGAGAGGATCGAAGGGAAATTTAAAAAATGAGAGGCGGTTGTGGGTGTAAAGGTGAAAAATAAAAAAAATAAAGAGAGAAGAAAAAATATTATTTATATCAAGGGCTATACTCAATTTCAAAAATCTCAACCTACATCTAACTCGTGATATTATTTATTAAATTTTTTTACCTACTATTATTAGTAATATTCATATTATCTTACTTCATGGGTTGAGTCAAGTCAGATAATATAAATATTATAGATGAGTTGGTTTTTTTTAATACGCCAAGTTTTTAGAAAATAAAAAAATATTAATAAATAAAGGTGTTAAAAAAATTGACCAACCGAGAAAATAAAAACACTGAACCGAGAGGAAAGATCAAAGAAATTAATTAAAAAAAAAAAGAAAATTCACTTGGTCTAGTCGAGTTTTGGTGTTAAAAAGCTGAAATCATTAAAACCAAACTAAACCTCCCTAATGTGAACCAACTTAAAAAAAAAAAAAAAAGGTGTCATTACATATTGAGAGAACACCCCCCCCCCCCCCATCTCTCTCTCTCTCTCTCGTTCCCTCTCCTAAAACTTGAAAGATAACCTTTGTAACTCTGTTTATTTTTTTATATTTAGCTTGTAAGGTCTGAAATTTGGAGTCTAGATTGAGTTTGTAAGGTATAAAATTCTATTACAAGACCGAGCTTGTTTCTTCTTCTTGTTGTTATAACTTATAAGGCTTATTTTCTTGTGAAATGATTTGTCGTCATTGTTGGGTCTAGTTTATGGGCTTGTAAGGTCTGAAAAACATACAAGGAATTTACTTAAAGGAAATAATTCTATTAATTTTAATAACATAATTAATAATGGGCTTATAGAGCATAGTGGTGTGAATGAAATCGAAACACAAAACATGCCTTCCTTTTTCTCTCTTGTTTGATAAAATATAGATTAATTTAGCCCACTTTTTATGTAGAAGTACATTTGATTTAGGTAGTTATGGTGACAGAAGAGAAAAATGAAACATTTGTATGTTTTGAAGGGACAAAATTAGTTTACTAATCAAACTATAATCTGTTATTAATTTACTAATGTTTCTTTGTAGCATTAACTTCGTAAGATCTTTCGGATTTTGTTGTTGCTTGATTTTCTGGATGTTGCTTTTATTGAAATTTTTTTCTTCAAACTATGCTAAATATTTTTGTTTAATTTTCTCTAATCTGGATTTATTTGTATTAAATTTGATAATATGTTGTTTGTTGCTAATATATCTGTCCATTTATTTTAATTTTTATAATGCGAACACCTTTTTTAATTTAAAATGCTTAAATTTCATCATGCATGTCATATATTGCATTGATTTAGCTGGGGGGAGAAAATCAGGTTCTTGTTAAACCGAGTTAATGCAAATATTAAAACCCCGACTTTCACAATTATTAAACCTGTTTTCTCGAGGTAAAACTTCAGAGAGAAAATGTTCTCCTTCATTCACCGAATCATCCTTTGAATTTTGGACCTAAACTGACCAATTCAGATCGTGAACACCCCCTACTAATAAGCCAACAAGTTCAAAGTCAAGCAAACTTGGAGAAAGTTTTTGTTTTACTGGATGCCATCTTACCAAATCTCAGATTGAAATCCTCCTCTTTTCCTACGGTTTCTCAGAATTACCAGTAAAATTTCTATTCTATCATAATTGCATGCAATTTTCGGCCTTGGTGTTTGTACAGTTGCTCGATATACAAAAAGGGTTGGTTCTATCATTCGGGTGTTTCAGACAATTGAAGCTTTGCAATAAACTTGTTGTCAGGAGTGTTAGTTTTAAGGTTCGAGTTTGATGCTATTGTGAATCGGCATTGATTTATCTGACAGGTTATTGTTGCAGGATTTGTATGTTTGGCTTGCTCTTGGACCCTTGCTGCAGTATGGAGGCTGCGATAATTCTACTGGTTGTGTTGCATTTCTACTTTTCTATGCATGGTTGTTTAGCAGCTAGATGTTACGCTTTGAGATGCTGGAAGAGCAAAGGGAATGATGGTTATCTAGTGGAGGATGGCTCACTGAAAGGCATGGGAGCTTTCTGGCAGAAACAATCTTGGGAAGGGAACAAATGAATGACTAGTTTTCTGAAGGGAGAGGAATTTGCTTGAACGACTCGGCAGGGGGGATTTCAAATGAATGACTATGGAGAAGTTCCATTAGTGCTATGAATTTTCTTTATGAAGGATTACAAGACGATGATAGATCAAGGCAACAGGAGTCATTAACAGAATAGTGGGCTTAAATAAATAAATAAATAACCCCGAATGTTCACCTGGACTGCAGCCTGCAGCCTGCAGGACTAAAGCAAAAGGCATCTTTCTAGTTTCAGAAGACAAAAAATCAGACGATCTGTATATTTCATCAGAATCACCTGTATAGTTCCACAGCTACATGCCATTGAAAATTAATACCAGAAAGAAACTCGAACATAAAAGAAGGAATAGATGGAATATATTTATCAAGTACGAATTCTGTTTTGATTTCAACAAGCATATAATTAATCACCTAACTTACAAAATGAATACAAAGCATGATGCTGCCTGCAGATTAATGAAATATCCTGCAGATCCTGGAAGAAACTGGTTGGACGAATCAACCACGCATAAAATAGGTCCAAAAAAAGCACGGAATTTAATCATGTTCAGAATAATTCAACGAAGACATGTATTTGGGATAATTCAAACAAAGACTTAACTGTGTGCGGCTCCACGCTTTCTGGTGTAACAATGGTGATAGATTCATGTTCTGCCTTTCTTTGCTCAGCAGGTTCCTTGGCATACAAGTAGTGGTGAAAACCATATGCTAATGAAAAGCGCTTTATAGTTGTTTCTCTTGCAACTCAAACAAGAGTATTTCCATAGAGCTGAGCATACACACTCTTAGTCCGACGAACCACAATCAAGCTCAGGATCACTGCAATAATGCAAAGACCTGACATGATCCCACAAGTGAGAGAATAACATTCGAGGCCGACACAAGTAAGTGATTTCTCCTCCTCAAGATGTGTAGCAGGCAATGATCCAGAATTTAGCTGTTGGAGGCCAGCTTGTTTCCTTGCAAAGTGGTCATATATACCACTGGCAATGACACCAGAGAATATAAGAGAACCAGCAGGGCTTGAAAGTGTAAGAAAATTATACAGTGCACCAAAACTCTTTAAGCCAAAAAGCTCAGAGGCAGAGGCAGGAACAATTGCCCAATGGGCACCATAACCAAGCCCTATAAAAATGCTTAAAACATAAATTTCTCCAGGCCAGCCCATAGCATAGTAGAATAGTGCAATTGCCATGACAACCTGAACCACAGCCATGGCCACTGGCCTTGGGTAGGCATATTTTCTGGAAAAACAGCAAGGACGGAAAAATAGGATTAGGAATATGAGAGGAATTAGTTTAAAGAAAATTACTGAATTTGTGATTTTGAATAGGTATATCAGGTGAAACTATTTTTCACCTAATGATAGCTTCCGAGAAGTAACCACCACCAACACGGCCAAGAAAGTTCCAAATGCTAATCATAGAAACAAAGATACTTGTATCATTATACCCCAGAGATTGACAAATCTGTCCCAGATTATCAATAACCGTCAAACCCGAACCAGAAGCCAGTACAAGGGAGAAAAACATGAGCAAAAAATCTGCCTTTATTAATGCCTGCATTAATGTGAAATCCTCTCCTCGGCGTGGACCTTTTCTTCTCTTGATCCTCACTGCTCCTTCCGCAGCTGCTTGAAAAAGTTTAGCTTGCAAATGAGCAATTCGTCTATGTCTTTCTGTTGGTTGAAGTAAGTCCATTTCTGAAGGCTTCTCATCTTCAATCTCACTTAGAATGAAACTTCCACCTATTTGCAGCTCAGATTTACTGGACTCTTGTTTATCTGTCTCAGGAAGAAGGTTCTCCTCCACTGGATGTCTTGGTTCCGAGTAGAAAGCCAATAGAACAGGAATTGTGATAGGAAGCAATACAAGAATGATCAGAACAGCAACAAGTACTGTGAGCAAAGTTTGATTCAGATTAACTAGATCCTCGACTATCAAGACTCCCAATAAATAAGCTGCTAGAATGAGGCAAACACTGTAGGTAAATAAAAAGCTTGAATTATCAGATGACCTAGCTTGTCTGTGACCTCTTACAGGTCTCACAATGAACATTATAGCAATTACAACCATGGATGGCCCAACTGCAATCATGAAAATCAGCGATGCTTCATTAGGGGAATTGATCATAGCATAAATCTGAGTCAGAATTGCACCACTCAACCCGGCAAATCCCTTCAGTATCCCAACAACAGGTCCCCGGTTTTTGGGGAAGTTCTGCACACATGATACTAGAGCTACTGTATTGAAGTAAGTCTCACCATTTGTCCCCACAAATATAGCAACACAGAGCTGCAGAGAAGAGTTTTGTTAATATTTATGAGCATGTGATAATTAACAAAATTGCAAATCTATTCTCAAATAAAATTAAATGAAAAAAAAAAACACATTAACTCAACATTTCAGATTTATGATGTCCGTATGTGATTCATAATCAAAGGGTACTTCCTAGCTGCGAAAAAGACATAATGCTATGTCCTGACTATCTTCAGCATACATCTAACTTCTCCTCAGGGAGGTAAAAACAGAAGAATTCAGAGAAGAATTCACACCAGCAGATCTGTTCATCAAGTGCTTCCTTTCTTTTCTCAATGAAAAATGAGGAACCTCTCTTGGTCATTGTAGGGAAAAACATTGAAAGAGAAAATGGCGGGCGTATTCTGTCAATTTAATTGCAAACTAAAATCACTTTGAAACTTCAAGAATACTCGGGCGTAGAGTAAAATCACTAAAATCCCTCTACTTTGGTGTTTTCCACTACTTTTTAGAGTGCAGCTTGTCAGGGCAAAACCAAGCTTGGAGTATAAGTTGCACAGTAAAATACACAATCAGATCACCATACATAACCTCCAAGTTTAAAGCACAAACAATTTGATTCTTACTTGAGTTTATATCACGAAAAATGACAAGAAGTCAAAAGGTAGATAAGAAATTTGAAGGGGAGGCAAAACTGAGTCGTAAAAGTGTAACAAACAAATAATACTAGAAAAATCCCAACCTTGTTATGGTTCTGATAGGAGATGATAGAATTTAGATCAACTGGGTTCTGATAGGAAATGATAGAATTTAGATCAACTGGCAAAACTATGACCTAAATCTGAATTCGGGCGAGACAACTTTTTTGGATTGGAATGGGACCCAGTTGAGAAAGAGGGATATGTATCTCTTGAAATCCCATCTGAGTAAGATCTCGATTTCATGTCTTTTTAACCTTTTACCCATAAACCAAATTGACAATCAAACGGACTCGAAGCTTTGAACTGTGAGACGTGGTTGACATTTCTATAATGCTATAGAATTGATCCAATAAACCAGCAGTTCTGCAGATTTTCTGACTAATTCATGGAGATATATCATATATCTCTATTGAAGGCACAAGCAGTAAGCTTAATATTGTAGGCTTGTAGCTAGATCATCAACATCACCATCACCATCACCATCATCACTGTGAACCTAACAAAAATCAAGATCGTCCAAATCCCAAGAGAGAGAGAGCACACTTTTCTCAAAAGCCAAAAGGGATCAACACTGCACAATCAAAATCTAACCACAGGCAGCCAATTCAGACATCCAATAATCAGATTTTTAAGAAACTCTAGACTCAAAATACAGACAATCGTATGAAAAATTCAAATGATAGAAAGATTTTCTTTTTATATATGAAGTACATATTCAGAACACAAATTAAGTGATAGAAACAAATGATTGAACTCACCACCCAGAGAGGCAAAGCAGGCACTTTCTGCGCAACAATAAGCCAAACCAAGCCATACCCGACAAAGTTTTGCACAACTCCAATAAGACTAATAGCCCAAATAGGAAAAATCTCACATAAACTGCCAGGCACAAATCCAATACTATCACCCAGGTCCTTAGCCACACCAAGTATAGCCACCTGCCTCTGGTTGTACCCCATGGTGCTCTTGATCACTGGTGATATACTCCCAAACAAGTATCCAATCCCAGCACATGACTGAATCCACATTGCACACACAAAAACCAGCCATCTGTCATTAAAAAAGGCCTTGAATCTGTCATGCAAACGTTGCTTCGTCATCCACTAAGATTAAGACCCCAAAAGAGGAGGATTAACAAGGTTTGTCAATGGAAAAAGGAATGATCTTGAAGGTATTGGTTATGAGATAAGTAGGGGTTGATTTCTAATCTTGAAAAGACACTAACTTTGTGTGTATAAGATCAGTAGTGGCTGTATAACTTGGACAATTACTTCCCTATTTTTTTTGTTTGCTTGGACATGGAAGCAAGTGGAAAAGGATGCTCTCAACTTGAAGACATAAATCCAGAGGCGTGTGGGAATGACTTCCTGGTCATAAAAATATCACCATTTTTTTAAAAACAAAAAATCATTAAAATATATGTGAACACTTTGATGTAAACATTCACCAGCTATTTTAACAGTGTTACGCCGCGCAAGTTAGATATTTTTTTATATAAAAACATTATATATATATATATATATATATATATATATATATATATATATTGATTTTTTCAAAATATTTTTATATATAAAATTATATAAATTAAAATCTTATGTATACGTATAATGAAATAAATTAAAAATTCTATATATTAATAAATAGAGAAAAAATCATTAATAATAACTAAAATTAAAATTAAAAAATCAAGAAACATATATAAATTAAGATATATAATCTTGCAAAACAGGATATTTATCTAATTATACTTGCTGATTTTATTTATTAAAATTATTTTTTTATTCAATCAAGCGAAAATAGAAATAGACTCGTGCATTAAATTGAATGAATAAAAAAAATATAAAGCTGCACGTATTAGAAATATTATATAAAAATAAATATTTTAATATTCAAAAATAAAGTTCATCTATATAAAATATTAAAAAAAAATATAGATAAATCAGAATAATTATTTTCAAAAACTAAATACACACAACACTATTAAAAACAAATCTCTATCCAAAAAAGATTAAATAAGAAGAAAACAAATCATAGAAGAGAGATATTAATTGAAACATAAATTTAAATTTTTTAAAAAAAGATATTAATTAAAAAAATCAATATTAGAGAGAAAAAAAAGGTTCAGATGTTGTGGCTTAACTCGTCAAACATATGCTATGGGCCATAGATTCAACCAAATTCAATAATTTTTTCTCTAAGTTTATATTTAACCTTAAAAAAAATCTGTGATAGGAAATGACTTGAATGGCGACCTTCTCTTTCATTGTTGGAATCTGGTGACCCCTTTATCTATCCTCTTTCTAATCGGGGAATAAAAAATATTATTAAAACTTTTGTACCAAAACTGAATTTTGTGAAATCTAAAGGGATCTAAATGTATACTTTGTGTTATTTTTAAATTTTGAAGACCTAAGTGTATTTTAAAAAAACTTTATGGCACATCATCCATGTTTGATGTTTTTTTCATTTCAGTCTCTCTCCTTTCAATTCCACCCTACCTTAAAAAATAAAAAACAATTGGTTTTTAATTAGAATTAAATCGTTCAAAATAAACCTTTGAGTACCAAAATGAATTATTTAAGACCATAGTGTTTTGTGAGTACGTGAACAATATCGAATCAACATATTTAGCCCAAGCATTTTTGTTTTTTAGTCAATGAGTAAAGAGGTTTCTATGTTTTTTTAACTAAATATGTTTCTTTTTTCCATTTTATTTTGGATATTGACCAAAGGAAACCTATAATGCAAGTTCACTGCTACATCAATTTTTTAGAAACATTTTCATTACAGTTGTACAGATTTTATTTTTTTTCATTTTTTTGGAAAGAGAATCACATGAATGCTTAAATTAATTCACAATATTGTATTTATGATAAATAAATTCACTTTACAAGGCATAGCACTGAGAAGTTAACTCATTATGAATTGTTAATGGCGTGGATTCATCTTTTTGATCTCTTTGGATTATTAGAAAATTAAATAAAATAGGAAAGTTTTTGGCAGTTGAATTTTCAATGGAATTTATCATAATTTCAGGGGACCATTTCCCTCGTATTTGCATTAAGTGCCAAAACAAGGACTGACTAAGAAATAAATGTGACAATGGCTATAAGTAGGGCAACAGATCTATGCCTGCCTCGTGGATTTTTTTAATCCATTTGATAAGAAATAAATCTATGCCTGCTTCGTATTTGCATTGACCATTTCTCTGGTATTTTGTTTGTTTGTTTGTTTGTTGTGTTTTAGTGTGTTCCAATTACACCTTGAGAACACAGACACATAGATAGGCGAATGAATATAGTTCGATGGGGCTTAGGTTTTTTACTATGGCTTTTTCACTGTTATAATTTAAGCTGAGGAGCAATGTGATATTTGATTAAATATAAAAAACAATAAATATATAATAATATTAAAATAAAATAAAAAATAAAACTTGAAGTTTAAAGGCTTCTTGGTCTTTTTGCGGTGATTTTTCTTTTAATTATAAAGTTAACTAAGAGGTACTTTGATATTTGGCTAAATAAAACAAAAAAAAACTTGTGCATGTGGCGTACTTGGAGGCGTGTAGGGGTGCCTATGCTCTTTGAGCAGATCGTGCGACTCTTCTCGGCTTCTAAAAATGCTCTTTCACCATGTTTTTTGAAGCTTTGTTGCGTCATCTTTCTGTTGGTATGGCGCGTGTATCCAGTGGTAGTTTGATTTGTCACTGGCGGACCTTTCTCTTTTCCCCCTTGTTTTCTTTCTCTTTCTCTGAAAATTACAACTTAGCCCACTTGGTTATTGGAATTTCAACTTCAGTTCTTGTTCTTTTGATTTTTAATTTTTTGTATTGGTTTTTTTGTAGAAGTTTTATTTATTTTTAATTTCATCATTCTTAATATTATATTTTTCAATTTGATCCTTATTCGTTGGATTTCTAATTTTTCTTGCCTTGACCCTCTTGTAAATGTTTTATTGGTTTTTAATTTCATTCTTCAATTAAAATTGATGGTATTATATTTTTCTAATTTGATAGTCATTGTTTTAATTTCTATTTTTTTTCTTGGTTTTTTTATAAAAATTATTATTCTTTTCAATTTTACCCTTCAACCAAAACATTGTTTTTATATCAATTTTGACCCTCATTCCTTTTATTTATTTTTTTGTCCTTTTACTAAGTTAGTTTTTCTTTTCAATTTCACAATTCAATCAAATATAAAATTTCTTTTGTATTTTAATTTTAATTCTCATTATTTTAATTTATGTTTTTTAAATTATTTTGTAAAATTGAAATTCTTTTTTCAATTTCATCTTTTAATTTTTTAATTGATTAGGAATTGGACTTCATAATTTATTCAGATTGGGTATTTCACATCTAATGATCTAGGTCACAGGTTTAAAAGGTTAACAAGATTTTTTTTAAATGATTTATAATTCTCTTTATTTTTCTATCAGGTTATTCTAATTTCATGATTTAGATCGCGAGTTTAACAAAATATCTCAAGCTGACTCAACCATGATTACCTTGATTATAGATTTGTCATGATTGGTTTTTTATGTCTTTTTTTTATATCTATGGCTTTTTTTTATAAATATAAAATATTTTTTAAATGAAAAATTATATGGCACGTGCAAGGTATGTGCGGGTGACGTCCACACCATTGGTCGGCATGTGACGCATCCTATGATGGTCTAATAGTGGCTTTATGGTGTCATTCAATTTTTCTTGTTGACTCCTCCATTCAAGATGGAGCGTGTAGCCAAAAACCCTCTAGTTTGGTAATGATGGATTTTTCTCTTTTTTTTGTCTTCTTTTGTTTATACCCCTTGATTTCTATGTCAGACCCTGTATTTTTTCAAAGCATGCCTTCAATTTATTTTTCATTCAAATTTGTTTATTATTCTTTTCATTACTGTTTGTTTTATTTGAAATACTTCATGGAATTGTAATATTTGTTTTTCAATTTCATCCCCCTTTAAATTTTTTTCTATCATATTTGGTTTGCATTCTTTTTATTATAACTTTTTGGTTTTTTTATCATTTCCTTGGTTTATTATATTTTTCAATTCATTTTCTCATTATTTTATTTCATTTAATTTTGATACCGGAGTCAATCCTCTTTATCGCTATTTTTTATCACTTTTTTTATTATTTTATTTTTCAATTTCATCCTATATTATTTTATTTCATTTAATTTTTGTACTAGATTTGATCCTTACTCTTTTGATTGCTATTTATTTTATTTTTAATTTAGAATGATTGAGAATTTTTCTTCGTGATTGCTTTGTACGAGGTAACCTGATCTTATGATTAGGTCACAGATTTCAAAAATTAGCTTGTTTTGATTTTGGTTCTTTTTTTTAATTAATGTTTTTTTTTTAATTTTATCATTCCAATAGAGTTATCATATTCTCATATCCCCGGTCTCGGGTTAGTCAAGTTAACCTGGGTTAACTTGGATTTTGTTTTCAATTTGTTTTCATCTTTTATTATTTAATTTGCTTAAGTGTTGACCTCCATTTTTTTATTTAATTTTTTTATGTAGGGTTGTCCCAACTTTACAACCAGGTCGCGAATTTGACATGCTTAATTTAGTCAAGTCTTTTTTTAAATAAAAATTAGTTTTTATTTTCAATTTATTATTAAGCGTTTGATTTGCTGGTAATTGAGCTTCTGATTTTTCTTACCTCTTTATAAGGTCATCATGTTCTCATTTAATTTTTTCTTTGTTAATAAATGAAATATTTGTGACATTTTAAGAATATTTTAAAGGGTGTATTTTTATTACATTGATAAGCATTTATTTTTTCTGAATAGTCATTGTCGCTATTTTTTATGTTTATTTTAATTGTTGTTAGTTTTTTTATAATCATGTTATTAGATTAACATAGTTTGCAAGTTTTTTTTACTCCTTTTAAAATATTTTTATTTCTTTAATATCATTTTTATGATAGAAAAAACTTGTTATGAACGTCCTTTTGGCTCTTTTTTAGTTTTATTATTATTATTATTATTATTATAGTTGTTATTTTTGTTTCGTTTCAAATATGGGAAAAGAGAAATCAAATTCAAAGTCTGAAACGTCTGTTATAGTCATCAGCCACCCACCAGTATTAAATTTGGATGTTTTGAAATTGTATTTCAAAAGTCAAAATAATTATATTGCTGCTAGTTATATACTACAACTACACAACAGGAAATTATACGGACGACAGGAATATTATAATAAGCGGTACTCCGTCTCAAAACACCTCCTTTCATGATTGGAGGGCGGCGAGCGGTGACGTCATGAGTGGACCAAATGGAGGAGGACGTGTGTTTATAAATAAAGTGTGATCCAGATACTTAGGAAACCTTTTTTATTGTCGTAGGAAATTGAGCCAATCACTTTTTTTTCTGGCTGCTACCGACAAAAAACATCATCTTAGCTAAATTAATTTGGATTGTTCTATCAAGGAAAAGAATCATGCTGGGATTAGGACTCGGACATAATATTCCTACTCTTTTTTTTATATATAAAAATAATGATTGTGTTTTGAAAAGAGAGCTAGCACGAGAAAATTAGGGTGATTAATTTTTATTTAGTTTAGTTTTTATCTAAAAAATAATAATTAAATTGATTTTTTTAAAACTGAAATCGGTTCAAACAAACCGGTTTTGATTTGGTTTGGTTTTTTAGAATAAAAATCTGTTCAAACCATCTCGACTCGGTTTTTCGGTTTGGCTCAGTTTTTTTGGTTTGGGTTCGGTTTGGTTTTTTCTGTTTTAGGCTTATAAAACCGAAACCGAACCGAACCAATTGGTTTTTTCAAAATTCTAATCGGTTTAATCAGTTTTTTTTTATGGTTCGGTTTTTTCGGTTATTTTTTTTGGTTTAATTGGTTTTTTAGTTTTTTAATTATCCCTATAAAAAATGTATTAATGCTGTGAGAATTTAGTGTATTTAAGATTTGAATTTGAGAGTTCTCCAAAACTTATATTAGTTATGACATAAAATTGACTTTTTTTTATTCTTGGAGCAGCAAATATTTTTTCCCATGTCTTTTTATGAGCTCGTCGGTTTGTTTATTTTTTGTTGGATATTCAATCCATCAAAATAAAAGTTAAAGCCTTGATGGGTGAAAGATGGGAGGAGACAGATGACAAAGCCTTGATGATGATCCGAATCTGTTTATCAAATGTAGTATTGAAATTGATCATAAGGATTGAGCATTTCTATATTCTTTTATCTCTTATGCACTATAACTATAGAGAGACTTTTTTATTTAATTCTTTTTTATTTAACTAAATTATTATTTGATACAAGATCGTTGATTAATTATGTGCTAAATGACTACTTTCTTGATTTAAAGACTAATGTCATGTTTTCGAATTGGATGGCTAGTCCCCTAGTTTAGGGACCAGTGCCCTGTTATGGGTTGTAAAATTAAATATCCTGAATAAAATCAATGCTCTTTTTATGGGCGGTGAGGACATTACCCTAAATAAGGATCAATTACCGGGTCTAAGTTAAGGGATAAATCTCTTGGATGTTTGAAAGACTATTGTAAAAAATGTGAAAGAAAAGATGAAGAGGGATTATGTTAACTGATTAAATTCCTAATAGATGTATACATTTTAGTTTACTCAATAAATTCATTAGGTTGTACCACGCGATTTAGTTTTAAATCCAAGTTAGGAAAAAGTTTGGCTTGGAAGGTTGTTTTGTCAAATTTTTTTCTAATTTTATCTTTTAATGATTTATTTTTATTTGATTTTTTGGTTATTTTATTTTTTTATATAATTTCATCATTCAATGTTGGATTTTTATTGAATTTATTTTTCAAGTTTTGCACATTTTCATGATATTTTTAATGTAATATGGTTTAATTTTTACTTAATTTATGATGAAGATTTCAATATTTTTTTCCTGATATTATGAGATATTCTTCCTATATAGCCTTACTTAAATTTTCTTTTCTTTAATTGTTTTCCTGTGCATTCTTGTTTGATCAAACAAAATATTAGTTTTAAGAAACAAAGTTATTAGATAAAATTGAGTATAATTAAATAAAAAATTGATTCTTATAAACAAAGTTATTATATATAATTAGAGACATGGTTTGTAGTGCAAGATCGAATATTTTTTTTTTAATTTTTTCAATTTAATCTTTAGCTATTGTTAGGAATTTTATTTTTTTTATTAGCATAAATAATTATTTATTTATTTAATGAAATGCATGGATAAGTTTTTCGGTTTAGCATTAAAATTTTTTATATTAAAAAATATGTTAAAAAACATGTATATTTATTCTTTTTGTAAAAACATTATCTGGTTTGCATAGCTAGTTATTTCACTAAAAATAATAGATCAAATAATAATTACTAGAAAAAAATAACGTAAGAGGATAACTAGATCCACGTATACCTTTCCAATGTCTTTGAGAACTCAGATGTAGGTCCCGCACCTCACGTCAATTCTGTGTGAAAATAACAGCACAGCAGAATTAATTATCCGCGTTAAGTTGTGTGGAAGTGGAACCAATCAGTTCAATACAGATATTTAGTTCTCATTCTAAAACAGAATAGATAAAAAAGAAATGGCTTGAGTTTGAGTCCGTCCTGTTCATTATTTCCAGGTGTATGGCACGTCGGATAAAGATGGACGAAACAAGATAATATTTTTATTAAGTTGTTTAGTGAATCTTTAGATAATAAAAAAATTAACTTTTATCATGTATAAAGATTTTCTAGTAAGGAAATTTTTATCTTACTCTCGGTAAAGCTAAAAAAAAGAATAAATTTATCCAATTCTCTGTGCAAGAGTTAATCCAGGTTGATCTGATTCAACATAAAAATAAAATTATTATTATTATAGTTTTAAAACCCAACTCGGTAGTCGACCTGGGATAAAAATAAAGTCATGGGTCGGGTTGATCATTAACTCGGGTCAATATAAGAATAAAAATGATTATTATTATTATTATTATTATAATTTTACAACTTGACTCGAAGGTCAATTTGGGACAAGGCCCGAGTCATAAGCTGAGTTTACCATTGACCTAGGATAATGTAAGAATAAAAATGATTATTATCATAGTTTTAAAACCTGACTAAGAAGACAATAAAAAACAAGGCCTAAGTTATGAGTCGGGTTAACCATTGACTAAGATTAATGTATGGATAAAAGTGATTATTATCATAATTTTAAAACTCAACTTGGAAGTTGACAAGGGGTAAGGTCTAGGTCACGAGCCAAGTTGACCATTGACTTGGTCAGCTTAAGGATTATTAATATAATTTTAAAACCTAACTTAGGGATTAAACTGAGGCAAGATCTGAGTCACAATTTGGGTTGGTCATTGACCTAGATCAACATAAGGATAAAAATGATTATTATCATAGTTTTAAAACCCAACTCGGGAGTTGAATTAGGGTCAAGCCCGGGTCATGGGTTGAAATTGACCTTTGACTAGGGTCAACATAAGGATAAAAATAGTTATTATCATAGTTTTTAAATCCAACTTGGAGTTAAACCCTAGGCAAGACCTGAGTTATGGTTTGGGAGGGTCAACATGTGTTGATCTAAGTCAACATATGGATAAAAATTGTTATTATAATAGTTTTAAAACTTTATTCAGGAGTCGACCCGGGACAAGGCCCAAGTTACAGGTTAAGAGGTTTAACACAAGTTGACCCAAATTAAAAAAATCAAAGTAACCTCGTTTTGACAAAAAAAATAGTGAATGGGTTTTTACCCGTGTTTTATCTTGTGATTTTTTTGATCGGGTCAGGTTAGATCAATTCTTTTTTAATTTTATTAAGCCCGGACTAGTTCTAGTCCCAGGTTAGTCGTGTCCCGTCTAGTATCTACCAGACACAAAATAAAACAAATTATCCAGTTCAGTCCAATGCATACTAAACATAAAAGAAAATAATTATTTGTCATGTCTAGTTTAGTTCAGTTAATATTGTTCAGCATGCTAGACATCAAGAGATAAGAGGGCATAAAAAATTCAATGGCTCAATTATAATGACATGGTTGCCTTTTGCTAGTAGCAGGATAAATTATGAGAGGAACTACCTTGAAGGGTTCAAGGTTCTTAGTGAAGATAATTGTTCTTCTTGTCATAATAAGCTTTAGAAAACAACTAGATAAATGACACAACTAGATAAATGACCCACGGTACACTGGGGGCTGGGTTATTATTTTGCCAATATAAAAATGAATGTTCATTTGATATCAATATTTTTTTAAAAATAAAAAAATATAAGAATTTGATAACTAAAAGAGATTGCAAGTGTTGTTAGAGCAATGATATGTAAAGCAAAAAAAAATAAAACACCATAAATCGAGCATCTCATGCTTATTTTCAAGCAATTAATTTAATTTAATTAAAAATAAAACTTCTTTTAAAAAAGCTAGATTCAACAAAGGTCAAAAAATAAATTCTGAGTTAACTCTTGTTAATTTCAAAACCACAAAGAAATCTATAGAAGATGAAAAAACAAAAATAACAAAATGTTGGTGGATGAAACCCAAAGCAATTGAACTTAAGAAAAAAAAAGAAAAATATCAAGCAAGCCTGGGTGAACTTTGTAAACTCGTGTTAATCTCTCAAACCTGTAACCCGTTAAACTATAGACCAAGGCTAAATTAAGAAGCCCAACACCCGTAAAATTAAATACTGGAGAATGAAATAAATAAATTTGATTTAATTAAAAAAATTCCTTTTAAAGAAGATAAATTTAACAAAGATCAAAAAACAAAACTCTCAAACCCACAATCCATAGAAAATGATAAATCCCATAGAAAATGAATAAAAAGAATGTTGGAGGCTGAAGTGGCGAAAAATAAAGCTTAAAAAAATGAGAAAAAAAACCCAAGCAAGTCCGAGAGAATTTTGTAAAACCAAGTTAAACTCTCAAACCCACAATCCATTAAATTCGCAACCTCAGCTCAACACCTAAAAAATTAAATGTTGAAGGAAGAAATAAATTAATCCAATTTAATTTAAAAACAAAATTCCTTTAGAAAAACTAAATTTAACAAAGATAAAAAAAAAATAGAGGCAACCCATGTTATTTTCAAAATGACTAAAAAATCCTATAGAAGTGAATAAAAAGTGGCAAAATGTTGGAGGATGGAAAAAAAATTTATAAAGGAAAAAATTAAGGAAATCTGTGTCAATTTCATAAACCAGAGTTAATCTCCTAAACTCACAAACCATTAAATTCTAGACCCGGATTTAACTAAGAAGATGAACACCCAGCTAATTAATTGTTGGAGGATAAAATAATCATAAAAAAACCATTCTAAAAGAATCTTACAAGGTAAAAAAAATACAATAATAATAAAAAGATTAGATTTGATAGGGAAAAAAACTGTAGAATGATAAAATTATAAAAAAAAATTGCAAAAACTATCTAAAATAAAATAAATAGTAATTAAAAGAATGAGAGCCAAATCTAACAGATAAAAATATCTATTGGGGATGAAATTAAAAAAAATCCTTAAATCCATAAATTATTTTAAATACAAAAATTGTACTACAGAGAATAATAATGAAATTGAAAGAAATACTTAATTTCATAAATTATTCTAAATAAAAAATTACAATAAAAAAATTGGGATGGAATCTTAAGGCCAACAAATGTCAGGGGTTTATTTTAATTTTTTGAAAGCTAATACAAAAATCAGGTAGGAGAGAGGAAAAAAAAAAGAAAAAAACAAAACTCCACACACGCCAAATCGGCCACACACTACTTATTCATGGTGAAGATGTTGAGACACTTTGGCCGCTGCCCTGGAAGCAAGGTTTTGACAATCAGACGGAGACGCACACACCATCTGAAACTTGTGGACATTGTTCATGTGTCTCCGGCTTTAATTTTTTTTAATTTACAAAATTATTATATTACTCTTAATGACATCTAATAACTACTAAATAATCAAAGATAAAAAAACCCTTAAAGATATAATTTAACTGTTGTAAAATTGAAGTTAAAGATAAAAAACTCATTGATCAACGTTTAATGTTTTTTTTTTATAAAGAGCAATAAAATAATTATACTGTATAATAAAAATAAAAAAACCATTTAATCTCGTTTTTTTTCTTGTAATGATTAATGAATCCTATAAAAATAACATTCCTCCTCCCAAAACAAAGCCTACTAATTTTAGTTTCACGCACAGTGAAACAATCTCTTTTAAATTTTGTTATAATAATTGTTCTTGAAAAAGACCAAAGAGGAGTTTGTTGCAGAAAGGGAGGTTGACATTAAAGGAAAAGGATAGGGTTGGTGTGGTTGAGAATTGAGATCGATTAAAACGTGGACAGCTCAGATCAATTTGGAGCCTTGGCTTTCACATGCCGGCTGATGGAGGGCGTCCTCTTAGACAACAACTTTATCTCAAGGACGAACAAGAAGCCGTCCACTTTAGTTTGTAATGCACTATATTATCCTCCTCATTTCTGCTGATTTTTTTTTTTTGAATGATAATGCACTAGAAATTTATGAGATTTTAGGTCAAGACTTAAGATATGGTGACAGCATTTTACGTATATAGCTTGTTCATTCAAGCCTCACTGTCATTTTAAACGAGAAAAATCAAACTAAAGGTGACACTGTGACAGTGACAATCGACCCACCTTGCAGATAGGAAGAAACGTCTATCTTCCGAATCAAAGAAGATACATCAAGTGACAGTGAAGCTTTTGCTTCTGATGGTGACCCAGTTGAGCTACAGTTCCACCTTGATCGTATTCAAACATATTAATTAAACCAATTTAGTAATTAATCATGTCTAGCCATTCATTTCCTACCTGATTGAACTTTGAAGTCATGCATCAAAATAGAATATGGAACCAAACCTACAGGGAAGTCAGAAATTATGAAGCAAGTTAATACTCCAATGTAACACAAGCAGCAGCAAACTCTTCGTTGAGCCAACCCATTACTAGAAACACAAACTTTAGCCACCGCTCGGTGTTATAGTAATTTCTGTTTTTTTATCTATTCATGAAGAACAAACTATTTAGTTAGTCAAATAATTTCTATTTTTTGCATTATTTCCACGCATAATTATGTTTCAAGCTTTAATTTTATAGAAATTAAAATAACTTGTTTTCGATTCATAAATACTTGCTTTTCATTAATTTTAGATATCAAATTTCATCTTAAATGTGTTTTGAACTGTAACGGTTACCACAACATAAAACACTCATGTTATGCAATACAAGGCTTTCATGAAAACCCACTCAAGGGTCAAACACAGTATCTGTGTAATTCGCACATGAAAATGGACATGCTTTACGAGAATTCAAGCAAGAAATGAACTTCTCCAAGTTTGGAGTTAAATCCCATCCATTGTGACTGAACTTTAGTTGTCATATGTTCTTTCTAGCAAGAAATGACCTCACCATTTACATATCCATTCTACACAAGTTATCTTACCTCCATTTTGTGTAATGGCTTGTAATTGCAAGTGTATTCCAAATGATTTTTCAGCTTTTGCTTCACATCATCCACTTTTTTATTTCACCTGGGAAGTGCAAGTCTAATTTCCAATCAATGCTAAACAGAGGTTCTTTTGATTTAACACTCGACAGCGGCGGCAGGGCTGTTTTCTCTTCTTCTTTTCCCCCTTTCAGCTAGAAACGTGCAGGCAAGATGTGTGCATGTTCTGAACCTCTGATATGTCATCTTAGATATCTTTCCTATTCACCTGGTCATCTTATCTAACATCTAATTTAAATTGTCAACTTCAGAAGGCATTTTTTATCCATCATGATGGCTTCAAGATGATTTAAGATAGTCTATATGATCATAACACAGAATCTCCATAAAAAATCTTAAAATCAAGTGCTTAAACAAGTCTAAACAATAGTTGATGAATTCGAATTCTTCTGCTGTTCTATTAAAGAACAATCAGTCAGGACCAGTGAATACCAGATAAGATTTGCCACTGATATCCTTGAGAACATCCACTAACTGATGAAGCTAACTCAAAACAAGGACTAAATTTAATCATCTTGTTGGTCAGGCAATATAACATAAATCTAATCCATGGAATAAAAACTTGGAACATACCAGCCTAATTCGTCCAAGATTTTCTACACTCTTTCTGCCTGTCCTTCTGAATCCCCCAAGGCTGTTGTGAAAGGGTATACATAGGTTACTTTTGTAGCCATAGATCTATTAGCAACTACATCTCCTTCTACCAAAAACTAAAGCAAATCGCGGTCAAACCCTCCATCAATCTCAGCTTGTAATTATTGGCTTGAAAGACCAAAGAAATTACTTGTAAAAATTAAAATGAGCATCAATCAATGTACCTATTCTCACATTCACATTCACATCTAAAATTCATAATGAAGTATATTAAAGGCCTAAACTTGTTTTTGTATGTCTCGTATCCTCTTCTTTCTCCTAGTGTAAAGCAATCATTCATGGTGTTCAAAGTCTTTCAAATTTTGTTACATAATTACTATGGTTGCATATATATGGTGTTGATTGCCATTTGGGGTATCTTCAATGACTTGAATCTTGGCATTTTTCTACATTTTCAGGATTGCTTCCTGCAACTTCTGCACAAAATTAACAACCAAAGCAAGTATAAATTACACTGACGCGGTACATTTAGCCACAATGCAGAGAATTCTTTAAAACCTGGATTACATTCTCTGGAATCCTCCATGGGAATGCAAATGATGAAGATTGCGGATTTGTTGAAACACAACCTGGGTTTGTAGATGGGCAAGGCCTGATTTTCCTGCAAGAACAGAACATTGCACGAAGTCAAAACAACGAAGACATATAAACCATACACATTTAGCCCCATAAAGTAGGGGAGATAAAGAAAGAAAAAACATGAAGTTTCATTAAAATACCCATTTTATAGTCCAATCTGCAGGTTCTTGGATTGAGAAAATGGGTTGTGGGAAAGAGAAGGGGAGCCTGAGAGTTAAGAGAAGCGATAGCCAAGGAGGAAAATGGACAGTTTAAGGTTGCAGTGAGGGCTAAGGAGAGGAGATTGGTGAAGAGAATGGGTTTTGGAGTAAGATTTTGAGAAGTAAAGTTTGTGATTTTGGAGGTTGAGACTTGAGGTGTGCGGAGGGAGGACATGGTCACCCAATGGCATTTTCCATGTTAAGTATCAATATTTAATTGGGTAAACGAAGAAATAACCAACAAGCGTCGATATGTCCGAGTGGTTAAGGAGACAGACTTGAAATCTGTTGGGCTTCGCCCGCGCAGGTTCGAACCCTGCTGTCGACGTTTTTCCGATTTTCTTTCGTCATTGTTCATTCCCTTTTTTTATTTTATTTTTTAGTAAATTTTATTTTGACACCCACACAATCTCTTCAATATTTCACATCGATCCCTATTTCTTTTATTTTCTCTATATCAGATCAGGAGTCCAAAATATTTTCAAATGACTCCAAATTCATTAAATGATACAATTGTATATTTTTCCTTTTTATTCTTAAGAATGTTTGTGGAATATTATGTTTATCATCCAATTTGATAATTGGATAATAAAGATATTTCATAATTACTAAAAAAAGTAAAAATAAAAACCAAAAGAGAATAAATTATAATAATAATAATAATAATAATAATATCTTACGTGTGCATGCATATAAAAGGATAATTAATAATTTTGTATTCGAAAATGATATGTAAGATGCACTATAACAACAAAATAATTTATTAATTATATTAATCTATTGATTGTGACTTTAAAATACTATAGCCACAAGTGATGTCAGTACATGAAGCAAAAACATGCAATTAACATGTTAGTTTTTGCGATTTAACCAGTATTTTATATTATTTTTGTGTGAAAAAAATATTAAAATGATATTTTTTAATAATTTTAATATACTAATATTAAAAATTATTTTAATATATTTTGAATAAAAACACCGCAATGCAAAACATACATAAATTGCATCAATTGAAAACTTCTAGCATATTTGAGACTCAAGTAAAATATATAAAATAGTTTGATGGCTCAGATGTAGTTTACCCTCTTACTCTTATAAACTAATATTTATATAGTGTTTCTGTTCCGAAACACAAAATTTCCCAATCCCATGTTTGGTTTCTAAGAAAATCCAGATACAAAAAGGGAAAAGGAAAGAAAAAAAAATCCCACTTGACAAATTTTTACTCAAACAAGCAGAGATAAAAACAATCCAAAGAAAGAGAGAAAATGGAAGGCAATTCAAATCCCATATCACCAGTAACACCACAACACTCAAAAACAACACAAGAACTAGCCATAGAAGGCCAAAAACACTTGGAAGAAACAATCCAAGCTGCTTACCAGATCCTCTCTTCTATGAATGATGAGCTTTGCAACCCCACTTTATGGTCCACCACCTCCACCTCTACAAGTACTGTCACTTCCCCTATCACTTCTAGCAATGCCCAAAACGGTGATGCTAATGCTGCTGTCTCTGATTCCACTCTTGAATTGAATGGCGGTGGCTCTGGTGGTGGCGGGGTGGGTAATGGGGCTCTTGATGAAGCTCGGTTCCGGTACAAGAACTCGGTTGCTGCTCTTCGTGATGTTCTTGCGGCAATTCCTAATTCTCACAAGGTTTATTTTTTTTGAAAAACCCTAACCCTAGTTTTTTTCTTTATATTGTGAATTTTCTTGTTTGGGTATAAATTGTGCTTGATTAAAAGTGGCAATTTTTATGCTAAATGTATGAGGCTTTCTGAGATTAGATAGTAGGTGATTTATAACGGAAGATTTTTATGGAGTGTTGAATTTCGAGGCATTTTGTGTCTGTGATTGGAATATTGCTTAATTAGTTGAATGATCAGGAGCAAGTTTTTCACAAATTTTTAGAATTATTCTTCTTTCTGCAGTTGGAATGTTGCTTTAATCTGAGGTATATAATAATATGGGAGTCAAGAAGATATTGCTGTTAGTAATGTTTAAGTTTCAATACTTGATAAGTTAGTATTCTAGCCAATTGAATGTTTTGGGCTAACTGGAAATGTCTAGGGCTTCCAATTGGGGTAAAATTTTGTCTTTGGAAATTGGTGACGAAGCTAATTGTGTGTTTTTTTTTTCATTTTCCAAAATAGGCAAAACCTTTTGAAACCAGTTCTCCGGCAGATCAAGCTGAGATTGAGAAGTTGGAAGAGCGAGCCTCCAACCTAAGAAAGGTAATTTGCTATGAATTTTGAATTCGTGTTGGTTAATCAATTTGTATATGTTATATAGTTTATTGTTTCAGAGTTATTTGCAACTGTATCTGCTCTTTGGATTGCTAAAAAAGAGCAATTTTATGCGACATAGTTAAAATGTCTTCTAAGTTTCATCAAAGTTTGTGTGGTTGTTCTTTTTCCTTATATTTGCAAAAATTAGCTCTAATCTTGAATTTTTTTTATCATAGGAACTTGCAAAGAAGAACACATATGTCAAGCTTCTCATAGATCAGTTACGAGAGCTTATTGCAGACATATCTACATGGCAGGGTCCTTATTCTGTCTGAAGTTCATTCAGAACTCATTATCATGAAAAGTGATGCCTGGGAATTAAGAACTAAGTGGAGATGCGTTTGTGAGATGATGTCTGTCTTGACATTTTCTTTCTTTGTGACACTCGGATATACATTAACTGTAGATTTCTAGAGCTAAGTAGCAAGAAAGTTTCTGGTTAGCATAAATTAGTAAATCTATAGAGATATTGTACAAGAGAGCATGTCTTGCATATCTTGATATGTTTAGCATTATGGATATTGTCTCTATTGAAGGAAATTTTGGGTACAAGCAAGTTTGATTGTTTTTTCATATTCACAATGGCATTCCCTGTTTGATCACAACATCAAGTGATTTCAAACAATTTGTAACATGCGATTTGATGTCTGATTGTCCTGGCTTTGAGGAAGTTGTAGCTGCATCTCATGAATGAAACAATTCCTCCGCATAGTAGCCTTCCAAGATAAATTTAATAGCACCCCAACTTGTTTTTACCCAAATTACCAAGTTAGTAATTTGAAGTTGCTTCATTAGGAAGCTCACTGTAGATTCTAGGCTTTGGAAGCACCTTTGGAGGTCATGTATGTTGGGTTTCTCACATAACTGAAAAGGAGTTGCAATATGTATCTTGATCAACAAGATGACTTCCTGGAAGCTGGAAGCATTTATACAGGTTCACTTTAACTTCTGCATAAAAACTAGTTTATTGCGTAGTGTTTGAACGAACGACTTAAGTGAAATGCAAAGTTCCTTGTCGGTGTCATTGATGGTTATTTGAAGAGAAACCATTGATGGACTTTTTAGCCGAAAATGTTGATTCTATTATAAGCTCCTGATGTTAAAGAACATCATCATATGCTCTGCATGTAGGACAGGAAGGCCGTAAATTGATGGCTACAATCCCTTTCCTCGCAGAAAATTGGACTTAATATTTTTTTCCCTATCCTTGTTTGCTACCAGCCGTACCGCACTAATGGTGGACCAAGCAGAATAAGGTCCCGTCTACATTTAAACGTGGGACTGATCTATGCATCTGTATTAATCACCAACCAATTTTGGGCCAAAAAAGTCTCAAGTTTGTTAAAAAATTGTGCTCGGGCGGCAAGCTGAGTTTGTGTTCAACAGGCGTATTGTCATCTCCGTCTCCTACTGTACTCAATCCCATGGTAATGTTACATCATTTACGGAGGAAAAAAACGTGTTTTCACATCTTTTATCCCTGTGAAATCTGTTCAATAGGTTCTCGAGCACATGTGATTATTGGAATAAATTTTGATCGCAATGACATCGTTTCGGAAAGCAGTGTGCAGTATCTCCCTGTTGGTACTAGGTAAAAGAATGGAAGAATGGCAATTTTGAGGGTTTAATGAACACCAGAAGTTGCGTACTTCTGTAGCTAAAAGTGCTTTTCCTGTTTGGCCATTTGCTACAAATGACTCGAGACTTGTGCTTCACTAGACTGTTTTCTTCAAACGATTCAAAATCGTTATGCAGGAGAGCTTTCTTTTTGCTTTTTGCACTGTACTTCCACCAATCTAATGACATGGAGCTACACACGATTTTGAACAGAAAAATGAAGGAAAACCCCAAATGATTAATAACTAATTGTGAACCGAAGATCTAGTAGTAAGTGATGATCTCATATCTACAATGGCAGATTCATCTGCTCCTAAATTGATAGCCTCTTTGCTAGCTCTGATGAACCTTGTAACAGAACCTTCCACGTATTCATGCGCTTCTTTGACATTCATTTTCTTGCTCATCTCATCTGGGAAGCTGCTCAAGAAGTGGTCACCGTTAAGAACAGCTGCTAGTTGAACTACCTCACTCTGGAATTCGGATAGTGAACCATCTTCTTTTGCTTCTGTTCTTCTCAAAGGTGCTACATCTGGCAAGGTCACTGCAATGGTTTGCAAAGGTGCACTTAAAAAACAATCTAACTCCTCCATGTGATTTATCAGTACACAAGACTAAGAAATGATCAATCTATCACTACTTAAATTTAAGTTATTTATGCCTAATTGTGCATTGATAAGACTAAGAATACCTGGGCAGTCAGTTCTGGGAGAGGTCAACCCCCCAACAACTCCTTCAAATGTGCCAGCCCATGCATCTCTGTGGGTCAAGAAGTTAGAGGACAGGTTGAAAATCTTCTTTATAGTTGCAGGAATTGAGGAGTGCTCAAACTCTGAGTTTGGAGCAGGTCCCTTTGGGCCACTTATCACTGAAAAGAAACAAATAATTATTATCAATACAATAGAAAATGAAAGTGGGAGAATGAAACAACAGAACACGACTTTAATTCTTCAGAAGTCAAATTGATCAATAACGAAGTATCTACTGACATTAGGTACCACCCAAACTTCACTTGTAAGAGAAAATTAAACTTACCAGTGCCTTTCTTGATCCAAGGAGAGACCATAATTGTCGGCACACGAACTCCAAGCCTATCAAACTTGAAGAAAGACGGGGCAGGGCCAGTGTTCCCATCTGGGCTAGGAATATTAACATAAGGAGTCTTAACATGGTCATAAAATCCACCATGTTCATCATAAGTAATGACCAAAAGGGTCTCATTCCATTGAGGACTAGCTCTCAATGCCTCATAAACCTCCTTGACAAACTTTTGACCATTAGCAACATCATGAGATGGGTGATCGTCATTTGCAGGCATTCTTTTAAGATCAAAATAGCTTGGTTCAATCACAGTTAAGCTTGGCAACTTCCCATTTCTAGCATCTTTCTTGAACTTCAAATTAAACTGATGAAACTTGAAAATATACTTCAGTTTCCTCATGTTCCTATAGAACAAAGTTGTTGGAATGTTTTGAAAGTAAATCCCAAAGCTCTTGCCATTCTCATGAAGTGAATCAAAAATTGTCTTTTGAGGGTACCCTGTAGCCAATTGCTTCTTAACATGGCTTGTTGAGCCGTGAGAAGTGGCAGAATACACAAACAGCCTATTGGGTTGTGTTGGGCCAGGGATTGAAGAAAACCACCTATCAAAGACTGCAAATTCTTTTACGAGTGTGGCATAAACGGGCACAGCTTCAGGCCTAAAGCCTTCCATGACAGTTTCAGAGAGGTTTTGTGATATAGTCAGAGCTTGCTCAACAAAACCAGTCATTGAAGGAATAGAGCTATTGCCAAATACCTGTTGTTCCACAGCTTCAAAAGAGTGTCCAGGATCTGGATCCACAAACTCAGCATCATCTGAGAAACAAATGGATTGTGGGCCTGGATTCTTGGTTGATACAGGATTGCATTCTGTCCCAGAAACACCATTGATTGCTGGATTAATAGATTTCTTCATCCAACCAATCATGTGATCAAAAGATCTGTTTTCCATCACCAAAACCACAATGGTCTTGATGGGGTTAGGTTGTTGGGCTGTGGAAACACATGAAAGTGTGAGAAACAGCAAGAAAATGGAGGAAAATGAAGATGGTTTAGTTCTGAGCCACCCCATTGTTGTTTTCTTTTGCCAGAAGCAGGCCTCTAGGCACAGTGGGTTTGCTTTAGTTTTAGCTTCTATGCTTATCTGGTTTCTTGCCTTTATAACCGAATCAAGGAACTCTCTAGGAACCACTATTGTCTATTGCCAGTGCGAAGAAAAGTTGATTTGGCATCTTATACAGTTCTTGCTTTTTGGATATTTTTGAGTCAGAAAGAGAGGGAGATGGAATTTTCACTGTACAAGTTCTGGCCACAGAGAAGATAAAGAAGCTTGTGGTTTTCACCTCTGCTTTTGCTTTTGTGGGTAGTTTTTATAAGACATGGCCACATATGTCCAAATCTTTAGCAGACACAGCTTTTTGTGATATGATTACATGTTGCTAGATGTATTAGCTATAAGAGAGGTACTGGTAGGAGTCACCATTCATCTCTGCAAATTAGTGAGGAGAAGAGACGGGGCATTAAATTTTGGGCACGTCTTGACAACCTTTAAAAAGTTACTTTTACTAGGAAAGAATGGCAAAGTGAGCTCATGGCATAAAAAAATGAGATCTTGAGCTTCACAAATTTACTAGGTGAAGGGAAGAAAGGGAAATAATTGAGAATATGAAGGCTGTTAATGGTAAACTTTGTATGGCTTCTTTTCTGCAGGGAAGCTATTTTTAAAAGTGGAAACAAGAAGGAAAGAATGTGAACATGATGTTGTTTTAGCAAATGGTTTTCATTGTGCTGGCAGCGTAAGAGACTTCTTGGTGTGAACTCCATAATTGGCAGGTTGAAATAAAAATAAAAATAAAAATAAAAATAAAAAGAAAGGATATTTTATTTTTAGCTTTGTGATTTTTATATTTTTTTATGGTGTTATTTTTATCTTATAATCTAAACTGTTAATTTAACTGGTTAATTTAAGTTAGTTTAATTTTTATTTTTTAAATTATGGGTTTATAATGTTAATTTTTTTTTTTAGTTTAACGTGGGTGTCCGTGGTCAGTTTGCACGCACCTCGACTAATCCCATGGGCTCTAAAGTTAACGACCTTGTAAGCCTCCAGTTGTCATCATATGAGCAACCACAATACTCGAACCTAAGATCACATAAGAATTAAATCTTTTAGTTCCAAGCTCTTATAATTAGACCCTATCTAAATGGTTGGTTTATAATATTAACTTAAATTAAATTGATTTAAGCTGGTTTATGTTTTAAATTACAGCATAGTGAGGTACACAACTAGTGTCATCTAAAGAAGGGGCGCGGGCGCTAATGATAGGAGGTTAAAAAAGAAAGGGGGAGCATGTGCATGAGGAAAAGGCTCAATATTATTATATAAGTGTGCCAACTTTAGGGGCTTCCACTAGTGAGGGAGTAGACCCATCAAGAAATAAAGAAGACAGACACATGCATGCTGTAGACTGTAGAGGGTAAAAACAAACACTACATATGGAGATTAGTGCTCTGTCAGTTCCGCCATCGAAGGTCATTTTAAGAACAATTTCCACCGTCACTTCTGAATTGACGGTCACCGCTTTAACTATTTTGAGGAATATATATATATATATATATATTAGAGGTGTTTCGGGGGCAGGAAATAGTTATTTTTTTAAATATTTTTTGTTTAAAAATATATTATAATAATATATTTTTTTAAAATTTAACAATTAAAAATATAAAAATTATTAAGTTTAGGAGTGTCAGTGATTACTTTTCAAGGTTTTTTTATTTAGAAATGTATTAAAATATATTTTTTATTTTTTTAATATTATTTTCACAACAATATATCACAACAAAAAAAAAAAAAAAAAACGATTTAAAAAAAACCCGTTAAAAAGCTCACCAAAGAATTTCATGAATGTTAAGACCTAAAAAAGAAATTCTTAAATATACTTCAGACACGGTTTTCAGCAGCCTGATATTTATTAAACTAAGCTAAAATATAGAATAATGAACAAATGTACTTGAAATCCATAATTGAAGGTTTGATGCGATGGTCCCATCCCATCCCATCCCATCCCATGGGCTAATAAATAAAGTATTTGTAAGCGAAGCGAACGAAGTGGTGTGTGAAAGTGAGAGTTCTCTTACAGATTTTTCTTCCCCCAATCAGTGGGATCTGTCCACCCACCACCTCCATAAAAATGTTTTTTTTAAAAAGACTTGTTTAAAGCAGTAATAAAATAAAAAATCATGCTCCGAATATTTTTTTAATGTTAAAAATTAAATTCTAAATAGAATTTAATCTGACTCAAAATAACTGTTATTGTTTTTTTATTAAAAATTGATCCAAGAAGTAGATAGGATTAAGGTTGTCAATCCCGTTCTGTTTCGCCCGGAATAATCAAAACATTCCATATCAATTCAAAAAACAAAACAATTTTCATCTCATTTAAAATCTCGATTCGTTCTGGATTTTTCGGCTAAATTTCGGCCGGAATATTCCGGTTTCATTCCACATGTTCTGTTCCGCTCTTGAAAAGCCATTGAATCAAATTGAACCCTGTTCAATTTAATTAATTAAACCACCCAAGTCTAAAAGACTCTTTTTCATTATTATTTTCAATAACAATGATATTGAAAATAATATTGAAAATTTTTATTACTATTTTCATTAACAATGATATTAATTTTTTAAAATTAGATTTATTACTAATATATATGATTTATATTCATGTTGTTTTTTTTCATGTTTATACTTTGTAGGAATTTAAGCAAAACAAGAGATGCTTTAGATTCCATTAGCCTTGATAACATTGACCTAACTTTATATTTAAAATATTTATGTTAAAACATTTTACTTTCATAATATTTTGATATTTTGTTTAAGTTGAATTACTTTAAGTTAAAGATCTATTTAATCTTGACTATTTAGAAATATTTTAAAATTTGAAATTATATTTATTTGACATTGTGTCTGTATTGCATAATATATAGATATAGATAAACAACATGTCGAAATATTTTAAAATTAAAATATTTTATTTCAATTAAAAAAATTAAATATCTACCGAAATGAAATTAACAAACTTGGATAGGAGAATGAGAGGGAAGTTTTGGGTGTGCTTTTTTCCCAGCTTAAACACCAAGCTATGGGGGATGCCAGTCTTACTGGTAGGTCAAAAACGAACAGGGGAACAAAAAGGCAAGAAATTCCACCATAAAATGTCAAAAGCATCACCACCTCCTGAAGTGGGATTGGGTGAGGCCATGTTGCCCCCACACACCGACTACATCAATTCAGGCATTGAGAGGAGAGATCCAACTGGCTTAGATAGCCCAGTTACTTCTGTGGATTCTAAGTTTCTAACCTCCACGACATCACGTGGTTCTTAGTTTATATATATTATATACACAGTGGAAATTATAAAATAAAATAATTTAGAAATTTATTATTTGAAAATTTGTTTAGTATGAACCCAGAAAGAGTATGAAAATGGGCCACCATGTGTGCTTGCTTCTTGATTTCTCAATTTCTTAATTGGGCTAATATGGATGGGGGCCTTGTTCATATAAGCAAAGATATGGGCTTTTAGAGTGACCGACATTATATTGTACCTTCTTCTTTAATAATTTTCTGAACTTACTGTTGCTTTCAATCAACATTTATATATTCATTTATATATTTGTGGTTGGGTGTAACTTGTTTTTTATTAAAATTTTAATTGTTTTTTGATTAAAATTATTTTTTTAGTATTTTTGGATTGTTTTAATATATTGATATTAAAAATAATTTTTTTTAAAAAAATATTATTTTAATGTATTTCTAACATTTTAAAAAATTAATCTCTATTACACTCCCAACACTCACTAAATATTTATTCCTTTCTAATATAAAAAATTATTGGGTTGATTATACTTGAATATTATACTTGAATATTCATTAATTGGTGTATATATACATGCATCTATAAATTCATTCCTTTCTAATAAAAAAAATAAACCTTCCTGAATAATGAATAAACAATAAATTAATAATCTCAATTAAATAATATTTTTGTTTTATTATCACTTAAATTTGAAGTTTTCCTTGCACTCAATATATTATTAATTTATAGTTTGAGCCAAT
The DNA here is from genome assembly GCA_007827005.2 of Populus simonii. Lineage (NCBI taxonomy): Eukaryota > Viridiplantae > Streptophyta > Magnoliopsida > Malpighiales > Salicaceae > Populus > Populus simonii. The sequence continues at coordinate 4,132,709 of CM017475.2, read as the reverse complement.
TAAGTAAAAGATAAAATTAACTAATTCTAGCATGGCCATCTTGTTAAAAGTAACTAAAGTTTTTAAAATTGATTAAATTCTAAAGAAATCAAAAGTTAAAAATTATTTTTATGAATCAACCAGGCAAATATGAAGGGTATGTTCTTAAATTTATAGTAGAAAAAAGAAATTTAGTCTTTATTAATTAATGAACAAATAAATATTTAAAATATTATTTATTATAAAAAAGAATTTGTAAGTCACATGAAGTGTAATAGTATTTTACCTGCAGATTTCCTAGTCTTTGTCAATTCCTGTCTCGTACCGGAACCCTAGCTTGTGAAAACATCAGTAACAACATCATAGTTTTTTTCGCGATAATCACCTTGTTATTTTGAGAGAAAGATCATAGAGGAAGGCTTTGCCGTTGCTACTATCATTCGTTTTGCTTGGATTCAACTTCAACATCACAGCCGCTCAAAAACAAGGTATTCTATCATCATCATCATCATCATCAATTCTTACGGTTTCAAGCTTATGATCAATCGATCAATATGTGAGTAAAAGTTAGTGATCTCCTGTGTAACTAGATGGAAGAGTCTAAAGGAAGAATTCAGTTTGTCTACCAAAGGAAACGATATGGAAGAGATGATGCCACCAATATGGACATGGGAATCAGAGTTGATGCCTCTGATAGGATCTCTCGACTGCCTGATCACGTTCTGCACCACATCCTCTCCTACCTCTCAATTAGAGCTGTGGTTCGTTTCAGTGTCTTGTCCAAAACATGGCACCGAATCTCGACATCGTTCCCTGTTTCTGATTTTTCAGAAGACGTGCTCCTTCTCGGAAAGCGTTATGAAATCCAAGATTGGAAAAATAAATTCATTGACTTTGTGCAAGATTCTTTGCTTGCACAGCACCACCACAACACAAGATCACACAAGTTCAGACTATCTATGGACCTGGATTCTTATGATCCTCAACTTTCTTCTCGTGCTGACCACTTGTTGGAACTGGCTACTAAGTGTGGTGTTTACGAGTTTGATCTCAACTTCCAAAATATATCTCATTATTGTTTGCCCCAAGCCCTCCTCTCTGCCGAAGAAATAACTGTCCTTAGGTTAAACGGAAATTATAAGCTCTCCCTCCCTCGTGATGCCATAAACTGGCCCTCTCTACGTGTTCTTTCTCTGATGAATGTTCGTGTTGATGAGGCCATTCTTCAGAATCTCATCTGCGGTTGCCCTCTGATTGAAAAACTTGCTTTAGTTTATTGTTATGGTGTCAAAAGCATTCGTATTTCAGGATGTATAAAACTCAAGGAGGTTGAGGTGAATGAAGGCGACAGTGTTCTTGAAAGAATGGAGATTCATGTACCAAGTCTTCGAACCTTTTGCTACACAACTGGTTTGGTTAAAAGTTTCTTCCACATCGACATGACTGGTTGCAGGAATCTGGAGGTACTGAAGTTAAAGTTTTATAACATAACAGAAGTAATTGGACAAGTATTTCAGGATCTTATTGCTCAATTTCCTGCCCTTAAAGTCTTGGCCTTGAATTGTTATGCTACTTCTGTTAGTAGGATCAAAATTTCGAATCCACAGCTCGAGAAGTTACAACTATGGTCATCAGCTCTAACTAAAGTCACCATCACCAGTCCAAGCTTACATTCATTCAAACATTTTACCTATGGATTTCCATCTGCGTTTTCACTCGACCAATCAAGTCTACAGAAAGCTACCCTTCACGTTCACAAAGGCGCTCTCTATTCTTCTGATTTCCTCCAACTTAGGGAATATCTTGGAAATTTCAACCAAATCAGACATCTCACATTGCGCATAAACTATGTAGGCATCAGATTTATCCCTGAAACATTAAATAATATCTCCATTCCTGCTTTGCCTGATATCAAGCACTTGAAGCTTAAAATCTGTCCATCTACTGGAGCTAGTGGGAGTCTTGCTAACCTGAAAGATTACAGAGATATTGTTGATGGCTTACTTTGGGTTTGCCATCCAGAGACTATACTGCTCATATCAGGCTGGAGTTCTGAAAATGTATTTATCCAGATTCTTTGCGAAAAACTAATGCAGGGAGGAGAAAAACAACATTGTTGCACATCTTCCCATATCAAATGCTGGCGGCATGACTTAAAAGACATTCAAATCGAGCACTTGCAACGAAATGCAGAGGCAAAGGCTTTTACATGTGGTACTTTGTTAGAATCACTACCAAATCTTGCTCGAGGGCAAAAGATTAGATTCATTTTCAATTGGTGATTCATTTTATCCATGAAGGACAAGATAGTGTAGATTTATTTTAATTATTCTGGCAATATTTACGTTGAGCCTAGACAAAGACATAGACATCTATGAGTGGTAAGTTCATGACATCTTTGCTTGTTTTTGTAATTGTATCTGGAATTTCCTCAATTATGGATTAATCCTTTTCAATCATCACGAATCTGTTACTTAAACCTCCTATGTTTATGATTTATATATCAACATCTTATACGACAAACAAGATATGACTGATACTGTTTAACTAGATGAACGAGAGCATTAAGCAAGGAAGAGTTTATCTGCTTGCCTATCATTTCCAAACTAGCTTGGGTTTAACTTAGCCAAGTTCAATCTATTTTCTGGACTTTAAGCATTAAAATTTCCAAAAAGAGGAATTAGCATAGATAAAATTAATGAAGGAATATCAACAGTTCGATGTTGATATCCAAGAAACCAGCTACCAGTACTGAGATATATTGAAAATCTAAGCACATGAAGAATTATATGCAGTACGATCAGCATCAGAGAAATAACAGCGGAAATTAAACTAAAAAGTTCTAAGCAGTTTCAGTTATCTTTTATTTATTTACGACTTAGCAAAACATCCTAGCTATTACCCTGAGCCTGAAAATTCAACTTGCAACTTTCGTCTTCCTCTGATTCGAACCCTTGGCTCCACAATTCATTTATCTTTAACTTCATCATTTCATAGATGTTGTGATCCTCTGGTCCCAAAATACATTTATACTCTGCCTTCAACTCATCAATCCTTGATGCTATCGTTTTTAACTCTTTCTCACATCTGTCGAGATCATTTCTGAGTGCAGACAGTAAATCCTTCACTAACATCCCTTTATCAGGTTCTCCTTCACGCAATAGAGTACTTTCCAAACACAGAATGGGATCAAAAAATTGGAGAATGAGTTGATCAACATGGCTGCCTTCAATTAAGTTTTCCCTCAGTTCGATGCCTCTAAATTCATCATCCTGATCAGTATCTGAGTATTCTTCAGGAATGTCCACCTGCTTTAACCTTTTCAACCTTTTCACTTCTTCATCAGAAAATTCCAGTAGAACCAAGATCCTGTGAATTACCTTGGAGTTCTCATCTTTACATTGATATTTCAGAGAATTAAAGAACCCTTGAAACATTGTGTCCACTAAGTCAATCTCTGGCAACGAAAACATGAGATTAACTAGAAGATGAAAAAGCTCAGTTGCCAGTCTATCTACTTCAGCCTTGATTTCTTTGACAGTCTCCTAATCCTCATCTAATTCAATATATCCCCTTAACCATTCCGTGAGACTCTTTTTTGGTCGGTGTTGATCTTTCTCATCTTTAGTCATCAGCTTCAAATCACCTACTTCCTTCTTGAGTTGGTAACTGTCATCTTCACTTCCACTTTCGAGGTCAATTTTTTGCATTTCTTCTTCCAATCCTTCTATATTAGTCAAAATATCTCCAGCACCATCAGAACCTTCTTCTTGCTCAAGATCATTGGAGGAACTATATGCTATCCTTTCAAGGAGAGTCGTCTTCTTTACAACAACACCTTCTTCACTCCCTGTTTGTTGTTCTTGTTCTGTGGTTTCCGTGTCACTCTCCAAAGTTTGTAACAGTTCTTCAAACTTCGGATCGGATTCTTCTATATTTTCAGTACCTAGAAACTCTTCCTCGGAATCATCTTCCTGAGACTCGTTTTCTGTTTCTTCTTCATTATCTCCACTATAACCAGATAATGTCAGCGCCTCCTCTTCACCCGTTTCTAACTCAGCCAACATTTCATTCCCACTATCTTCTCCTTCCTCAGATCCATTACGATCAGCATGTATCTGGGAAGAATCAACCCTTTTTTTAATCTGAAATTTGGTTGTTTGATGTTGAGCAGAAAGTGCCAAGCTTTTAATCCCACCAGAAAGCTCACTGGATTCCTGAGTAGAATCAATCTTTGGGCTAATTGCTTCGAGGTTGGCTCTTTCATGTTGACCAGAAGGCGCCATTAACCCACTCCTTGTCTTTAGAACGTCTTGATTACTTTTCCTGACCGCATTAGAAAGATTCAGCTGTGGAGTTGGAAAGTGGATTTTTCCAAGAAACCGTTGTTCCTGAGAAACATCTATCTTTGATTCTTCTGTATCACCTTCTACATCTCCACTATGAACAGTCTCTAACTCAGGCTCAGGCAATCCTTTAACCTCACTATCTTCTTCTTTGTTTAACTCATCATTCTGACCAGCTTTCTTGGTGCTTTCAGCTTCAAGACTGGATCTTTCACGAGATTGAGTAGGATCATTTGTAGTTTGATCTTTGTCAGCCATTGATGATTCCTTAGCAGAACCAATCATTGAGCTTCCTTCAAGATTGGTTCCTTCACGTTGAGTAGAATACCCCATTAACTCACTTGGTGATGTCTCTATAGCATCCTGGTTACTTTTCCTGATTGCTTTGTGAAGATTCAGCTGTGGAGTTGGAGAGTGGATTTTACCAAGATCATTTGGATTTTGATCTTTGTCAGCCACTGTTGATTTCTTTGAGAGTGTTTCTTGGATGCTTTCTTGAGAGAGCGATTGTGAGAGTTTTCAAGGAAGTGGAGCCAAAATGTGGGTTTTGAAGAAACGGTTATTCTTTTATGGGTAACTGATTGTTTCACAGGCGGGTTATGTATTTAAATCCAATCTATCCTACAAATATATCGACATAAATAATCTGTTTTATTTATGGCCTTCGAGGAGCTATAAAAGGTGAAAATCTCTTGTACAGTTCTTTAGTAGCCATGAGAATAGTGATATCATCACCAACTATGATTATCGAATAGTTGGCAATTTTATACATAGCAATCCTGTCGAGACCTCTTCGTTAGTTGGGAGAATAACCAGCTCAAATTGGATTTCTTGAGTTCCAGTAAGAAAATCCAAATGCCAGCTTTTTTCTTCTCTTAGAGCAATCAGCACTGACATTTTATTAGGAGAAAGTAAACAGGATAAAACTTGAAATAGAAGATTACTGCAGTGCAATGCACAATGACATGTCTCCATCCAAAAGAGTTGGGAAAGGACTAACAAAACAAAAATCCTGACACCAAAAAAATATTGTTCTAGTCGAAAAGACAAGCTATCAACTCAAAATCAGCAGCATGAAGACCAGCATAGCTTAGCAGCAGCACTGTGGTATGTTGCATTAGAATGGAGGTTCGGTCTATCTATGACCCTGGATTTTGATGATGAAGAACTTTCGTCTCGTGTGATGATCTGTTGACACTGGCTACCGAAAATGGTGTTTCTGAGTTAAATCTCCACTTAGAACAAAAAAGGCAGATTTAATTATAAAAATGACGATGATGATCTTGATTTTTTCCGATCACACTTCTGTGTAGATTCATTAACTGTCTTTAAGTTAAGTGGATATAGCTGACTGACTATTGATCCTGAAGTCATAACTTGGCCTCTCTACGTCTTCTTTCGCTGAAAGGAGTTTATGTTGACGAAGAGGACATTATTCAGAATCCCATCTGCAGTTTATATCATAACTTGGCCTTCTCTGAATATTGAAGAATATATCTTCTCCTGCTTTATCTAATGTCAAGCACTTGAAGCTTGATACCATTAATAAAAACTCTCATAACTTTCGTACCTCACTTGAATTGAAAGCTCTTGTAAATGGCATATTTTGGGAATGTGATCCTGTGTCTCTGCTGCTTATATCACACTGGGGTTCCAACTATGAATTGATCGAGCTTCGTTGCCGGAAAATAACGCGCAGTGATTCCCTCATCGCATATTGATCGAGCTTCTTCCAATCCAGCTGCACGACCCAAGTAATTTTGCTGCTCAAAGTTGCTATCATGTGGGATTGCGACCCTCGATGTTGGCTGGCCAATTTATATTGTTCTAGGAATAATCATGCTCATGCATTGACGTGCAAGGTTTAGCAGATATGTTTATAGACTATATTGACAGGTTAAAACATAAAAAAAAAAAATGAACGAAAAACATTCTGTCTAGTAGCTCGCTCTACGCTATGTCACACATGTACATAATAATACATTATTTTTATGCAATTACAGGAGTGCAATCATAGGATTGAATGGTTCTCATTATATCATGCATTTGCTAGCTAAATCTTTTGTTGAAATTCCACTATCCTACCCCACTTGCATTGGCCGTATAAAATAGCGGTGGCCTTGCCTTGAAGAAGCTTGAAAAAATCAACTCAGGGGTAAGAAAACCAGTCTGTCATTTGAATTTAAAGTGATTTGGGATTTTTGAAAAACAAGAAAAAGCAGCTCTTTTCTTGCCTTGCCTATATTTAAATTTGATAAGCAACCTCGGTCAAACTGAACGGTGGCTGTGATTTCTGTACACAAAAATCTCCAAATTCGTGAAGGAGCACACCTCCAATGACAAAATACACAGAAGTGGCAGTTATAAATGCGAATTACAGAATAACCATAACCATGAATGAAGTTTTCTTGTATATGTCCTTTCTATAAGAACATCAATCGTTAGAAAACTCCCTTGCAAAAAATTACTGCAAGAAGATGTTAAGAATGTATAAACTTTAAGAGTATCAGTAACCAGATCTCCTTAAGTATGCTAATACGCCTAACCCAGCAACAAGAGCAGCACCTGCGGCAACAGCACTGTATGCAGAAGCCCATGCATCTGCTTGAGCATAATCAAGACTTTCTGAACTAGAACCTCTCCTTTGGCGTGTGCCTGTATAATCTAAGTGCAATCTCAGACCCTGCAAAGTTGATTGATGTAATTAATCAAGACTGCTGAGCTTCAAGATCCATTTAGCAAAGAAGGATTGCGGCAGCAAAACATGATTAAAAAATAGAAAAACACCTTTCATGCAAGCATTCACTGTTATTTCTAGAAAAGATCCAAAAAACGAGAGATCAAAGTTTAGGCCTTACTGGAAAATAAATTAAGCATGACCAGGACATTACATGAATCCACCCTTTTCCCTTAAAAAAAACAATAGAAGTTTGAAGAAAATATATATAACTAAAATATAATGAAAACATCAAATGATATTAATCATAGCTGACCCCTTTTTTATCCTTTTTAGACATTTTAAGTCACGAATAAGGCAAAAAGGAATGACAGGAAAAGAGCCCTCAGTCTTCATGAACTAGCTAAGAAAGTGGAACCCAAAACAAAAGGAAACTTAACCTCCATAGGATAAAAGAGGGGGGGAACTCTATTCATATTGTAGGTTAGGAATAAATTTAAGATATCAAAAACTAAGAACAAAAAGTATTAATGAGGGCAGTCTAGTTGGGGGGGGAAGAGAGTGCGCACATCCACTGGTCCAAAATCCATTCTTTTCATCTAAGGTACTCGTTATTCTATATCTACTCATATAAGCATATTCACAATAATATAATATTCTGTTGCCAGGACTTCCTGGTTTTGGTTTTTCTAGAATTATTCAGGTTACCCATTCTTTTCTTAATTTCTTTGTGCAACCATGTCCATATAAAATTTTGATAGGAAATAAAGGAAAATAAAAGAACTTCAAAAAGAAGTCTTTCATGTCTAGAGGATGATCCACAAAGAACTATTCTCAAATAGTTTACAAATATTAATGCCACTGCCACCAGTAACCCATTCACCAGGTAAGTTTGTCCCTTAACTTAATTATCCCACTTTTCTAAAGAAAAACATTAATGACAAGCAGACAGCTGACAATACCTTCAAACCAGCTGATCTTGCATGCTCTACAGCAGTAGTGAGGTCACTATCTGATGCCAGAACAACTTTGTCATGGTCTTCATCTTCATACTGCAGAACGCAACCATGAATTAGTATGAAATTAACAGAAAGAAAATAAATTATTAAGGCTACTGATCACACAGTACAAAGTCCATAAAATAAACCAGAATTTGAGGTAAGTTGTTGCGGTTAATATCATCCCCTAGCCTCTGAAGGATTGAAGTTATTAGATCAGTCAGACTTCGGGTCTCTACATCAAAAGAAATCAATAAACAAGGTCAGCTACCAATTATATGTGAGCCTTGTTTTCATTAAATGAAACCAGGATTTCACAGCATTCAGCCATTCACATATCCAAAGCCAAAAATCTAAATTTATGGGAATCACAAATATATATTTATACTTTCTAAAAGCAAGTCACCTGGCAGTAACTTGCAATGAAGTGTACATTCCATAAGCTATGCTAGATGCAGTGAGGAAAAGCAAATTCATGACCATCTTAAAAGCCTTGTATAGAAAGCAAAACAAATATCTTACCACAAGTAAATCTGTGCATTCGACCCTTTTTGTCTTCAATTTTAAAAGAAAAGTTGTTTGGCAACCCTGATGATGGATAGAGCAGAGATCTCGCCGTCTCTGTCCCTTCAGAAGCTATTTTCAAGGAACCTTCACTGCCATTTCACCAACTACGTGTAAGTAAACCCGGTAGAAGAAATCAAAATCTAGCTTAATATTAACACCAAAACATCTAACCTCCGCGTCTCATCCTCGTCATCATTAGGACTCATAGCCATGGCAGAATCCCAAAACTTCTGCATCATTGTGCTTGCAGTCTCATTATTTGCTCCAGTAGTATTCCCGACCTGATTAATGAAGGGATGGTATAAATGCTTTTATTCTTCTCTGCAATAATCATAGCATCTTATGTTTTTCCCAAGACCAATAATATAAATTTAAACATTATGAGGAGAGCCGGAAAATAAATTACCACATGCATGCCATCTTAATAATTTAAGCATGACACTCATCTACCTTCCCTGCCTTCACTTTTTGAAAAAGACATAGTTCCCAATTACACTTCTAAACAACACACACGCATAAGCCATGCACTTGAATTCTAACACAACAGTTTGTGAAGGCATAAAAGGCAGAGACCATCCTTCTCCAACTCCAAACTTCCATTCCTATTAGTGATATTAAAATCATCCACTACAATTAATTACTTTAAATTTTCTGGATGTCTTCACTCTTTACAAAATTTATTTGTGCATAGGAAGGAAACATGAGCATGGATCCGAATGCAGATATGTTGCCACATCAATTCTTAGAAGTTTAGGATATTATATGTAATGGATACATATTCAAAGTATCTTCAAGTAGCAGAATTTCCCTTCTATTTGTTATTCTTTTGATACATATAGGAAGAATTCAACAAATTTTCAAGAGTATGATATTGAGTACAAGCTGGAAACAGATAACTGAGGAATTTTGAAGAATACTTGCTTTTCAGAGCATGTTGTAGATGTTATCCTAAGGAATAATAATTCATTAAGTCAATGAAACTTGCAAAGAGAACATTGTAAAGCACTACATAGTCCAAGAAGGACACGAGCTTGGCTTACTGTGGCGACTGCAGCATGAGTGATATGAATCACATCAATGACAGCAACTATGTTCCCATCTGCATCCAACCATCCAAGGTCATCAGAAACCAAAATGACTGGCCAAAAAGCATTTCACTCTTCATCTAAGAGAATGGTACCTCTATCTACCACAGGAAGGTGCAAGAATTTCCCATCATGCATGGTGTGCAGAGCATCAACAATTGGTGTATCAATTGTTGCACATTCTGGATTGGGAGTCATGACCTGTAGAAAAACCCAAAGCAAGATGACCGACTCAACACCGACTCAACCACTTTCTTCCATTTATCTGAGAGGCATATTCTTCTGTAGTTCTATGTAAGGGTCCAAGTTTACATTTTGAGAGCCATTGCTTCACTCAAAATATGCTAAACAGGTATCTCATTCCCAAAGTCTCACTAAAAACATCCACTAAGATAAAACTATAATTGGATTATGGCTCTTTTTAGAAGGTACATAATCACATTCTCCTTACTGTTAGCAGATTCTATATCGTTGCAACTTGAAGGATACAGGACATACACAATTTTCTTTTGACAAATTCCCCTGGAAAGCCAACTATGCTATCTGAAAGAGAAATACCTTCTCTACAAGAGTTGAATCTGGAGGAAGATTTTGTGCTATTACTCGCATCAAGATATCTTTTGAACTGACAGAATTAAAAATAAAATAAAATGATGTATATTAATAATAACAACAAAACAAAAACTTCCTGCTATAAGATTTTGATGCAAACACAGATGACAGATGTAGTTTTTAACTCTATTCACTTGCTTGCTAGATGCAATTTAAAATTAAACTCACGTAAAAATTCCTCGGGGTTTTTCATCAACAGTCACTACCGCACAGCCTGATCGAGATTCAAGCATCTTCTTTGTCACCGCCAAAACAGTTTCTGACAGTGATACAGTTACAACCCTGAAAGATGCAAAAACATATCAAATTAAAGAACTGGCTGTCTATTTTGTCCACATATCCTCTAAGCAATTAGTGGTAGAGTATCCAAGATAAACACTCAAGGAGACAAAGTATTACCTACTTTGAATTCTCCGGTATTATGGTAGACAAAGCAGGCCTAAACATTCGCTCTCGAAGTGTCTCAATGAATGTATTGGGTACTGCATGTGAACCAAAAATTAAAAAATAAAACAAAAGTGCAAAGAAAAGTAAGGAACAAATTCTACTCTATGTTATGTTGTAACAAAGTAGCCAGAAAGACAAGTAATCCAAATGTTATTCAAAGGAACACTTTCACTAACCAGATATGGATGTCCCCCAATTTTTTTCAACACCTTCGACAGCTGCAGCAATGGCTTTTCCTTTTTCTGCAGCCCTTTCCATACGAGCAATAGCATCATATAAACACTTCGCTATGTCCAGTAAGGCAATAACCTCTCCATTCTCGACAACAGGCAAATGTCTGAATTTTCCTGTTAATTACTAGTATCAGAACCATATCCACATGGCATGATGTAACAGGCTTGCAAGGTTGACATGCATCTCAGTTTATTACAAACCTTGAACCATCTTCTGGAGAGCTTCCACAGCAAGAGTGTCAGAGAGAACAAAAACAGGGTTCCTAGTCATAACTTTAGAAACAGGTGTCTCCTCAAGATTGACCTCAGGAGCAATTACTCTTGAAGCTAAATCCTACAAAAAAGAGGAAATAAGACATAAATAAAGGTCCACATTAGGGTAAAGGAAAAGAAAACTTCTTTCCACTAGGGTTTTTTTTTTTTGACCCTGAAACATAAAATTTTAGTCACACCTTATCTGTAAGGATTCCACAAAGTAACGCATTAGAGTCGGTTAGCAATAAGGCATCAACTCTACGAGCAGCCATCCGACGGCAAGCCTCATAAATGCTTGTGCTCTCAGGAACTGTCAAGGCCTTTGACAAGCGCAGCCGTTTTACTGTGCGCTCTCCAGTTAGTCCCCTGTTTAAGATGTAGTTGCAAATAGAAGATTACATTAATGGTGATGTAGCAACCATTGCTGCTAGACCTTCCAGTGATCTATATTTGTCATGTGAACTGGATACCTGCCTATCTATCTACATAATCAGGGATCACTAATATTTCTCCTACCATGAATTCAATGTTAAAGTCGCACAAAAGATTGATTACCTAAACATGAGGCCAAGGCCATGCCTTGCGTTTTGTGATTTACTAAGCCCAAACATCCCATTACTGTAGTAGGGAGAAGCGTGAATAATAAGGGGATAGAAAAGAAGTGCATAGAGGAGTTGAATTATAGGTATATGCCTCTCCAACACTCCCATCCCCTTTCAGTTTTCCAAAATCATTAGAAGAACTCCTGATGATCGCATTCCATAACTTTATCAAACTATTCACTTTCATTGATCCAAAAATTTGTTATCCTTTCATTTCCTAAAAAATGATTAGAACCATTAATATACACGACATCAAGAACCAACCTAGAATCCAAATTCATCCTGTTAGGACACACCTCTCCACCATCGAACACATTTTTTCCCTCATGAACCAGACTAATATTGATTGAATCATTTCCATAGCTCACAATTGCAAGCAACAGACACCATACAATTCAAAGCTCTTCTTCTCCTATCTCACAATTTATAATCTCTACAAAAAAAAAAAAAACTAAATTATATGTAACAATAAAACACTAAAAATCAAATTTAAAATGCCCCAAACTTATTAATTTTTTTCCTTAAATCCTCTGCGTCCTCTAATTATTAAATCAATAAATAGAAATGAAAGTAAATTTCAGATTGAACGCAGAAACAAACAAAGAAGGAATCAAAATTCGCAATTCAAAAATAAATAATAAAAAAAACCAGAGGAAACATACATAGAGCGCGAAGCAGTGAGAGATTTCCTAGAAGCATCAGGACCTCCTCCTCCCTCGTTAGCTTTTTTCCTTCCATGAAACGACGAAGACGACATGCTTTTCCTCGTCGAACTTCCTTGGCTAGCCATCTTCACCACCGATAATAACAAAATTCAATATCAAAATTTTGATAATTCAGGGAAGAATCACGATAGATGAAATCAGATTCTTACTATTTATTTATTAATTAATTTCCCGGGAAAGTTCTCGCGAAGTCGGGATTTCCCGGGAAAAATGGACCGATCGACGAGGAAAGAGAGGAGGGAAAAAGGGTGCCCTAAAAATTGGAAATGGGAGAGAATTGCGACAGAATGGGATGCTCTTAAGTCTTACCTTATCTTTGCTATAACGGGAAAACGTAAGATTTTTTTTAATTTCTTTTTTTTTTACAAAATACAAGAAATGATTTTTTAAAATTTTTTTGGTAAAAACTAAAACATTATATTTAATCCTTTTAAAGCCCGTTTCTTTCTGCTAAAAATAAGCCGTTTTCTTTATACATTGATTGTATTTATAGGGATTCTTTTTTTATTTGAATTAAAATTAACATTAAATACGTAATCTAAATTATTTTTTTTTTATGTTTTTTAATTTATGAAAATGCTTAAATATATTAAATTATATAATAAAAGAATTTCTTAGCCTAGAAACTTTGGTTGAAACTATATTTTGATATGTTTTAAAAATATATTTTACTTTAAAAAATATTAAATTAATATTTATAGTGTTTTTCAATAATTTTAATGTGTTGATGTTAAACATATAAAAAATATCTAAAAAGATATTTTAATATATTTCTAAATAAAAAAAATTATTTTAAGAAAATATTTTACATCACAATATTAAATATCACAATACTAAACACACATTAAATTAATATTATGGTACTATAAAATTGACATTCATCATCAGTGTCATCCTAATGAAAAATATATTATTTGTTATTATAAAATTTAGATATTTTTTGAATTATCTGCGATAAATAAGTTTACCTTGAAAATATTGAATATTTTAAATAAATCAAAAGAGAGTTCAACAATATCTATTTACTTTAATATATAATGGATGCATAGGACGTGTTTGGCATGTCAATTTTATATATTTTGTAGAATATAACTGTGAGTAATATGATTATTGAGAAAGTTATTATCGTGATCGGTAGAAATTGGAACTGTTTGTTAATATATCTTTATTATATTTGTGAGAATTCAGGAGGGATTTAAATAATTTATCTTAAGACTTCAAACATCTAATCGATATGTACATAAACACACATAAAGTATATTAATTATATTTTGTACCAATATGTTGAATTAATTAGAATGGACAATAAATTTAATTTTATAAACTAAAACTATAATATAAAATGATAAACCTACCAACAAATTAAATAACATGTCAAGCAAAGTTTCATTTTATTAAAAAGAAAGCTTTATTAATTAGGGTTCAATTTCAAGAATAGGTGTGTTGTTATTGATGAAAGTAAGGGTATCTTATGTCAATTAAAATAAAGAATAAAGGCATAATCACATTCCCTTCTCCTTCGTTCTAAAAGGGCATCATGCACATTCCCCATTTTGGAGGGAATACAATATCCTAACAATTTTTTTTTTAGATTTATAGTTATTTCCGAGTGTGATAAAAGATTATTTTTTAAAAAGGTAATTTTTAAAGTTCATTGAAAATTAAATAAGAAGACAACAAATTAAATCAGGGTGCCCAATATCACCGTGGCATGATATTAATTAAATATTAATTATTTGAACTGTTAAACAATAGCAACTCGCTGGCTATTAATAAAGAAGAATATGCTTAACCCTAGCAGAGAGGTCTCCATTTCAGGTTGTAATGGAAGATAAAGGTTCTTTGCGTGGGAATTATTCTTTTTTCCGATGCACAGGATTTATTGGACAGTGTTCCCCATATGGTAGCGGAACATAACATGATGCAGTTCTTGCAAGAAAGGAATGGCGGTGATCAGCGTGAGTGAGGATAGTGTTCACGCTTTGGATCGCCAAAGGGGATCTTTGTTGGTTGATAGTGTGAGTGATCACTTAATAAAAGTGTTGATCTACGGCTAGATCCAGGATCAAGTGAAGCACTATATTAAATGTTTTTTTTGCAATCGTAAGCATTCTACGTAGGTAGGAGCTGTATTCAGATATAATTAGCAGAGCAGAACAAGGGATAGAGGCTGAAGAACAGGTGTCTTCTCACTTCAGCTTGGAATGCAAAGCATTCTTTTCGATCTTGTACCCTAGAATGTCTTTCTTCAATGTGGGTACCTGGTCGCTACACCTTGTCAGCCTCTACCCCCAACAAAAATAGCTTGAAGAACTGTTGGACGGGAGGCGCGGGAAAAACCACTGATCCAGAAGATGCTGATCCAATAGGTGCCTACCAAAAAAAAAGTGAAGGCTATGGATACCATGACCGATCACCATCAAGAAAGAAGACATCGGGGTTGTAAATGACAGGCTGACTAAGCCCGCTATATATCCTAATAAGGTCCTCTCCTGTGGTAGCAGCTGCTGCAGCTCAAAACCCAGGTCTCGATGTCACAAGCCGGCCCCTTCTCTAAAAGCTTCTCTGATTCTGTTGACATGAATGAAGCCATAGTAGGTCAAGAGTCGGTTTTTCTAATAAATGAACCGGCGATGAAGCTACTGCGAAGGCAACGAAAACTTAGAAGTGGAGAATAACTTGAAGAAATGATCTTAAGTCTTAATTTGTGTATATCCGAGGTGGTATCTTTTATCTATGGTCTTCGCCTTTGGCTTCCTTCCGCTTTGCTCACTTCGTAGACAGAAAGCTTCTCTGTGAGAAGTGTCGCACTCGACATCGCGGCGGCCTTAAAAATAATTCTCGATATATGGAAAAAGAACAGATTTCTGGCATCTAGTTCTTTTAGGGGAAAAGGTCTTGTATAAGGAGTCGCCACCTAGTATTACGGTCACTAGGAACCCTAACTGGTCATCAGAGATTCTATGGCTCGGGATTGGTTATGTAAAAGGGAAGATATTATCACCCCTTAAACGTTCTGCCTGAGGCAGACTGCATTGCTGATTTTGTCTTAAATTGCTAAACATTTATTCGCTTATGTTATGATGATTTGTTTATAATATTCCTGACTCTGGCGCCAGTGAATATTCGAGCTCAAATAATTCCAACTCTGGCGTTGGTAAAAATTCGTAGCTATAAAAAAAATTAGATCAATATTTTTTTATTCCCTACTCTAACGCCAGTGAATAAATAAATAAAAATAAATTTATTTTTACGCATGCACATATTTTTTTATTTTTCTAGCTAAATAAAATAAAATACAACGAATAAAAATAATATAAATTTAAATCGGTATTTTTATTCCTAACTCTGGCGTTAGTGAATACACCAATAAATTTATATTATTTTTATTCATGCAAACACATTTTTTCTATTTTTCTATTTTTTTATTTTTTTTATTTTTTCTATTTTTTTATTATTTATGTTTTTTGGGGCTGGGCCTAGCTTAGTCCATGTGGGGGCTGGGCTGGACCCAGCCAGCCCGGCCCGGTCACTGGCCCAAGCCAGTGACCCGGCTGGGCAACATAAAGCACACGTGAATTAAATCACGCGTGCATGTGCAGGTAAAGGGAGTGAATTAAAATGAAAAGTGGGGGAAGTGAAGCTTACTTACCTGGTTCGGAAAAAAATCGAAAGTAGTAGCAACGATGGTGCTGGTCACGGTGGCCTTCCTCTGCTTAGGTTCTTCCCTTCTGCTTTCCTTTGCTGCACCGCCTTTTCTACTTTTTTCTTGCGTTCCTCTGTTTTCTCAGTTCTTGAGATGAAGGAATTAAAAAGATGACGATGTCGGTTCTCTCGGGTGATTCTTCCTTTTCTGCTTGTTTTTTTTCTTTGTTTTCTTGCTCTGTTTTATTCTGTGTTATGCTTGAATTCTGGGACTAAACCAAAGCTGGGTTTAGTCCTCTGTTTCCTTCCTTTGGTGTTCGTTTTCTCCCCCCTGAGTCTGCTTCATTTCCTCTGCTATGTCTCTGTGCGTTTGGTGTGTTGAGCCTGTGCTCTGGGGAGAGGGGAAATTGGAATCCCCTAAGCTGAAGTTCTGAAAGAGGGCCAGCAATCTCTCCGGCCTGTTTCAGCGTTTCTTCCTGTTTTGTTTCTCCTTTCTTTTTTTCCTCTTGCTCTCTGCGTTTTTATTTCTGCGTGTCTCCCTGTTTTTCCCCTGTTTCCCCTGCTTTTCTTCAGTTTTTTCCTCCCCTGTGATTCCTCATCTTCTCTGGCTTTATAGCCAGAGAATATCAACCATTTGAAACGGCTTCAAAGCCATTACTGCCAGAAACGGCTCCTGAGGAAGAAGGCGAAGAAGGCGATGAACAGCTTCTCAAAACGGTGCCGTTTGTGCGATGGGAATGATTATTTTCAATTTGGTCACTGAATTTCTGCAATCGTGTAATCAAGCCCCTTTGTAAATTGTAATTGGACCCCTGTATTTCGGCGCGTTTTACAAACTAATCCTTGGACTTTAATCTGTTGCAATTTTGCCCCTAATTAACCCCAAACTTTGCTATTTCTTCAATTAAGTCCCTGATTTCATTAATTTAATTAAATCCAAAGTCCAATTAAGTCTAAAACTTATCAATTCTCCAATTAAGCCCCTGATTGGATTAATTAAATTAATTCCAAGCTTAATTAAGTCTCAAAACTTATCAATTCTTCAATTAAAACCCTTGATTGGATGAATTAAATTAATTCCAAGCTTAATTAAGTCTCAAAACTTATCAATTCTCCAATTAAACCCTTAATTGAATTAATTAAATTAATTCCAAGCTCAATTAAGTCTCAAAACTTATCAATTCTCCAATTAAACCCTTGGTTGAATTAATTAGATTAATTCCAAAGTTTAATTAAACCCCAAAACTTCCAATCATGTTGCCTTTAACCCAAATTTTAATTCATTCTTCATTTATTTCATTTTACTTGCTTTTCATCATTATTATTTTTTTCATCATCATTTTTTTATATCATTTTCAGTAAATGAAATAATAATAATAATTAAAATAAAGGGTCAAAATTTGGGTTATAACAAGAAGAATTCCCGGGTTGACATGCCCAGCTATCGATCTATCAACATAGAAAGATAAAGCTATATATCTCGACTCTCTCTACCTGTACCAATCTGGAAGTTTACACATAACCTTATGATACAGATCAGCGATCCTTTAATGCCGCTTGCTATTCTGCTGATAAAATCTCTCTCGCAAAGGTACTCAAAAGTGGTAAGGGATTTCTTTTTTTGTGCAGCTATGAAGCATATAGATGTCGTTTCTTTCTTTACATATTGTTTTTAAAACTATTTTTTATTTAAAAATATATTAAAATAATATTTTTAATTTTTATATTAATGAATTTTTTAAAAAAACTAAAAAAATATTATTTTGAGATTTAAAAAAAAGTAGAAGAAATGCTCATCTCGGTCCCACTAAGAAATTACTAATTCCCTATATCTGTCAAACAAGGCACTTCACATAAATGAAGTGGTATACATGTCGTACTGTACTAGCTACCTGTCCCGCGCCCCGTCGCTGGTTAAATAATTAAAATTTCTTAAAAGAACTCCTAAACAAAATAAAATAAGTGATGTTTTGTCCTGGTTATAAAAGAATCCAAAAATATTGGATCTTGGTGGTAGAAGGGTTTAATTGGGTGTTGATTCCTCGCGGGTCTGCAGATTCGCTCGCCCAGTGACCGCAGCCAGGCGCGTGGGTCTTTTCAAGTGTCACGGGGTCAATTTTTTGTCCCAAAAACAGACCTTGCCCAGAAATTTTATGAATATATATAAGTAGAAGAGATAAATAATTTTTATTTTTGATGGGTCATGAATTTTTTTTTTTGTATCTATTTATTTTTCAAAATGGATTAAAAAAATAACTAATAAAATATTATTAAATTCTCTTTGAGCACTATAAAATTTGTTCTGCACTTGCACAAATGCTCTATTTATTTGAGTTATATTTGATTTTTTTTTCCACATGCTTTGTTTCTTTTTTTTTTTTTATCATTTTTCATTTCAAAAAAAAGATAAAATAAGATTCAAGTTACATGAAGGATGTTAGAGATGAGGGTTAAGTTAGTAAAATAGATACAATTATAGAAGCAAAATAACTTCCCTTAAATCTTGGTAGCTAAAATTAATTTCATTAAACGCTCAATAAATTATAAAATTATGTATAGTAATAATAGAAAAATCAGATTCAAATAATGTAAATAAAATTCAATTAATGATCAAATGTTAACTTTTGGATTCTCAAAATATTCAAAACAAATGGCAATATTTAATTGGAAATTAAGATACTATATATATTTCTAATTAATTGATTTAATTGAAAAAATATATGATGTGCCCGATTAAGAAAGGATATAAGATTAAAACAATCATAGACAATAATTTATTTTGTTTCTATATTTATTTAAATCAATTATACATATTGAATAAGATTTTGTAGGTTATATCTTGGAAAAGGAATACACATCTAATATACTTTGTTTCTTTATTTATTCTGATTTTGTAGGTTATATCTTGGAAATCTAATACACATCTAGTATAAAGCTAGCGTTTGAGTGCTAACATAGGGTTATCTTTCATCCTCAAATTGGCCAAGCCTTCTCGTTCGGCAATACCTCTGCATCCTCCTCTATTAATTTCCCACAGGTATTTGTTTTCCCTTTTTCTTCTCTTGTTTCCTCTCTTTCTTTTCTTTAGCTTGATTTCTCATGGTACATGCATGTACAGAAATTCTATCACCAGTAATGGCCGACTTTGATCATCATGAGTCAGTTTTTTTTTTTTATGAATAAACATTTATTGTGAATGATGTTTTTTAACATTAAGATAAAGATTTGTGATCGAGGTTGATTTCTTGATTTTGATGTAAAAAATTGGTTGAAATAAGTTGTTTCTGCTACTTTTATGTCGAAAACTTGCAAACAAACAATATATCATCAATATTAATTCCTGCCTGGGCATGACCCACAATCCAAGTGGCTCCTCTCAAGCACATGGCCTAATTCGGTGTTAGGTCCTCCACAGTGCAGGATCTAGAGGTATTGTGGGTCCTATATATCTTGCTGGACCCAGAGGAGCTGTGGATACTGCCTGTGCAGCACCCAAAATCCAATTGGATCCTAATGGGTGCAGGATCCAATGGCCTGAACTGTTCGGCAGATTCCCACGCCTTACGCATCCGCTTGTTCTCAACTATTCCCACCTCCTGGGTGAGAAGAGCTACGTTTTGCTAGGAGCCTCCTTTTGCTTCTCCACGGAAACAACGTTGGACTTACATCTGTTAAGCATATAGCTAGCCTTCCTTCTAAGCCAGCTGCCGAATGCAGGACCCAAAATAACCATGGGTCCTGCATGGTGTACGACCCAAATGGGTGTTGGGTCCTGCAAGGTGCAGGACCCACAATATCTTTGGCAATATAATTTCTTTGCTTAAAAATATTTTTTTAAAAAAACAAAATTTTAAAATAATACAAAAACATAGAAAATATTAATAGACACAATCTTAATATATTTTAAAAAAAACTTGAAAAAATAATAGGAAAACATAGAAAAAAATCAATTTATCAAAATATGAGCTTTCAATTGACCCGGAGTAAACCAGTCAATCTGCCGGGTCAACCCAAAACTCGGGTGATCCAGCAAAAGTCTGGAAGGGACCTTTTTTTTTTTTTTTGCAATAGTGAATTTCTCCTACCCTAGACCCTTCGTTTTTTCATATTTTTCAAATACAAAATAAAGTGACATGATCGGTTAAAAAACCAAAAACTAAAACAATAGATAAAATATCCTCTTTTTTATTTTATTCAGAACTCTTTTCAAATTTTTTAATTATTTGACCCGCGGCAACGCGCAGGTCACATAGCTATTGTTACCTATTCGTGTGTGTTTGTATTAAATATAATTAATTAATTGTTTAATCATTTCTCATTGATATATTATACAAAGGTAATTTCATCTGATGGTATTTTCGAAGGGAAGTAATTAAACTTGTGAATTGAAGTTATAGTAGAATTCTTTAAATTCTAAGGGAAGTTAATTTTATTTTAGGTAGAAGGTTGCGAACTGTAGTAAAATTCATTTGGAGCTAATTTTGTTCAAAAACATTTTTTTTATATAACTTTTGGATTTTAGTTGCATTTAAAAGGTCCCAAACATAATATCTTAATTAGATCTCCAATCTATTTTTTGTTTTAATTACGTTTCTAACATAATATCAAAGAATTTTTAATTAGATATTTTTGTAAGTAAAATAACTAAGTAATCATTATGTAATTTCTCTTTACTCCATTAAATACCCAAGGATTTACTGGAATCTTCAATATTAGGTAATAGAACAAACTACGTAAAGATATGTAAGAATTTTATATTTGTTTATATAATTTGATTTTTCATGAGAGTTTCACATAGTTCAAGGTGAAGTGCTAGAGAATTTACTATTTTTTTTAATCAAGTCAGTTTTATATGATTGAATAATAAGGTGAAAATCTCTTGTACAGTTCTTTAGTAGCCAGGATAAAACTTGAAATAGAAGATTACTGCAGTGCAATGCACAATGACATGTCTCCAATCCGAAAGAGTTGGGAAAGGACTAACAAAACAAAAATCCTGACACCAAAAACATATTGTTCTAGTCGAAAAGACAAGCTATCAACTCAAAATCAGCAGCACAGCAATCATGAAGACCAGCATAGCTTAGCAGCAGCACTGTGGTATGTTGCATTAGAATGGAGGTTCGGTCTATCTATGACCCTGGATTTTGATGATGATGATGATGATGAAGAAGAACTTTCGTCTCGTGTGATGATCTGTTGACACTGGCTACCGAGAATGGTGTTTCTGAGTTAAATCTCCACTTCGAACAAAAAAGGCAGATTTAATTATAAAATGACGATGATGATCTTGATTTTTTGTCCGATCACACTTCTGTGTAGATTCATTAACTGTCTTTAAGTTAAGTGGATATAGCTGACTGACTATTGATCCTGCAGTCATAACTTGGCCTCTCTACGTGTTCTTTCGCTGAAAGGAGTTTATGTTGACGAAGAGGACATTATTCAGAATCAAGTCAGTTTTATATGATTGAATAATAATTTTGTTGAATAAAAGCAGAAGAAAGATCTCATTTATGATTGTGCTTTTTTGCATTTATCTTGCCGAAAAAATAGACCAGGCTTAGAAAGATTTGTGATCTCGGGTTGTTTTCTCGGTTTTCATGTGAAAAAATGGTTGAAATAAATTGAGCTGTTTGGTCCAAAAACAGCAATTCGATTTTTTACCTAGTTTCTAGCTACTTTTATGTCAGAAACTGGACAAACAAATAATGCGTCATCAACATTAATTTATGTTTTTAAAAAAAATAAGTGGAAAACAACATGTCATATGCCCCTTTCCTTTCATAAGTGGAAAACAACATCAATTTAGGTCAGGCACGAGGCCCTAGCCTCTAGCCCATGCGCTTGGCATACGCTTCTGGAGTGCCAAGTGATGGGCTCAACCCCTTTTCTCTTCTTGCACTCAAAATTTTTGACGTAGTTTTTAAGTAATATTATAACTTTTTATTTGAATTTTAATATTTTTTTAAAATTATTATGTATTTGATATGAATAATAATAATAATTAGTAGTAGTAGTAGTAAGTTACTTATGAAAATTCAATTAAAATCTCCTTTTGTTATTAAGATTTCTATTTGTTTTTAATAATTTCATCATTTTTATGAATTTGTTTTAGCTTTCAATGACATACAAAATATGGACATAAGATTTTCATTTTTTTTTTAACTTGCTTTACCAATCATGAATTGTTTTTTTTTTTTAACAAAACAATGATTCTAGTTAGAAAACAAATATTTTGATAAAGATAAACAAAAAATATATTAATAAAAAAATTATTTTAGAAGTAGCCAAGACTTCATTTGTTTTCCTTTTCAGTTTTGTTTGGAGGAGCGTTTTAGTTGATGGAATTGTAACAGAAAAATGATCCTGCAATATAACATTTCAAAAATTATTGTTTAGCTACGCAGAGACATGTCAATGTCACGAATTTGAAACAGATTTGTCTTGCTGACCAATGCCCACAACAAATAAATGTGCCGATTCTTTTTTTAACACGTGATCTCCCTCCCTCCCTCTCTCTCCCTCTCTCCCCTCTCCCCTCTCCCTCTCTCCGTGGTTTACTGATACAAGCAAGCAAGAAAAGAAGAGGAAAAGAAATCCCTCCCCCAAGAGCCCAGCAAGAAAAGAAAAGAAAAGGAAATCTCTCCCCAAAAAAGAGCCTTCTCCCCAGCAAGAAAGGAAGAGAACGAAATCTGTCCCCAATGAGCCCAGCAAGAAAAGAAACGGAAGTCTCTCTCAAAAGAAGCCCTTCTCCCCTCCAAGAAAAGACAAGAAAAATGAGAACTCTCCTCAAAGGGCCCAGCAAGAAAAGAAAAGGAAAGGAAATCTCTCCACAGAGAAAAGGAGCCAATAAAGAATTTAGTACGATTTGCAGCAATACTCACAATATCTGTGGTTCTTGCAAATGCATTCATCCCTAGGGATGTCATTATTCCTAGTGAGTTTTATCATTTAATTTATATATACTCAGTATTCAAATGTTTTTCACTCCTCATTTTTTGCTTTTGCTTTGCCTTGCAGAGACTCATGGAAAAGAAAAAATCAACTGTGATACCATTCAAAATAAAGATGTTCATCCAACTAAAATACATTTTTGGTTGGTTCATACTTGGCCTTTAGGGTTTTGCTCAAAGAATAGATGTCAATTCTCACCTATTCCAAGCACCTTTACCCTGCATGGTTGGTGGCCAGTTAACGAGAAGGGACAAACTCTTAAACACTGCGGTAGTCAAAGTCTTAGATACTTGGCAAGTCACAATTTCTTTAGCTTCTTTTTTCACAAAAAAAAATAATTAAAAATATTTTGACTTGGCTTGTTATTTTTTTTTAATAACCTGCCTAATAAGTTTCAATGTAAAATCTAAATTGTTATTAAGTAAAATGAGAATATTTTTTTGCATAACATTAGATATTAAATATTTGATAAATGTCTGTGTGACTTACTGAATCAATAGACTTCCGCTTCCGCAACGAGATGTTACAGCATTGGTCAGATCTTAAAAGGGAAGCAGCTGACACCAACCAGTATAGATTTTGGAATCATGAATACAACCGACATGGAAGCTGTACCGATTTCATCCCTAAAGAGTATTTCAGAAAAGCCTTGGATATGAAAATAAAAGTCGACATGCTTACAGTGCTGGGAAATAATCAGATTAAAGCCGGTGGATTTTACTCAAGGTCTACAATTGAAGAAGCTTTTCAGAAGAAATTTGATACAACTGGTTTTGGAGTAAAATGCTTTTGGAAAGAAGGTAAGAGAAGGTTGATTGAAATAAAAGTATGCACTAATAGAACTCACGTCATTCCATGTAAATGGTTTGAAACACTAGAGTGGAGGACTTGTGGTGGAGAAGAAATATGGCTATGAAACAAAGAAAAACTAAGCTGGTAAGCCCATTTCTAACCTATTTTACCAAGTGCAACAAATTTAATTACTGAGCTTTATTTATAATGCCAGGCAACTATCTTCTTCAGGTTCTGCAATTGCATGTGGGACTGTTTCTGCAATTGCATGTAGTGGTTATTTCTCCAATATCGGAGCTGCTAATCTGATCCTATCTTTAGGAAGTGAATATGTTACTGTTTTTGATTTTTTAGGCAGCAAAAGTTTCTCCTTTTAGACTGTTGTAGTCTTGTTGAGTGCTAATTGAAAGGTTGTTTTGTAGTCTTGTTGAGTGCTAATTGAAAGGTTTAGATGCTTTTCAAAGAACTACGGTTACTTGTTATCAAGGATTGCTGATACTGTCTAAAATTAGAAATGAAATACTCTCGAGTAGAGGTAGTCAGACTTGTAAACACAGTGTGTTCATGCTAATACCAGTGACCAACTCTCATGCAGCTTCCTATATAGTTTAATTAGCCAACAAAATATTCCAGTCAGAATCTTTTTCAATATTTTATTATTTTGAAAAACATAAAAAAATAAAATAAATTTTCGTGAATAGTCTGGAATGCTGAAGCTGCAATGGCAGGTGCTCACAATTGTGGAAGACTTGTAAAAAACCCATGAGTCTGGAAAATCTGAATATTCATAGAATAGATTAAGATTGAGTGATAAATAAAAATTGTTTTGACTTAGTATTTTGAAATATATATCCCAAAATATATACAAAAATATATACTTGAATTTTAATTGTGAAATACAATGTGACTTTTTATAGTTTTTAAATATTTGACCAAAATTAAAACAATTATTTCTTTTCATTATTTTTAATTTTAAACATTCAAAAACATTAAACAAAAAAAAAACAATCAAACAAACGCGCGCGCACACTCTCCTCTTTTTACTATAATTTACTCACACCCACAATTACAGGTTTACAATGCAACAGAAATTTAACATGCTAACAATAATTTAAATACACATTTCAACATCTAAATCTTACAAAATGGACTCGGGAACAGTGCTGGAAATTCTGGCCGTCGCCGGTAATGTGAAAAATGAGGGGATCGGATAGATCTCCTCCTTTCTTCCTTTCCTGTGCCAGCTGTGTCACCGATGGAGACCTGAAAAAGAAAAGACGCAACAGCAAGTTTTGGTTTCCTTTCCTTCTCGTTTTTTGATCTGCTTCTCTCCCTACAGATCTGGTTTTTTTTTTCTTTTGGTTTCGCCTTCTACTTCTCTGTTTCAGGTAGCCGGCGGTAAGACCAAGAGGCCGCTGGCGTGACTGGTTTTTTGCTAGGTCGGGTCGCGGTGGAGGGAAGAATGGTTGAGCTGCTGGTGATATTTTTGGTCGTGGCCGAGAGAGGGAGAGGCTGTGGTCGATGGTTTCGGTTGGAGGAGGAGGAGGAGCTGGAAGAACAAGGCGGACAGATCCGGGTTTATGAGGAAGTGGTGGCCGGATAAAGGGGAGGCAAACCGAGGACTGCTGGTGGCAGGGTTGGGTTTATGAGGGAGAGGGAGATCGGGGTTGATGGCAGCTGTTGGTGCAGTGGGGGACGGCTGGTGATGGAGCAGAAAGGTGAATGGCCGAGAGAGGAGAGGCTACAGCGAGGGAAGGCTGGTGATGGTGAGGCTTTTTCGGGTGTGGACATCCATTTATAAGTGGAAAAATTTGTCCTCTTTCCAAATTGCTTGGTCACACAGTTTTTGTCCCTCAACGGTTTTTTACAGGATTACAGTGTGATAAAAATAATTATTTTTTATAATTATTTTTGATGGGTCATAACTTCTCAAATCAACCCCATTTAACAGACAAAAATCATAACCGAAAATAGAATTATCCCAACTCCATGTTAGGCCTGAGCACTTCCATGCCCAACTCCATGTTAAACCTAGACGCGTTCATGCCCAATCTCATATTGGATCCGGACACGTTCGTGTCCACCTCGATGTTGAACCTGAATGTCTCCACGTCCAATGACACTACCTTGAATTTGGCTAAATGCCCAGTTCAAGTTCTTTGAACTTGTCTAATTATCAAATCTAAGTATATTAGACCCGGTAGGCGTGCTGGACCATGCTACCTTGACTTGCCAAGTACCAAGTCAAGGTGTATTACTAACTTATATAAATCAAACCAATTAATTTCTTCATAGATCAATGAATTTATTACTACTATATATATAATATATAAAGGCTTGATCTATTCAATCAAGTCTAAGTAATAAAGTGGATTATGATAGAATAAGTGCTTATTTGGGAATCTTTATTTTAACTGTGACTTCAATTTTTAGCTGTGGTTATGATTTTTAAGGGTTTGATAATACTTTTAAAGCTAATATTACAGTCATTTTCGCATGTTGCTTTCAGAAGCTATAATTTATAACTTTGTAAAAGCCACAGCTAAAAACCACTTCTTTTCTAAATTAGCCCTAAGTATATCATAATGATTACTCGCTAATTCAAAACAGTCATCGTAAAATGGATGAATTTATCATATTAATCCACTCATATATATTAGACATCAAAAGTAGAAGAAATTAAATGTTAATTGCACAAAACAAAGAAAGGAGACGTTTTACTATGGAGCACATGGGGAGTTGGGAACAGCGTGTCACGTGTGATACAAACAGTGTTAAAGAAAAGGGCCCATAGAAAGCATAGGAAATGGCAAAAGGGGTACGAAAGATAGAATCGCAAAAGGGCACTTCGTCGCTGGGCATGACAGTGAGTTTGCAAGAGAAAAGAAAACAAACAGAGAGTGCCTCATGCCTGTGAGACTGACCAACTAATGTTGTATGACACAAACAAGCAAGAAATCAAGGATCTTAGATTTAAAGGAACTGGTGTCTGCTCTGAAATTCTTGTTTACAGGGAAAGCTTGGTTTCAATCAAAGATGGAATTGGGTGCAGGCAACATGAAGAACATTTGCCAGAACACAGCTAAAATGGAGCCACGACTAGAAAACAGGAGTCTTTTTTGTTCAGTTTAGCCAATTTTATTTTTCTTGATGGTTCTAGGGAGCAACCATACGATACGTATGATATCAGACAACTTCAATTTTTTTTAATGAAAAAAAATGCATAAACATGTGTGTGAATGATGTTTTTTAACACAAAGATAAAGATTTGTGATCTCGGGTTGATTTCTTGTTTTTCATTTGAAAAATTGGTTGAAGCTCTGCACTTGTATGGATGCAGAAAGTTTCAAAAAATTCCAGATTTACCTAGAAGTTTATCAACTTTGGATCTACGTACTAGAATGCACATCACTGGAAAGATTGCCTGATTTGTCAAACTGTTATCTATCTCTATTATTAATGGTCTGCAACTGCCACAACCTAAATGAGTCCCAAAAATTGGATTTATTAACAACCTAACCCGCAGTCGTCCACTTGTCAGAGTTCAAAGATACCACCCTGCAGGTTCTCTTTTTCCCCTTACACGCACACAAATACGCATAGCAAATATAAATACGGATGCATATGTTTCTAATACTCTAAAATGTCATTCGCAGGTACAGGAACGGATAATGAAGGGTGTAGGTGGTTTTTTCCTTCATGGGAATGAGATTCCAGACAACTTCATTCAGAATGAGGGTCCTTCAGTGCATTTTGATGTCCCTCAATTTAATGGTGATGACTTTTTGGGAGTTAATGTGAGCTGCGTTTACTCATCCTTACGTGATGATTTTGTAGAAAATTGTAGTGTCAAGTTTGTTAATTATTCAAAAGGTTTTAGGAGGACGATAATTCTAGCTATTCCAATGGTCCAAGGACATAACATTTGGAAGGGATCACTGTTCAACGAGGACATCAACTTGGGCAGTAAGGGTAAGGTGAAGATTGAGATAGATTTTCATGTCACTGTGAAAAAGACAGTGGTCTCTCTGTCATTCAAGAAAGATATGTATGCCAATGACTACGCTGGTGCAGAAGAGTTAACTGAAGAAGAGACAGGGCTCTAGTCTAAGAGAGGTCTTTGTTATACAAGAAATGAGTCCTGACGATGAGGCATAGACGGATAGAGATAATTGGTATTAGAAGCATCATAGTAATCATCCTTAATCACATGAAGTTTGCTTAGCCAGTTACAATGGGTGAATGATGTTGGAGGATGGCTCGAGCTAAACACAACCAATTCTTCCAATAGTTTGACGGCGGCAAATGTTTTCTTGCAGATGTCAGGGAAACTTTTCAGCAATCTAAGAGTCAGGGCAGACTACGAAGAACAGCTGCTTTCAGATACCTCGAAGACAAACAAGATTAGCATAAGCAATGTTGCAAAAGGAAATAATGTGATAAGAGAAAGGCTTCGCAATAAAAGAGTTCTACTTGTAATTGATGATGTAAATCAGCTGGATCAACTAAACTATTAGCCAGGAATAAAAACTGGTTTGGTTCCGGAAGCAGAATAATTATAACACCTAGGAATGAGCATTTACTCAGACAGCTTGAAGTTGATGGGATATAGGAGCTATTTCGTTGGCATGCCTTTAGGGAGAGTTATCCTGATAGGAATTATGAATAATACTAAAAATAAAGCAGTTGCCTACTCTAGAGGATCTCCACTGGCTCTTGAAGTTTTGGGCTCATTTTCAATTGGTAGAAGCATGCCTGAATGGAAATGTCAATCGCAAAAGTTGAGAAGAATTCCTCGTCATGAAATTCATAAAAAGCTTCGAATAAGTTTTACGGCTTGAGCGATGACAGAGAGAAAGACATATTCCTCGATAAATCACGGTTCAAAAGTGTAGCAGGAGAACCATGAAAGTACATCAAAAACAAAAACAAGAACAACAAAACTTTCAGATAGTTGGAGCATCATAAATAAAGCTTATTAATTAGATTTAATATACTTGATAAAAAAAGTTTGAAATGAGCCTACCAGCTTGATTTTTTTTCATTTTATAACTATATTTCTTTTCTACCACAAGTTCCACACTCTTACATTTTGGACCGTTAGCATGGAATGATATGAGTTTTATAAGTACATACTTTGATTTTCGTCAATCTTTTTTTTCTTTCCAAAAGCATTTCACTTCGAAATCAGTTGTATCAAATTTCTTTTGAATAGCTTCTTCAATTTCAGACCTTGAATAAAATTCACCAAGTTTAATTTGATTATCTCTCAAAACTATTAATATATTGACTTTCTTTTTTATATCTATAGCATTCTTAAATTACTTTTTATAGATGAAATTGGTTTTGCAATAGCTTCCATGTCATTTGTATTCATAATTTTAAAATATATTTTGATATTCTTTATCAGTTGTTGAAATACTATTAACATGAAAATCTTTTGATACAAATTGCATCTCACACAAAAATTTATCTAATATTTAATATCTAATTACCAGGCAAGTTATTAAAAAAAATATAAATATCTATGTGAGATACACTTTGCATCAAAAGATTTCTATATTAATAGTATTTCATCAACTAATAAAGACCAAATTAGATTTTAAAATTATAAATACAAACGACATGGAAGCTATTGCAAAACCAATTTCATTCATAAAAAGTATTTCAAAAAGACTATAAATATGAAAAAAAAAAAAAGTTAACATGTTAATAGTGTTGAGAGATAATAGTGAATTTTACTCAAAGTCTAAAATTAAAAAAGCTATTAAGAAGAAATTTGATACAACTGGCTTCAGAGTAAAATGCTTTTGGAAAGAAGGAAAAAAATAGTTGATAAAAA
The DNA here is from genome assembly GCA_007827005.2 of Populus simonii. Classification (NCBI taxonomy): domain Eukaryota; kingdom Viridiplantae; phylum Streptophyta; class Magnoliopsida; order Malpighiales; family Salicaceae; genus Populus; species Populus simonii. The sequence continues at coordinate 4,102,947 of CM017475.2, read as the reverse complement.
TCAAAGTTGTACTGATAGAATTTACGTCATTCCATGTAAATGATCTAAAACATGAGAATATAAAACTTGTGGTAAAGAAGAAATATGGTTATGAAATAAGAAAAATCAAGCCGGTAAACACATTTCAAATCTTTTTTACCAAGTGCATCAAATCTAATTACTTAGCTTTTATTTATAATGATTGGCAGCTATCTTCTTCATGTTCTATTATCCTCATTTTGAATGCACTTTCAAGGATCTTCTACTATGCTTTTGGATTATTTCTGTAATTACATGTGGTGGTTGTTTCAGCAAAATTAAAGCTAATATAATCCTATTTTTAAGTATCTGAGATTATATTGAACTGAATGTTACTGTTTTTGTTTTTTTGGCAGCGAAAGTTTTTATTTTTGGAAGGTTGTTGTCTTGTTGAATGCTAATTGCAAGATTGTTTTGGTTGTTTCTACTTAGATGCTTCTCGAATAACTGTTGTTACTTGTTATCAAAGGTGAATGGCAGCTGTTGGTGGTGGCTGGGTTGGGTTTGCGAGGGAGAGGGAGATCGGGGTTGATGGCAGCTGTTGGTGCAGTGGGGGAGGAGCTGGTGATGGAGCAGAAAGGTGAATGGCCGAGAGAGGGGAGGCTACAGCAAGGGAAGGCTGGTTCAGGTTAGGCTGTTCGGGTGTGGATATCTATTTATAAGTGGAAAAATCATGTAAAAATCATGTGGTTTCTCTTTACTCATTAAGAATTCATGGATTGATTAAAATATTAATATATAAAGAAATGTAAAAACTGTGTATTTTTAAAGTATTTTTACCCTTTTATTTTACAAAGAGCATAAAACAAAGTTATTCTTTATATAAAAAAAAAACACGTACGTGTTATTATAACTTTGCATATGATTTTACTTTCATAGCTTTTACATTTTGTTAACATCTATCGAGCTCATACGAGTACGCAAAAAAAAATACCAACAACTTGGATCTAGTACAGCGGCTAATCACGGACAACAAATTTTAGTACGTGATTAATAGCATGTTATCAAAATAAATAAAAAAACATAAAAAAATAATTTTAAACAAAAATATAAAATTTAAATTTTTGAGAAATAATATTTTGGCCGCATTGCTAAATATGCTCTAAAACAAGATAAAATAAATTTGAGTTATTATATATGGAAATCGGAAAGGAAATGATAACTAATTCCTAGTATTATATATACACATACTAGCATATTAGCATGCGCTCTGTAGTGGGTTAATAAAAATAAAAATTTAAATGTAAAAAAAATAAAGTGTATAGAGAATATATTAGGTGCCTTGGATCTGGCGGCAACCCAACTCTTTTAGATCCTACCAGCAGTAGAGCCCAACGTTATTAGGCCATGCAAAGTACCTCATTAAATTTTTTGATTTTTAATTATTTCCTTCAACTGCCTCGTTAAATTTTTTAGATCAGTTTTCATTTGAGAACATTGTTTACCATTTTATTTGTAAGTAAAGTTATAGACTTCGATTTTAAGTATGGCTTGACTCAATGAAAGGTAAGACACGGTTCTACAACTCTACTGAAGGATATAAAGCCCCATTTTGCCCTTAACACCCCTGAAATTATCCGTTATAGTACTCAACACAATATGTCTAGTACGAGATAGTTCAACCCTTCTTCTATTTTCAGTTCATATCTGGAGTTTTATAACTTCAAATTACACAAGGTCGGTTTTATTTAAAAGATAACATTCATACCTACAACCTTTGTGAATTACCCAATCTGAATTTATATCATTTGGGTGCCCTAACCTCAGCTGAAAGGTGGGTAACCGAATTGTTCATTCCCAATACATGGATTGGACAACCAGTATTTCCCTTTCCCTACTATCAATAATCTAGCCGAACATGCCTAAGGAAAGACACCAAGGATGTTCTTTGATTTAAATCATAATTAGCATGCTTTTGATGGTTAAACACAAATAAAGCCACCATACTTTCCATTTATTTCATTCTTGCTAACCTAATTTAAACAAACGTTCCAGTAAGGTTACAGTTTCTCCTAACTCAATCAAAACTAATACAATCCACACAGTGAAGTTAACCATCGTTATGTCATGCAACACATATCAAAAACTCAGAGCATGTTAATAGATAGATCATTCTAGATCTAAACAAAATCATATTGACCTGAAAATTAACAAATATTATTTACCGATGAATCACTTCTCGTTAGAATCTCTAATCCTGATCGCCTCCCTTACAAACGAAGAGCTCATCAATATGACTCACGTATCCAAAATGTAGTAAAATTCATCTAGAGCTAATTTCGATTAAAACAATTTGTTTTGTTTTAACTTTTGAATTGTAATTATATTAAAAGTCAAAACTCCCTCGGGATTAAATATGGAGGGCAAACCTCAAAATGTCCCCAACCTAAAGGGATAATTTCAATTAGTTTCCAACTTATTTTCTTTATCTCGATTAGGTCTTTCATATATTAATAAATTCATAATTAGATTTTTCGGTAGTTAAAGTTAACAAAATGGTTAGGTAATCATGTAAAAACCATGTGATTTCTCTTTACTAATTAAAAATTCAAGGATTGATAAAAACATCTAATATCACGTGATAAGATAGACTATATAAAGAAATGTAAAAACTACTTTGTGTTTCTTTACGGAATTTGGTCTATCATGAAAGTTTCACGTAATTTAAAGTGAAGATCATAAGGAATTCACTTGTTTTTTTTATGACAAATGAAAAATCAAGTGAGATTCACGTGAATACATAATATTTTTTTGTTAAGTAAAGGTAGATGAAAGATCTCATTGAGAATTTATTGATACCTAAAGGGAATTAACAGAGATGAAAAATTGGTTAAGGACCTAATCTAAACTGTTTTAGAAATTGAGGACTTCTATGAGGTCTGTCCAAATATATACCATTGTTTAGACATTTTTTCCCGTGGGACTTCTTTTGGTGCTATTATTCTTTTTTTTTTCTTTTCCTGTTAGGTGGCACGCGCTACGCCGCTGACCAACTTTTTATTTTCATAAAAAATATCAAAAAAATATAAAACCGAAAGTGTTAAGTCTGGCTGCAACGCCGAATCCAGGAGCTTCGAGTCTAGCTACAACACCAGACCAAACAATAATATTTATAATATAAATAATAATATTTAACTTGTCTCCCTAAATTTTTATATTTTTTAATCTTTAAAAAAAAGATTTTTTTAAATAGTAATAATAGTATTTTTTTAAAATTTATTATGATAATAATAACAATATTAATAATATTTTTTAATTGTACATTTCAAATCAAATTTAAGGTAGTTTTTCAATATTGATAATATTTTTTTTCAAATTTATTAATTATTTTATAAATAATATTAATTATAATAAAAATAAAAATATTGATAATACTTTTAATTATAATTATAATAAAAATAACAATATTTATAACACAAATAATAATATTTAAAAAACTAAGAGCCAAGAACCTTGGGTCCTGACGTTGGACTCAAGAGACCCATTAACCTTAGGTCCTGATGCGTAACCCATTACCCTTGACAACTGATGCAAGACCAAAATTGGGTCCGGGCTCAGGACCCATTAGTCTTGGGTCCTGACGCCGGAATTAACCTTGGGTTGGGTCCTGACGCAGGACATAAGAGAATTGGGTTAGAATCTAGTGCTTTTAGTTCCCCAAACTTATTGAGTCATGTTGTACAACCGGACCCAAAGTTATTTTGAGTTCTGCCCCCAACAAGACCCAACTCTAATGGGTCGTATTGGGAGCAGGACCCAATACATAATTTATTTACATATTTAATAATACATATAATTCAAAACTACTGAATAAAAAATCTAAAGACAATAAAACATTGATAAAACTTTAAATCTCATACACTATTGTTATAAAATTAAAATATCTTCTACTACCCAAAATAATATTATATTATAATATTTATAAATTATTTTTTAATGAATTTTATTGTTCGAAAATTCTCTTATATAATATAAATATATAAAGAATATGATGTGAATCAAAAATTTATCAAGAGCTCCATCAACTTTAATATGATAATATTAGAGGAAAAAATAAAAAATTTCAAATTTTTTTCAAAGAATTTTTAAAACGCAAAAACAAACATATCTTAATAAGAAAATTCAATACAACCTCAAATGAAAAAAAAATTATGATCACCCAACTTTTAAACAATATAAAAAACACTTCCATCAATTTATTTTTTCTTTACTATATGGAAAAAAAAAAATACATGAAAAAAAAAGAAAAAAAAATTGAAAGCATTGGGTCCTGCTACGAACAGGACCCAAAGCTATTTTGGGTCGTTATGGAGTAGGACCCAACTCGAATGAGTCTTGCTGGGCAGGACCCAACTTAATATATTCTCCTTGAATCTGACTGTACAGCTAGACTCAATGTATTTAAAAAAAAATACAAAAACATCAAAAATATTAATTTGAAGTAAAGAAAACAATAAAAAAATTTCAATTTTTTTTCAAAGCATTTTTTAAATGCAAAAATAAACATGCTTTAATAAAAAAAATTCAACACAACCTCACATTTGTAAAATAATTCATTTAGCTGACAAAAAGGGTTCTGAATAACATCATGAGTGTGGATATGAAAGCATTTTGCAAGCTGCCAAATCTGAGACTTTTCCAGCTTAATTATGTACAATTCAGTGGAAGATGTGAACATCTTTCGAAAGAGCTGAAATGGCTCTGTTGGCATGGATTTACACTAGAGTTCATACCAGATGACCTGTATCCAGGAAGCCTGGTTTTGCTATTGATATGAAATATAGCAACCTAAGAGTAGGGATTCCATGGTATGTGAATTAGACCTTCATTCAATTTATCAGATCTCAGAATTCAGTTTGCTAAAATCTAATGCCTCTTTATATATATATATATGGAAATTCATCATGTGATGTCCTTTTCTTTTCATGCATTCTTGTTCACCAGTTGCTTGATCGGTTGAAGTTCCTTAATTGCAGTCACTCCCATTTCCTCAGACAAACCCCAGATTTTTCGAAACTACCCAATCTTGCGGAGTTGCAGTTTCAAGACTGCGAAAGTTTGACTGAGGCTCATCATTCTATTGGAATTCTTGAAAGACTCGCTCTGGTAAATTGAAAGAACTGCAAAGAACTTGAGCGCCTCCCGAGGAGTTTCTGTAAATTGAGGTCTCTCCAAGCTCTCATCCTCTCCGGCTGTTCAAAATTTTAAAAATTGTATGATGATGAATTTCTTATAGATGCAGTTCATCACACGTAGCCGCCGGGAGATTTGGAATCCTTGAAAATTCTCCTTGCCAAAAGCACTGCTACAAGACAGGTAACATTTTAGCATAGTCCAATCACTACATCAACCCTTCAACCAGTAGCCTGAAGATGTGATCATTAAGATTCTCTCGTTGTTGCCTGTCAAAACTCTATTGCAATTCAAGTGTGTTTGCAAGTCATGGCATGGAATTATTACTAGTTCCAATTTCATTTCCTTGCACCTGAACAACCACTACAATAACATTAAAAATGGTCATCTCTTAGCTCACTTTACTTCCCCTCAGTTGATTGAGTTGTGCCAAGACGAATCACTCAGACTTATCAAGGCTGACTACCTCTACTCAAGAGTATTTTAGGGAGTTCTAATTTTAAACAGTATCGGCAATCCTTGTTAACAAGTAACAGTAGTTCTTCAAGAAGCATCTAAATAGAAATAACCAAAACAACTACATATTATTTTTAATATTTTATGTTTATACATCAAGGAAAAGTACCCAGCGAGAGATCAACAGCAGATATGGCAACTGCGAATGGAGGTCTTTTGCCTGAACATGTGATCTCTCGCTGTCTAAAAAAACTCAAAATACCTAAAGTAAAAAACTTTTGTTGTCTAAAAAACAAAAATATTCAATTCAATAATATTGAAATAACCTCAAATCCTTAAAAATAGGATCAGATCAGCTTCGATTTTGCTGAAACAGCCACCACATGCAATTGCAGAAACGGTCCAAAAGCATAGAAAAACCATGAAATTGCAACAAAAACAAGGAAAACAGAACCTGAAGAAGATAGTTGTCGAGCATCATATATAAATAAGGCTTGGTAATTAGATTTGATGTACTTAGTAAAGGAGGATTGAAATGGGTATATCAGCTTGACTTTTCTTCATTGCATAACCATATTTCTCCTTTACCACAAGTTTCCCACTCTCGCGTTTCAAACCATTCACATGGAATGACGTGAGTTCTATTAGTACATACTTTGATTTCCATGAACCATTTTTTTCCTTCTTTCCAAAAGCATTTCACTTCGAAGGCAGTTGTATCAAATTTTTTCTGAATAGCTTTTTTGATTTTAGACCTCGGGTAAAATCCATCAAGTTTAATCTGATTATCTCTCAACATGTTAACTTTCTTTTGCATATCTATAGCGTTCCTGAAATACTCTTTAGGGATAAAAATCGATTTTGCACCAGCTTGTATGTCGTTGTATTCATAATTCCAAAATCTAATTTGGTCTTTTATCAGTTGTTTCCCTTGTAAGATCTAGCCAATGCAGTATCATCTCGTTGTGGAAATCTTTTGATGCAAACTGCATCTCATATAGAGATTTATCTAATATTTAATTTCTAATGATATGCAAATGGAAGATAAGAATATTCTCCTTTTACTTAATAATAATTTTGATTTCACATTTAAAATTATTAGGTAGGTTATTAAAAAAAAACACAAGCCAAGACAATATTTGCAATTATTTTTTTTTTTGTTAAAAAAAAGCTGAAAAAATAGTGACTTGCCATATAATCAATACTTTTCCTACTATAGCATTTAAAAGTTTATTCATTCTCATTAACTGGTCACCAACCATGTAGGGTAAAGATGCTTGGAATAGGTGAGAATTTACATTTATTATCGTTCTTTGAGCAAAACCTTTCTGGCTAGGTATGAACCAACCAAAAGTGGTGTGCTTTAGTTGCAGGAACAACTGATAAGCTATGATTCTGGATGATATCAGAGCTGAGTTTTCCTTAAGACTGTAAAATCAATAAATTAATTAAAACATTATATTAGTATACAATATACTAAATGAGCTTACTGTTTCATTGTTTGCTCTTTTACTGTTCAGCAAGACACAAAGTATTGTGGATTGGAGCACTGTAATAATGTTGTTGTCCTTGCCAAAGAAACTTGTTAGGCGCCCATTCCCCAGCAGCAAACCCCAAAAAACTCGAACGGACCATTATGGGGGAATCATCTTTTCTATGTCAAATGTATCCCATGAAAAAGACAGCTCCACCCCCAACTGCATGACTAGCAAGTTTCTTTAGCAAGGACAACCACATCATTACATTGCTCCAATTCACAGTGTTTTGTCGATTGGTGAACAATAAAAAGATAAACAGTGAAACACTAAGCTCTTTTAGTATATTGTATAATAATATAATGTTTATCAATTTTGCAGAGTCTCAAATGTATGAGGAATCCTCGCTTATTGGTTGTTCCTGCAACTAAAACACTCCACTTTTGATTGGTTCATACTTGGCCAGAAGAATTTTGCTCAAAGAACGAGAATATGTGTAAATTCTCACCCATTCCAAACACCTTTACCCTGCATAGTTGGTGGCCAGTTAACTAGAACGCAGAAACTCTTAAATATTGTAGTAGGGAAAATGTTTATTATATGGTAAATCACTATTTCTTCAGCTTTTTTTTCACAAAAAAAAATAATTACAAATATTTTGACTTGGCTTGTGTTTTGTTTTTTTAATAAGCTACCTGGTAATTTTCAATGTGAAATCTAAATTGTTATTAAGTAAAAAGAGAATATTCTTATCTTCTATTTGCATATCATTAGATATTAAATATTAGATAAATCTGTGTGAGATGCAGTTTGCATCAAAAGATTTCCACAACGAGATGTTGCTGCAATGGGCAAATCTTACAAGGAAAACAACTAATAAAGACCAAATTAGATTTTGTAATTATGAATACAAACGACATGCAAGCTGTTGCAACCGATTCCATCCCTAAAGAGTATTTCAGGAAGGCTATAGATATGAAAAGAAAAATTAACATGTTAATAGTGTTGAGAGATAATCAAATTAAACCTAGTGGATTTTACTCGAGGTCTTAAATTGAAAATGATATTCAGAAAAAATTTGATACAACTGGCTACGGAGTGAAATGCTTTTGGAAAGAAGGAAAAAAAAGGTTGATGGAAATCAAAGTATGTACTAATAGAACTCACGCCATTCCATGTGAATGGTTTGAAACGCAAGAGTGGAGAACTTGTGGTAGAGGAGAAATATGGTTATGAAATGAAGAAAAATCAAGCTGGTATGCCCATTTCAATCCTCTTTTACTAAGTGCATCAAATCTAATTATTAAGCCTTATTTATGATGCTCGACAACTATCTTCTTCAGGTTCTGTTTTCCTTGTTTTTTATGTAATTTCATGGTTCTTCTACGCTTTTGGACCATTTCTGCAATTGCATATGGCGGTTGTTTCAGCAAAATCGGAGCTGATATGATCCTATCTTCAGGTATTTGAGGTTATTTCAACATTATTGAACTGAATGTTTTTGTTTTTCAGGCAACAAAAGTTACGGTTGTTGTCTTGTTAGGTGCTAGTTGTTTTGGTTATTTTTGTTTAGATGTTTCTCCAAGAACTATCGTTACTTGTTATCAAGGATTGCTGATAGGGGTGATCATTTTCGGGTCGATTCAGTTTTTACCTAAAATAATAACCAGACCGAATTTTTTTTAAAACTGAACTGAAATTGGTTCTAACCAACAGGTTTCGTTTCGGTTTTGGTTCAATTATTTTATATTAAAAACCAAAAACTATATTGTTTTTTTTTGGGTTTTTTTTGTAATTTCTAATGGGTTTGGTTTCGGTTTGGCTCGGTTTTTTTATTAATTTCGGTTCGGTTTTTTTATTAATTTCGGTTCGGTTCGGTTTTTTGGTTTCAGGCTTATAAAACTGAAACCGAACCGAACCAGTAGGTTTTTTAAAATATTCTAATAAGTTTGATCGATTTTTTTTTCACGATTCGATTTTTTCGATTATTTTATTTTGGTTTTTCGGTTTTTTTGCTCACCTCTAATTGTTGATACTGTCTAAAATTAAAACTCCGTAGATGTAGTCAGCCTTGTAAACACACTGTGTTCATGCTAATACTAGTGACCACCTCTCATGTAGCTTCCTAGTTAGTTTAATTAGCCAACAAAATATTTCAGTCAGAATCTTTTTCAATATTTATTATTTTGAAAAACATAAAAAAAAATTATATTTTCGTGAATAGTCTAGAATGCTGAAGCTGCAATGGCAGGTACTCACACTTGTGAAGAATTATAAAAAGCCCATGAAGCTGGAAAATCTGGATATTCATAGAATAAATTAAGATTGAGTGATTAATTACAATGGTTTCGATTTAGTATTTTGTATGAATGTACAGGAGTGTGTTGTTTTGCCTTGTGATAAGCTAAAGTATGGTTCCTTGAGCAGCGTTGATAGTCAGTAGAAATTGTTGATGGTTGTTGGGGTGTATAAATAGATTAGCGAGTGGAGCCATGCAATCTTTATGAATGTCTGTGCAAGTATTATCAAGCATCAAAGAACTATTGTTCCAATGAAGCTTTTCGTCATGGAAGGTTAAATCGTACAGCTAGTGTTTTAGGGGTACCTCTTTGCATGCACCAAGCAACACAATTATTGAAGAAAATTCTTCTGCAGAGGTCTTTATTGAAGTGGATGTTACTTCTAGACAGCCTGAGATTACTAGAAACAACGTAACTAATTTTATTTCAAAATCACAAACTAAATATTTGTAATGAAATGATTCCTCTAGCATTTCACTTTTATTTCCCCCTCCTTCCTTTTATAATTTAGACACTTTGTCCTTATTCCACTTCTTACCCAAAAAAGGTTAGTTTCAGTGCAGGGTTCAAAGAATGAACAGAGGATAGCCCTTTCTCAACCAAGAAGGTTAGGTAGAAGCAGGTCATTGCATTAATTAGCAGATACAGTCAAGTCTTTATTTTCAAGCACAGAAACAACAAACACAAGCAAGAGCTCAAGTATCACAGCATATTTATTCTAACATAATTGGTGGTGCTCACAATTGAAAGGAATGGAAAGGAAAATAATCAACAACGCAAATCAAAAGAGCATAAATGGCAAAAAAAACACAAAAGAGGTGGTACTCTGCGTTCAATTGCTCTCTGCACAAATATCATGATGCTCAGTTCAGCTCAAATGAATGGTAACTTCACGAACTAAGCCAAAGCCTAATTGTGCAACCAATACTGATCCTCTATGTTCCTCCTTACCTCAACTGCAGCAAAGTTATGGAAAATGTTACCTACCACTTGATTCACTGAAATCGTTTTTACTCCTTTATATGACCAGAGTCCACTAGTGCAATAAACATGTTTTAAAGCTTAAGCTGGAAACAAAATTGATTTTCCATTGGCACTGAACTTGGATCCAAGAATGTTCATTGACAACAACAAACAAACATGTTTGTTGCAATCAATGAAGAAATCAATTACTGCAGATATTAAAATGACAGAAAAAACAAACAAAGCATATCAATGCAGAACCTGTTGCTTGCTTATATCATCAACATGATTACAAAAATCATCAATTTCTCAGGAAAGAATGGTTGTGCCAGTCTAAAAATAACCTTAAGCTCAAATTCTCAAATCCTATGTGCACAAGTTTTCATCAACAAAACTAAAATCACCAATTGATCTGTCATTTCTTATTTACCATTGCCATTGTGGTGTCATTGAGAACAAGAAATCAGTAGACAAACCAAAAACTTTTCGGCTCATTTATTTGACTTCAAATAAAATTTGGAGACTCTAACATCAATTAGCCCCATATTGGGCTGCTTCTCAGGATCATCATCCACACAATCCCAACTCCCTCTTCTATGCCACTTCGACCGGATACAAATCCTTCAGCCTCTTATCATCAACCCACTTCCTTTACTCACCCTCACCAACAGCCACCACCTCCCCTGCCCTCTCAATCACACCAATTATGTTACAGACTCCAACTCCCTCATCAAACATATAGCGCAACGCCTCCTCCCGAGACACCAACTCCAAATTCACTGCCCCAAATGTAGAAACATCACATTCTGCGTCACGATTCCACTTGCCTCTCTTTTACAAGACATCCATGAAGCTTTGTGAACTGCAGTTGGGACCTATATATCCTAATACTGGTATGGACGCATTGGATTACAAATTAAAAAATACATTGAAATACTTTGAGACCCTTATTTGTGTTAGGATCTATAATCTGATTATTATCAAAGTTGATATTATTCCGAATCGTGCTTAACTATATGACCCGCGCTAATTAATTGCCTTCCCCCATCTGACTAAAAAGGAGTGACCAAACTTGTTCAAATGTCTAATAAGCATCATCTCGATTTGCCTAGTTTTCAAACACAGAAGCTTAATAAATCTAAGAATAGAAACACAGAAGCAATCAGATTATAGATCCAAATATTTGCCTAGTTTTCAAGCACGGAAACAGAAATAAAATCAAGTTTCTTCCCAGACTTCGAGCACAAAAGCAGTGAGCATGTTCATACTGGTCAGACATCACCAAAACTCTTAACAAATACCAAGTTCCTGATTCACAGGATCACATGAAAGAAACCAAGATAGAATTCACTTGAAGCAGCTACATGTACAAACACTATAGCAAGGAATAACAGCAGTGTCCAGAATTACTGACCTTTTGAAATTGAACCGTGGAGCAATGACCACTGACAGGGTCCGGATTACATCTCCCCTTCCAAACCACGATGCCACCAGAGTCCGGATTATATACTTGAATCGCAGAACCAACAACACCGACGCTATAACTTGAATCGCAGACTTCATCAGAGTCCGGATTACATCTCCCCTTCCCAGTTCCAAGACCACCCTTGATGCCTACAGCCAAACCACGACGATGCTCCACACGCTTAAGGTTCTGTCGAATTGCATTTTCCCTTCCTAGTTGCAAGACCACCCTTTTGTCTTCTACATCGAATTACATGGTTGGCTCTGTCGTTTAGGGTTTTGTTATACTTGCTTTTATTATTTGGCTTGGATGCCCGTGTTAAGATTAAGATTGTTAAGAATTAAGAGAGAGAGAGACTGAGAGAGGGAAAGAAAGAAAAACCTCGGGAAGAGAAGTTACTGTGCCCTCGGACATTGCAATTATATGGGTATAGGTTTTACAGATTGTTTTGTCTATCTATGAAAGGATCTTAAGATATCAAGGAAATATTTCATTGCTTGGTTGTACTCGGATTTGCAAAATAGAGTAAAATTATATTGATTTATAATAATTACAACTTTGAGAATTGAATTTAGATATTGATAAATATTGAGCCCTTTAATTTTATAACTTTATGGGCTGGGCAACAGGGTTAGGGTTAGGGAAAATATTTTTATCCTTTTTCTGGGTTTTTTTTTTTAAAATTTGATCCTCCCAAATTTGTTTTTCTTTACTAGCATCACACGACACACGCCTTGGCAATACAACACTGCACAATCATGTGACACACCTAATTTTTTTTTTTTATTAACGTGGGTGTCCGGGCCAGCTTGTGCGCACCTCGACTAATCTCACGGGCCCTGAAGTTAACGACCATGTAAACCTTCAATGGCCATCATATGAGCAACTACAGGGCTTGAACCTGAGATCACAGAAGGAGCAAACCTCTTGATTCCAAGCTCTTATCATTGGACCATCACCTAGATGGTTCTGACACACTTAATTCTTAGTTTCAAGAGTGCATGAATTGTCAATGCAAGTGCATGCCAATCTCGTCGATGAATTTTTTTTTCTCGTCAATTATCTTTCTCACCAACAGCCATAGTTTTAACCCTAATAGTATACCATGGCTGCACTCAACAACTTATTTTACAGGTTACCATGTGATACAAATAATTACTTTTATAATTACTCTATAATTTATGATCAGATAATTTTATATTATCAAGTATATAAATATTTTAGATTACAAAATTATAACATAGACAAAACCATAAAACAACACCATATACAACAATCACAACATATTCTCATACATTTTTCATTATCGTTCTCTTTATTATATATCATTTTTTATTATGGTTTACTAACTTAAATATTCTATTTCGACATAAGAATTATTTTGCATGAGTTTAGGGGACTAGCCTGCCCAACTTAGTTAAAGTTAACAAAATGGTTAGGTAATCATGTAAAAATCATGTGATTTCTCTTTGCTCATTAAGAATTCAAGTATTGATTAAAATGTCTAATATCACGTGTGAAAAGATAGACTATATAAAGTTTAAAGTTTATCCTAATTTAATTAGAACTAATACAATCCAAACAGTGAAGTTAACTATTATTATATCATGCAACACATCAAAATATATCCAACAAATCACAACCTTCAGATCCCAATGATCAAATGTTAGAGAATGGTAAAAAACATAATATATCCAACAACCAACCTGATTCAACAGTGAAGTACGAAGATATTGCCATTTAAGTTTTTGTTCTCAAGGCTCTATTTCTCTCTCTTTCTCTCTCTCATTTGGCTATCCTAAGTATTTTCTGTATAATTTTGCTATCCATATAGCAAATCTACCCATATTTACTAAAATACTCTTATGTCAAATTTGGGTATATTTTTCATTCAATCAAATATATTTTCTTAGTCTGCGAAAAATCTCTCTCTAAAATTTTTTTCTAATAATTTGATACTATTTCATTTCATTTCATTTTATTTTAACTAACCCATCTCATTTCCGGTTCTAAATTGCCAAAAATTTTATTAACATCATAAAATTTGATCGGGGGTTTACAATTTACTATCATTTCTATTTTATTTATAACTATTCAATTCATCATGGTGAAGTCTTTTGTTGGGGTTTTACAGAGTTTCCACCGATTCGTCCACGTCTTTATTATAAATTTTTAGGGTTTCACATTACGAAACTCAAGACAGTTAGGTCTTGCAATCAAGCCAGACCCAAGAAACTTGGGCCTGACAGAAATGCCAGACCCTGGTTCCTGGAGAGTGGCCGTGTCAAATACAGGTGTGACCTTATTACTATTTTTTTATAATAACAATAATATTTTTTTAAAATTTATTAATAATTATATAAATAATATTAACAATAACAAAAAGAATAATAACAACAACAAGAACATGAATAATAATAATAATAATAATAATAATAATAATAATTATCATTATTATCATTCAAATCAAATATATGATTGTTTTTCAATAGTAATAATATTTTTTAAAAAAACATATGAATAGTATTAATAATAATAATTGTCGTACCCTCTCGAGAGCTCGACGTCGCGACGACCGTTCCTGGTAGCAGGAATTGATGTAGGGGTCTTTGTTTTGTGAAAAAGGGAGTCGCCACCTAGTATTATGGTCACTAGGAAACCTAACTGGTCTTTCAGAGATTCTAAGGCAAGGGACTGGTTGCGTAAAGGGAAGGTTTTAGCACCCCTAGTACGCCCTACCTAAGGTAAGCTGCTTGGTGTTTGGTTTGCCTATAATTGCTATGGTGTTGATGTTCTCTAATCCCGTCAGTTTCCTAGGATAAGTCTGCTATGATGCACGAACTTGGGTTCGAAGTCTAAGGGGAAGAACCCTTGGCCAATATAGATCATACCTTTAGATATGTCTATAGAGTGCCAAAGAGAAACGGCACAGATCTCTTAAAGTCTATGTTTGATTTGAAATAAATTTAAAATTCATGAATTTAGAGACAGCTGAAAAAGAAATCTAAGGAGATTCAATGTGCTTAAGAGCTTATTTTTCCCTTTGTATTTCAAGTGTCTGCGACTCGTAAATCGCAAGGAAGAGAAAATAAAAAAACTAAGTTAGAAATCTAAGGAAATTCAAGGTGCTTTAAAAGCCTATTTTTGCCTTAGTATTTCATATTTTCATGACTCATAAATTATGGAATCAAAATTTGAAATTTCCCCAATTATAATTGAGGCTTCTTTCAAGGTTACGCAATTAAATTGTTCTAAATAAAATTTTGGGCATAAATCTGCCCTTATATTAAAAATAAACAAGTTGTATTCCTATTAACAATATTTCGGACATTTACCTTTCATAGGTTTATTTGTTCTTATATTATTAAGGGATAATACTTGTTATTCCTAGAAAAATATTTTTGATATTTACCACTTGGGGTTTCTTTATCTAAATATTTACAGTGAACAATGGCGAATCATTCCCCATAATATTTTGAATATTAACCCCTTTGTGGTTTCTCTATCCGAACATTTGTAGTGAATAATAATAAATTATTCCTAATAATATTTTGGATATTAACCCCTTTGGGATTTCTTTATCCAAACATTAATAGTGAATAAAAAATGAATTCCCAAAAATAAGATTTTTATATTTTTTGGAATATTGGCCAACACCCTTTGGAATTTACAAACATGTTGTAAAATTCAAGATGCAAGAAAAATAAATTTTTTGTGTTTAAGAAATTCATGCTAAAACACATTTTTTAAAACCTCGAATATTTGTCTTTTAAAAAAAACAATTTAAAATATGTTAGAGTATTGGTCATATGCAACACACAAAAACATTTTTATATTCTGATTAAAAATACTATTTATCACAACAATTAAATACGAACATCATAGTTGAAGCTGGCAAAACATCACAAGAATAAGTTCGTCACAGGGGGCACCAAAGTCCTGATTGAACTCAAAAGAGCGTTTAATCACAACAATTAAACACAAGCATCACAGTTAAGGTTATTAAACTATCACAAGAATAAACTTGTCACATGGGGGCAAAGTTCTGAAAGTAATATTTTAAACTCAAAATCCTACGCCAGTATTGGTGCCCCACGACCCATCCTCTGCCATTCTTTTTCGATCTTGAAACAAATGCCATGCTTGTTTCACACGGCGGGAAAGAGTACAGATTAAATGCTGAGACTAAAAAAACATGTATGTCATCTCATTTTCACAAAAACAGAGAAAGAAAACATGAACCCAGAACCTGCCGAAAAAAAAAGAAAAAAAACCAAGTCCCTTAATTAAACAGACCCTCCCTCACATTTTTTCTTAATTAGACAGCCCCTCCCTCACGTTTTTTTTTACTCTTCCTTCTGCACCTATAAGCCACTTATTCCTATGCCATATTACATTTGCAAAGAGATGCTCCAAGCGAAGGAAGGCAGGGATGATGAAAACCTTTTTAACCTACGGTCTCGCACAGCAATAGAACAAGAAAACAAAACACAGCTTGTCAACTCAAAACCTAAATGTAGAATGACCCATCATCTTCGACAGGAGGGATTAAGTCATATACCCATGAAAGCTAAATGTTTGAAACCCAAACCTATAACAGAACTTGTTGCTTACGCCCACCCTTTCTCTAATCTCTGACACTGCCATGGTTCGTTTCATACAAAAAGGAAAGAACTGAAAGACCATGCCTTTATATCATGTATATCAAAGACACTAAAACAGAAACAAAAAAGCAAATGGCCAGCCAACTCTTTCAAAGAAAACAGGAAGGAAAGCACACTCCAGAACCAACCGAAATATCACCTTAACTGAAGAGGACCTTCTCTCGTTTTTTTTCTTTTCCTTCTGGACAGAGCTTTATCTAGGAGCCAAGCTCATCCTATGCAATATCCTAAGGCAGAGAAACATCCGAATAAAAGAGAAAAGGGGTGGGGGGGCCTTTTAGGCTCACGGTTCCTCACGAGGGAGGAAGAGGAAGAACCACATAACTCTAACATAGACAAAACATCTAAACTCAAAGCCATGGGAGAGGCAATGGTCAAGCATATGACCTGCTGTCAGCATAAAGAACGAATATCCAAAGCAAAGGAAGAAATAAAACAGGAACAGAACAAACAAAACAGATGCCAGTACTTTTGAAAATAGCAGGAAAAACAAGAGGCCTAAACTTATACCTGCAGATTTTTGCTTGCGAAAATGGAGTGCAAACCGGTGGGCAGTCCCTGCAGATTTGCCTTTTGGTGACTTAAAGAGAACCTCCCTCTTCTGCCGTTAGGAACTTTTCCAAACTCTTTAGAGCTTGTTAAATTCCTTTTCGGCAAGGTAGGATAGATTGACGTTAACGTCCTTTCCCTTTCGTTTTCCTTTTCCCCTGTCTCTCTACTTCTTTATTTTTTTTTGCGTGTTTAACTCTCTCCGTCTCCCTCCCCTCTCTCTCTTTTTTCTCTTCACTTTTCTGTTTGTTCTCCCTCTGCCTCCTCCTCTTTTTCTCCCTGTCTTTTTTTTAAAACTCCCTCTTCTTTCTCTGCTGCACAGCCCCATATATATAGCCGAGCAAAACACATAGAGGCTAACATGCACCCCCTCTCATCCCAGCCGTCTGTGTTAGGGATGGAATTCCAACCATTAGATGATGGCGAGGCTCCCTCTGCGTGACTGCGTCCTCTTCCCCAGCTGGCACTGGAGGTACAATGCCGCAGCTGCCATCCTAGCGTACAAAGGAGGACTGTTTTGTGCAGCAGGTTGCAGGATGCAAGGACGAAAGATTTCAAAAAAAAAAAAAAAGCAGCAGCAAAAGGTTGCAGAGGAGGGAAAGGAATCAGACGGGGTACAGTGCCATGCTAATTATATTTCCAGCAAAGGGGTTGTTCTCATACGGCGCCGTCTAGCTGCAGAGAATTAATGAAAGGGAGACGATGTCGTTTTTTTGTTACAGCAGAAATGCAACCCCTCTTGGCAGAATCTCCATTTCTGGATCCTATCCCCGTTTTTCATTTCTCCAAAACCCAGCCAAGTTTCTTCCAATTTATATATGCAATTAACTCCCTTATTTCAGTCTTTTTTTTCAATTCAGTCCTGCAGACTTGGGGGGCAAAATCCTTCCTGCAGCAGAAAATGTTTGAGGCAGAATTTTCGCGGCAGAATTTTTACTTCCTCATTAGATATTCAAACGTGAATATTTTGAGCTTCTGATATCGAAATCAAGCGATTCAAAAGCCCAAATTCATCTATGCATGTAGGACTACAACTTTCACGAAGGATTCAAGGTGAGATAAAATCATTTTACAGAACAGAATCGGGCCGCAATCTGGTTGGTAAAAAAAAATGGTCTCCTAATCTGATTCAAAAACTGACGAATGTCGAGCATCCCGATATGACTGAGATTATAACCTAAGAATAAAAACCAGAACAAATCATGACAGAAACAGAGTTTTTAGTGCAACTCTGGTCAGAATCCTGCTCGCGGCAGAATTCTCATCAGATATTCAAACAGGAATATCTTGAGCTACTGATATCGAAATCAAGTGATTCGAAAGCCCAAATTCATCTATGCGTCCAGGACTACAACTTTCATGAGGGATTCGAGGTGAGATAAAATTGTTTTACAGAACAGATTCGAGCTGCAATCTGGTTGGTAAAAAGGGGTCTCCATTAGCACGTATGGCTTAAAAAATGGGTAACAACAATAATAATAATAATAATAAACTTGTTTGATCCAAGTTCTTATAGTTTTCAATCCCT
This sequence comes from Populus simonii, assembly GCA_007827005.2. NCBI lineage: Eukaryota > Viridiplantae > Streptophyta > Magnoliopsida > Malpighiales > Salicaceae > Populus > Populus simonii. The sequence continues at coordinate 4,084,396 of CM017475.2, read as the reverse complement.
TCAAATCAAATTTATGATTTTTTTCAATAGTAATAATATTCTTTTCAAAATTATTATTATTAATAATAAATTTTAATTTTACCCTTCAAATCAAATCTACGTTTTTTTTTTCAATAGTAATAATATTTTTTTAAAAAAAATTAATAATTATATTAATAGTATTAATAATAATAAAAATAATAATATTTATAATAATATCAAACATGTCTTACACAAATTCTTAGAGTTTTTAATTTCACCCTTCAAATAAAATCTATGGTTTTTCTTTAATAGTAATAATATTTTTTTTCAAATTTATGAATAATAATAATAATAAGTAGTATTAGTAGAATTAATGATTATTAATACTAATGCTAATTAACTTGGGTTTGCGTGTTTCTAGACCTAAGGTGCTTTTGTCTGACAACTCATGCCAGACCAAAACAAACAACAAACAAATAGAGAATAATTGTGCATTCTAGTTGTCATGAGAGAGAAAATAAAGAAAAAATATAAACAATCGATTACCGGCGGTAATCTAACCATGATTTGTTATACGCACCACACCATGTGGAATATGATACGTCTACACATTTATCTAGACAATGAATGACTAGATTTGGCAACCGAGAGACGTTGCACGCGCTTCCTGAATGGCATGAGCGCGGCCACCTCGTTGGGGCATGGGCAACACGCTCCAACAGCTTTGAAAATAAAAAATGGAAACACAACGCCCCTTATTCCTCTTAATTACACACTATACCTATGTAAATATCACTATCAAAATCCATAATTATAGCTATAGTGAAATTGTCATGCCATTTAGCTTTTTTATACTAGTTTACAAAGGAATAGTTTATCCTATGCTCGCTTGCTAAGGGAAGTAAACTTGTAAATTGAAGTTATAGCAGAATTCTTTAAACTCACCAAACATGCATGTTAGTTTTACTTTAGGCAGGAGGTTGTAAAGTGTAGTAAAATTCATCTGGAGCTAATTTCGATTAAAACAATTTGTTTTAACTTTTGAATTGTAATTATATTAAAAGTTAAAAAACTTCCTCGGGATTTATGGAGGGCAAACCTCAAAATGTCCCCAGCCTGAAGGGACAATTTCAATTAGTTTTCCAACTTATTTTCTTTATCTCGATTAGGTCTTTAATATATTAATAAATTCATAATTAGATTTTTTGGTAGTTAAAGTTAACAAAATGGTTAGGTAATCATGTAAAAACCATGTGATTTCTCTTTACTCATTAAAAATTCAAGGATTGATAAAAATCATAGTTTTGAAGTCTGGCCCGGCATACCGACCTGGAGGTGGAACCAGGCCAGATTGAAGAAAAAATAGGAGAAAAAAAAATTCGGTGTGATCCAGCAGACCCAGCAGGTTGACCCGGTGACTTGGTTGCAACCCGTTGATATTTTTTACTAAAACAACGTCGTTTTGATTTTTTTTAAAAAAATTATCCCAAGTGACCCGGTTACAATTTAGAATTCGGGCCTTGGACCGGGCTGACTACCGGATCGGGTCTAAAAACTATGATAAAAACATCTAATATCACGTGATAAGATAGACTATATATATAAAGAAATGTAAAAACTGTGTTTCTTTACCGAATTTGGTCTATCATGAAAGTTTCACGTAATTTAAAGTGAAGATCATAAGGAATTCACTTGGTTTTTTTAATGAAAAATGAAAAATCAAGTGAGATTCACGTGAATACATAATATTTTTTTGTTAAGTAAAAGTAGATGAAAGATCTCATTGAGAATTTATTGATACTTAAAGGGAATTAACAGAGATGAAAAAATGGTTGAGGACCTAATCTTAAACTGTTTTAGAAATTGAGGACTACTATGAGGACCTAATTTTTTCCGTGGGACTTCTTTTGGTGCTATTATTCTTTTTCTTTTCCTTTCCTTTTACTTATAGAAGATATATTTCTAAAGCATTTTTACTCTTTTTTTTTTCAAATTAGAGAAAAAATAAAAAGGTTTTTTTTTAATAAAAGCAATACCAAAAAAAAAACGTGTACGTGTTCCAATAAAAAGAAACCATCAGTTAGGGGGAGGTGTTAATTTCCCACAAGTATTTGTTTTCCCTTTTTCTTATTTTGTTTCCTCTCTTTCTTTTCTTTAGCTTGACTTCTCATGGCAATCCATACATGCATAGAAATTCATTTTTTTCTTGATCATCAAGAGTCAATTTTTTCTTTCTAGTGTTATGGTTTTTTGCTACTTTGAGATCCATTTTTCTTATGTTGCCTCTTTTTGATAGCAGAGAAAGATAGGTTGGACTCTTAGCCCAATGTTCTTCTCTATATATATATATAAAGAAAGAAAAATAAATTGTCGGGCTTTTATTTGACCCAACCCAACCGAATTGGGCTTGATTCTTGGGGTCATTCAATCCATCCCCTAAACTAAAGGTATATTTGTCTAATACACTCTAATGCATTTTCTTAGATTTTAATTTGTCTTTATTTTAATGTTTAGCCAAACAAGCCTAATAAAAAGCCAAGAAATTATGGGGAAAAAACTCAATGATTATTTTGAAAAAATAAAAGTCATGAACTTAATTTGAAGGATCGAATTGAATACTATAAAAACATTGACAAAAGGCTAAGAAAAAACAATAAAAAATAAAAAAAAGAGACCAAAGTGGAATCATTATTATCATTAAAAAAACACAAACTATAAAGGATAAAATTAAAAGCCACAAAAACTTAGATAAAAGGGTGAATGAAAAAATAAAAAATTAAAAGTAGAAGGATCAAATTGAAAAATATTATTTATACAAATTAAAAAACAAAGGTTAAATTGAAAAATAAACTTTAACAATAAATATATATATCAAAATTAAAATGACTGAATCTTAAATACTGATAATAATGAGGATCATAATGTATTTATTGGGTCAAGAGAGAGAAATGAAGTGAAAAAAAAGATCATCAGTCCAAATAAAAAAGAAAAGGTCGGGAATAACATGAGACAGCTAAAATTTTTTTTTCAGCACTTGGAGCCGCAACAAGCACCACCTAAAGTGTTTGGGTGACTCTACCATACCAACAACATTTTTAAATTAAAAATATTATTTTAATATTCAATTACATAATTACTTTTGATCAAAATAACAATTAATAAAAAAAAATTATGGATGAAAAACTATAATATCCCTCATCCCAATAAATTAAATTTTTTAATTAATGGTACAGTGAATCCCTCGCCAGTTTTTATATATTTATCATATCTCTTTTTAAAATGTGTTTATTTTTTTGTTTAAAAAATATTTTTGAAAATTTTTGAAATTTTATTTGGAAATTAATTTTTTTGTGATTCTATTTTTTTATATGCTGATTTTAAAAATAAATTTTAAAAAAATATAAAAAAAATATTATTTTAATATATTTATTAAAAACAAATCCTAACAATCTAAAACACTAATTTAATATGCCAAAAAGATCTGAACCGTTGAAGAAATAAGCAGAAAGCACGGACACGTTATACAAAGAAGCCAGAACATGCCAGGAGAGCATCGATATCAAAGCAAACTCATCCGTGGATGTCCCCTCATTAAAGTAAACTCCACATCTCTCCTTTTTCACTCTCTTTTTTCACTCTCTTTCCCACAAACCCCTTTTTCTTTCACACTTTCTTACTCTGTAACAATCCCTTCTCTTTTGTTGATATGGCAGATTGGGGGCCGGTGATAGTAGCAGTGGTGCTGTTTGTTCTGTTAGTACCAGGGCTGTTATTTCAGATACCTGGAAGGAACAGGGTGGTTGAGTTTGGCAATATGCAGACGAGTGGTGCTTCTATTGTTGTCCATGCTATTATTTATTTTGGCCTCATCACTATCTTCCTTATTGCCATTGGTGTTCACATCTATGCTGGATAGTTAATTGTCATTGATTCCCCTTTCAATCTTGTAATCTCTGTTTCATGTTTCTCCCCCCTTTTGTTTCTCCTAAGGTGATCGAACTTTTGTTATTGTTGTAATTAATTTCTGTTTCCTTTATGTTCGATTTGAATCATGGAGGCGTCAGCCGTCAAGCTTTTAGGGTTTTTCAATTGGTAGTTAATTTTTGTGGGATTTATGTAGTGATCAAGTCATGATGTACGTGGATTTGATACTAATTATCCAGAAGAACGCACTCTACTTGTTGTGACTGGCTTGGCATGGTTTTTGTGTTGATTTCTATATATCAGTTGTTTGTCTTTGGGATGAAAAGAAACATGTCGATCACTCTTTTGGAAATTAGGATTCAAAATTAGTTGTATTTAAGTACTTAACTTTGATTAATTATGTTCTCAAACCATTATTTATGCAAGTAAATCTCTCTAAATATTCACCCACAATTTACTAAATGTTTAGGGCTTTTTGTGCGTGTTTTTAAAAATAATTTTTTAAAAAATATATATTATTTTAATTATTTTTTAAAATCAATCTTTATCCATAACAAGCTATTAGTATAGTTCATCTAGGATTCACTACTTTTTTCAGAGCACGGGAATCTCAGAAAGGATAAATAAATGGCCATTTTTGCAAAATGCATTTTAAATGTAGTTTAGAAAAAATTTTATTTTTTTATTTTAACATGTTGATGTTAAAAAAATTTTAAAAAAATAAAAAATATATTATTTTAATATATTTTTAGTAAACATTTCGTAACTATAATTTTAATTAGCTCAATAACACTTGGTTTAGGTTATAATTGTGTTTTTTTAATATTTTTTGGTATGAATTAAAAAAAATCGTTAAGATTTTTTTTATTAACTATTAATAAAATTTGTGTGGCAATGATATTGATGGGGTGGTGTTCATTATAAGATGGATTTTGTTAGTTTAGTTTTGAGGGTAATAATGATGATGAAATGATAATTATTTTAATAAGGTGGCAATGGTGAGTTAATTGTCGCTGTTAATGCTATAGTAGTGCTTAATGAGATGGTGATTAAGATAATAGTGATACGGTGATTACTGTGGTGCCGGTAACAATAAAAACCTACGGATAGATTGGTGGTATAGAAAAAAGAGAGTAAATCTTTCTTTCCTATGATGTTAAAATATTTTCCTTCAAATCATAATGTTTTTTTTTGGTTAATTTATTTGTTTTCACCCTAACACCCTAAATTGAATAAAATATTTTCTTTTTTTTATATTACAACTTTACAGATTAAGTTCCGAGGACTGATATCTCACATATATTGAATTTAGAATAAAATTTAGTATTTATTTTTTAAAGTGTTTATTATTTAAAAATATGTAAAAATAATATTTTTTAATTTTTAATTTTTTTATATCAAATAAAAAAAATCATCAAACCTGATTTTTGCCGCAAAAACAATCTTCACCCCTAGATCTTGTTTGGTCCATAAAAAAAAACTGTAGTATATTGTGTGCATGGATAGATGTAGGATCTCGGCTTGGGGGTGTGAGGGCAGATCATAGTGAACATTTTGTCGATTGGTGTGTGTTTGGGATTGAATTTTGAAAGTATTTTTAAAAAGGAATTGAATTTTTTTTATTTTAAATTAATATTTTTAGATCATTTTGATATGTTAATATTAAAAATAATTTTTTTAAAAAAATATTTTAATATATTTCAAAACAAAAAAATACTTTTAAAAATAATCATAACCACACTTCCAAATATAATTAGTAAACTGCTAAGAGTAACGGTGACGTATAAATGAAGGGGCAATTCCATTATCGAGACTCTAGATTGGTTAATGTGCTTGAGAGTCGAGTCTGTAAGGCAAGCGTTTGGGGCTGTAGTGTTTGGAAAGAAAAAAAAATTTAATTGTTTTAATATTTTGATATTAAAAATAATTTTTAATAAATAAATAAAATATTATTTTAATATATTTTTAATTAAAAAATACTTTAAAGAATAATAACTAATATATATATATGAAACGCTAGCTGATTCTTAGAATTGAAAATCTTTCAATGGTATTTTAATCAGCTCTCTTAACATTTTTTGTGCAGTACTGGCCGACATGGCCAGAAAAAGGAAAAGAGACACGGAGCAACAAGATTTAGATTTTCACTAGCTATATGAACAATTTTTCATTGTGAAATTATATATTTTTTCCAGAAAAAAAATAAATATACAGGATTTTTATTTTTTTATATAAAATTTTTTAAAATATAAATCAAAAACTTTATACAAGCATTTAATTAAATAAATCAAGAATAATTTGTGTAAATAAATATAAAACAAATCATAAATGATAATTAAAAATAAAATTAAAAAAAATTGAGCGACAAATAATATTGTAACATGGTATATTTACCACGTTATGTTTATTGAATTTTTTATTAAAAATATTTTTTTTATTTTAGTAATAAATTTTATCTATATAAACATAAAAACATATAGATAAACAAGAATAATATCTTTAAAAATTAAATACATACAAAATAATATAATAAAAGCCTCTATTCAAAATAGCTCAATAAAAAAATTTTAAAAAAAAATCGTGAGAGAGATAGTAATTAAAACATAAATTAAAAGAATTATTTTAAAAAAGGAAGTTAAAAAAGATAACAATTAAAGTAAAAACCAAAATTTGAATAAAAAATTGCAACTATACTTTAGGTACCACAAGCATATTTTAAAAAATTAAAAAAATACAAACAACTTGAATTACAGGCCAATTAAATTTAATAAATTGATTTTGTTTTAAACGTATTGAGTTTCGAGGGCCAATATCTCACATCTATCGAGTTTAGATCTTGTTTGGTGCATTAAAAAACGGTGTATATTGTGTGCATGTATAGATGGAGGATCTCTCAGCCTGGGGGTGTTGGGGCAGAGCATAGTGAACATTTTGCAGACGACGTAATGAACTAGAAGTCGTCGCCGAGCATTTGTTGGGCCATGCCGACGGGAAAGGGTACCACCGTACCAGTGAGGTGTGTATGAAGTGGCAATTTCAATTTCAACGGTCAAGATTGGTCAACGTGCTTGGGAGTCGTGAGAGGAAGTAACGACGGGCTTTGAGTCTTGAAAGTTGTGCTTCTTTCCATGGTACCTATGCAGTGCTGGCCGGCATGTCAAGAAAAAACGACAAGAGACACGCTGCCACATGATTTAGATTCACGTAAGCTATTTGACTTTGTGTTTTGCCGCGCTGGTCATATATTTTTTTCAGCAAAAGAGTTTATACTTTCTTTTTAAGTGTTTTTTATATCAATAAAATTAAAAATTTTATACAAATATCTATTTAAATAAATTAAGAGTTATTTGAGTAAGTAAATAATTAAAAATTCATCAATAATAATGAAAAAAATTTTTTATAAAAAATAAATATAAATCAAAATATATTTACTGAATTTACTTATCCAAGTTAATTTCTTATTCAATCAAACGATAATAAAAATATATATATACATGAAATCGATTAAAATATATAAAAAGAAAAAAATATTATACAAGACTGCACATATTAGAAATATTATCTAAAACTAATTTTTTTTTTTATAATAAACTTCATCTGTATAAAACATAAAATAAACTATAATAAGAATAATACCCTTAAAAACTAAATACATATAAAGTAATTTAATAAAAGCCTCTATTCAAAAAAGGCTAAATAAATAAATTATAGAATATGAATAGTAATTTAAATATAAATTAAAAAAATTATTTAAAAAAACATATTAAAATAAAAGTATTAATTAAAATAAAAGCAAAAGTAGAATAAATAAAAAACAACAATAGTCTAAGTGCCAAAAATATATATATTTTTTAAAAAGCTGGTTTTATTTTTGTTAGAGGATAAAAAAAGACAAAGATAATAAACATACAAAAAAAATTACGATAACTTAAAAAACAACTTTGAAAGTACAAAATGGCATAAAAAAGGGACAAAAAAACTAGTTTGGGTCTACCCAATATAGTGTGATAGACATATAGTCTGGGTAATAAGAGATGAGACAACCTAGTTTAATTTACAAAACTCGTGGGTCAGATCATAAAATCATGATAAATAGATAAAAAAGAAATTGAAGAAAACTCACAAGGTCAATTTATTTTTTTGAAAAAAAACAAAATGTAAAACAATGAAATTGGAAAATGAAAATAGACAAAAAAAAGATGTCGACTTGCACTAACTTTTTAAACTTGTGACCGAAATCATTAGACTAGAAACACCATACATAAAGAAACCACGAAGCCCAATACCAAGCAAATTAAACACTGGAGGAAAAAGTTAGAGAAAAATATCAATTACACAAAATGATCTAAAATTAAAAAATAAGGATGAAAATCAAAATAAAAAATAAAATTAGAAGGCAACCTAAATTTTTGATTGAAGAGTTAAATTGAAAAGAAAAATAACTTCAACAAAATAAAACAAAAATTAAAATAATATTGATCAAATTAGAAAAAACAATAGACCATAAACTTTGATTGGAAGATGAAATTGAAATCAATAAATTTTTTATAAAAGAGTTAAGGAAAAAAATTAGAAATCAAAAGAATATGATTGAATTAGAAAAAATAACAAATGAATAAATTGGGATTGAAAAAATAAATTGAAAAAAAATAAAAAATTTATAAAAGAATTGAGAATAAAAATTAGAAAAAAAAAAGGATTAGAATTAAATATATAAAAAAAGAATAAGTTGTGTTTTTTTGAAAAAAAATAGAGAAAAGAAGGCAAAAACAAAAGAAAGGCTCATACGCAACACACAACCTCACTTTCCCCCGCACCATGAGAAAAAAGAATTGGAGGCTTTTTCAATGACATGATGGAATAACAGACCAACGGGAGACAGGGCACGCGCTGCCTAATGAGCGTGGAATTTATAATTAAAACCTAGTATTTTAAAGTTTAAACCATTTAGAATTTAGTCCCTGTATTTTTAAATTTAGATTTCACCTCTTTTATATTATAAACTATAAAATCCTCTTCTTTTATTTTCCTTCCTTCTCATTTTCCGATCTATATTGCTTCAGATCTGGCTTCTCTGTATTGCTATCTCCTTGAATCTCTTTTCTCACGTTATTTCTCCAACTGTTTCACCTTCAATTGCAAAGTACTGTCAAGTGTCAACAAGGATTTGAACACTGAAGTAGAGAGAAGGAAATATCTTGAGAAAGAGATAAAAAAAATAAATAAAAATTCATTGGCGGTCCGCGGAGATCCTTAATGTCTTTCCAAGGTGAACTTATAGATAGAGTTGAGAAATTGAGAGCCCACAATCTAGTTTCAACATTCGAATCTCTTCGGTATTGAAAACGCAGTTCAGTGCGTGCTTCACAGGGTTCAATTCATGATGCTTCCAATTTAATTGTGTTGATTTCTTTCTTTGGAATTCTACACACATGATCTTTTGAGTTTGAATGTCATTAGAAGCTTAAGCATGCGGCCATCAGAGACACTTGGGCAGTTGACTGAACTAGCTTTGGACAGTAGACTATTTTCATGGAGCCACATGGAGCCAATTGCATTTTGAATTCAGTGTCCTTAGAAAGTTTGCTATTGATTCTGCAAGAAATTGCAAAGAAAAAAAGAAAAGAAGGGTTTGTTTCTTAGTGGTGGCTGGTTATGGTTTGAACGGCGGCCGGTGAGAGGGAGGAGATGGAAGGAAGGGAAAGAGGAGGGAGAGAAGGAAAAAAGAAGAGAAAAAAAAAAGGGATTTTATGAATTTTATGAAAATCTGCATGGACTGATTTCAAATGACGTTAAGTGAAAGGAAGATACAAATCCGATTACTGAAATATAAATAATAAGAAGTGTTCGGAGTCCGATAATAATTTATAAATATATTATTTTTTTTAAATTATTTTTTATATTAATATATCAAAGTGATTTAAAATATATAAAAAAATTAATTTTTTTAAAAACATAATTTGAAATGTAATTCTAAATGATTACTGGTCTCAATATGGTTATAAAAATTTTAAAAATATATATATAATTTGAGAAACCATTTTTTTCTTTTTTAGTACCCAACTTTATTAAAAAGGAACTGTTGGTAATTATCTAAATCGTCCATTTCTCAAAATTCTTAAACATACATCATCTAAATTGATTCTGATTCTGATGATTGATTTTTCTTTTTCACACTGGCTCGCCCTTAAACGTATGTACCCGAATTTATTCGAAAATCTTAGGATATTTCTTAATTAACCATTTTTCAAAATTATTAAAAATAAAGAATCTAATTGATTCTGATAACTGGGATTGTTTTTTTTTTATTTTATTTTTTATCAGCGCTCACCGAGCATAATCTTTGAGCATGTAAAATTCTCGAGAAATCATTAAGTGTTAAAAAATCATAACACGTAGCAGCATGCAACCAATTAGTTTAAAGAAGAATATGCAAGTAATTCCAAGTTTTGAGTTTGTTATTTAAAGATTACTAGTTTAAATATTATAAATTTTAAAATTATTAAAAATATATATAAAATTATTAATTTTAGAATATTATAGAATTAGTCAAGCTAAACAAACATAAGTTAATTTAAAAAATTAAAATTAAAAAAAAATAAAAACCCGTAAGTTGTGGAATGAAGGAACCCACAGGCTTCTGCGTTTCTCGTCTGATAATGTGGAAATGGAGTGTGGCTTTTAAGGTTTATCTTGGCGGCCCCACATGTCCATTTTCCATCAGCCATCAATCGATTACAGAGAAAGCTGCTTCCCCACTCATCTCAAAATGTCTAAATTCATTGTGAAAAGTGATCTACGTTTCGATTTGTTATTGAACTAGACCAGTCGTCCACCCTACGTTCTTGTACTTCAGATCAAGCCAAAAATAAATGCGTTGGCATTTCTGATGTGTTTCTTTACATAATTGTTTTTTAATTATGAATTAAAAAATTAATGTATATACTAAATCAAGAATATCATATATATATATATATATATATATATATATATATATGCAAGAAAGAGTTATCAATATTAAATAAAAATTAAATTGAAAAATTAAGAGATAAATACAAATTAAAATATTTGATCTTATATCACAATCCATTTAGGTAAGGTTGCATAAAAAATATTTATTAATATCAGAACAAATATTATAATTTTATTCGAAAATTAAGTATAAATCAAATGATATTTTTCTAAAGAAATAACAAAACCATTTATAATTAATTAATTTCAATTAAATTTGAATACCCGTCAAGCTGGGCATTACACACACCTATTTAACCAATTCATTTTAATTTATCTAAATTTAAACGAAAGGAAAGAAAAAAAAAAGAAAAAAAAAAGCTAAAAAAAACAAAAACAGCCTAACACGACAAAAAAAAGGGCCCCACCTCACATGCACACCTGATTATTTTTTTAGAATGTATTTGTTTGGGCCCGCGCTGCGCGGCGCACCTTCATGGTGTTAGGCGCGTGTATTTTTTAAACAAATATATTTTTAATAAAATATATAATTAAAAAATTAAAAAGATTAAAAATAATTTTTAAAGCTAGAAAAGGCTGAAACCTTTTTTTAAAAAAAAAAAAGTTTTTTTTTTTTTAATTTTGATCTCCCAACTTTAAATCTCTTACAAACTAACAAAGTGGATGTTGTTCTTACAAGATCAAGCATCAACAACAAAAAAAAATCAAGATGTTTTTCTAAAATTATGATAATTTAATAAAAATTAAATTTAAATAAATTATAAAATTTAATTATCAATTAATACATTAAAGAACTGGGTTAGAAGTTGAATTTATAAAGTTTGAAACTTTTCATTTATTTAATTTTTTAGATGGTTGAATATTTTAATTAAGCGCAATTAAATAGCTTAATAATTTGTGTTAGGAAATCCAAAGTCCAGTGAACATAAAGGATTATTATTATTATTATCGTTATTATAAATAGATGTAGAAAAAGAGTTGTTGAAGGAGGGAGAAAAATAGAATGTTAAAAGAGAGAGTGTGTGGGTTTTTTTTAATGATGTGTCATTGTTTTCAATTATTTTATGACGTAACATTGTTTTAATATGATAAAACTGTAACTTATATGATTTAACATAGCACCATATAAATGCTTATATTTTAAAAATTTAAAATAATTATTAATAATTATTAGTTATTTCATTTAAAATAATATTCCGATAGAAAACTAGAGACCTACGACAACACCCGGGAATATTTGTTTTTAAGGTTAAATTTACATTTCAACTTGTTTTTAATTTGAAAAATTATTAAATTAATATTTTTAAGTGTTTTTCTTGATTTTGACTAATATTAAAAATTAAAAAATATTATTCTAATATATTTTTAAATAAAAAATATCAACATATATTACAATCTAATATATTACATCAAAGCCACGATAGAAATTCGATAGAAGTTCAGACAATATGGTCTGGTTTGAATAGAAAAAAGGAAAAGGACAAAAGAAAAAGCCAACATGGTCCGCTGTCTGAAAGCTCTTCCATGCAGAATGGCTCCCACTGCTGATTTTTGTCTTCTCCTCCATTGACCGCCTTCATTTTATTCAAAAGGATATGATTATGAGATTCACTAACAAACGATTTGGAAAATCAAATCAATCAAATCTCCATGCCACGTGTCATTCTCCTTTAGGATGTCCTAGAATCCTTTCACAGCACCACCTTAACTCTGCGTGTCATGCATTCGTGGTTTATGTGAATTAAAAAACAGGATTAGTGTTTTTAATTATTAATACTTTCAAAAGTGTGTGTATATATATAAAGAGATATTGTTAGAGAAAAATATAAATTATATTTTAGAATTTTATTTAATAGTTTAAGTTATTGAATTGAAATGGTTCGTTAACATGATATTAAAACTTTGATGACCAAGCGGTCATGGGTTTGAATCTCACCACCCCTGTTTATTTGATAAAAATCAAGCATAAGGTAATGTGAGCATGTACAAATTTCAAGCCTTTCACTTGAGGGGGTGTATTAGAGAATAATATAAATCATATTCTGAAACTTCACCTAACAATTTAAACTATTGAGTTTAGATGGTTCTTTGACAAGTCTTATAAAAAATAAAAAAATAACAAGGATATTTTGATTATTTAAAATTTTTATTTTGACTATTTCTTCTTTACATTCCTTTCTTTTTTATGTTATCTCTCTTTTATCAAGTAAATATTAATAATTATTTCTTGTTTTTATATTTTTTTTGCCCCTTGGTTTTTCAAATTATAAGGATCGATATACCTATTATTGAAAAAAACATAAAGAAATAGTAGGGGAGGCTAATGCATTCCCAGTGATCCCTGGGAGGATCCCTGATCATTACAACAAAGAACATAAAAACATAAGGATAAATATGCCAAGGATAAAGCACACAGAGGCCAAAAGAAATCAATATATATGAATTAATCCATGGTTCACCGAGACCCAAATGAAAACGTGCTCAGGGCAGGAAAATGCATTCGGCGGCCAGCATTCGACACGTAGGTAGAGTCCGGTGTAGCAATAATAATGAAATAAAAGGATCTTTTCTGCCAAAAGGAACATGCTAGTGATGTCCCGTCCTGCTCTTCTCGTGCGGCAGAAAGTGCACCATTCTCCTCCATCATATTTCCTTATCAAGTAGTAAAACATACTTGATTATATCGTTTTGATGGATGGTGAGCTCATTTCTTTGACTTGCACTGCATGGACATTATTTAATATTTATAGTTAGCTCATATTAAGGAGATTGCTTATCTGTATGCCTTACAAGTTTTCTTATAAGTAGCAGCGCAAGATCTAGTATAGTCTAAGGTTTATATTTTCCTTCTTGGAGTTAGACAAATATGGGGAGAGGGAAAGTGGAGCTAAAAAGAATAGAGAATCCAACTCGTAGGCAAGTAACCTTCTCAAAGAGGAGAAATGGGCTTCTAAAGAAAGCTTTTGAGCTTTCAATTCTGTGTGATGCTGAAGTTTCCCTCATTGTTTTTTCCCCGACCGGAAAGTTTTACCAGTTTGCAAGTCATGAGTCAGTAGTTCTTCTTCCTCCCATGTTAGCCTTAAATGCTTCTGAGCTGTAGATTACATGTTTAACATGCTAATTAAGCAAGTTAATAAGATATATAATATTGTTGCTGCAGGATGGAAAGGACGATCGCTAGGTACCGGAGTGCAGCCGGCCTGTCTGGACCAAATGACTCACACACTAGATCCTTGGAGGTTAGTGATGAATATTATGGTTTGATTTTCTTATAGACGCAGCATGTTTTTATACAATCCAAAACAGTCTTGTGAATAAGGTCATCTTCAACTTCAATTATCTGCTTTTAAAATTGTAAATGATCTGATGCTGACTATCAGTCTATCGATCGACGAAGATCGATATTTTATAGTTCGTTGACTTAATTTTCAAACTTCGAATGTTCTTTTTTCCTAATGTTTACAGTTATTATAGATTTTTTTTGGGGTAAATAATACAGTTATTCCAATTGACTATGATCTCTATGGTTTGGGGTCAATCATTGATTTTCATTGGCTAGTTTGTTAGAAAAGTTATTTTATAGTCGACAAATTCAAGATTTTAACAAAGCAGCCCTTAATCAATCAATGTTGTTATAGTTATTACTAAATTGATGGCCTGCCGAACCAAAATATCTTTTGACATAAAAATAATAATAATTAGACACTCTCAGTATGTTCTTCACAAGCTAGAAAAATCAAAGATTCATGTTATAAGCTTAATTAGGTTAAATAAATTTGTTTTATTAAATCATATGATTAAAAAAACAAGTAACCATGATAAATCAACCGAATTAAATAAAAAAAATATTATAATGACATGAATAAAAACACTTGTGTCAATATTCTAAAAAGATTTCAATAATCTTACTCAAGTAAAAAAAATAAAATAATATCTAAAGTGCATTTTTAATTAGTCTAAGGATATAAAAAATGCCAATAAAAAAATATTGGAGGATATAAATGAAGAATAAAAAAAAGGATTCGAGTTGAATTAAGTTAACCAGCGAGCGACTTGAGTCATGAGGATGAAATATCCCAATAAAAAACAAATACAAAAATTACAAAGTCAATCCCTACACAACCCATTGTTAAAGGGAAAATTGAAAAACAAATCATTTAAAAAAAATAAGAAAAGAACTAAAACAACCTGGATTAACTTGCTAAATTCATAATTCAGGCCACGAGACTATATTGAACCAACAAAAATTAAATTGATAAAATATAACAACAAAGCCCAATTCTTAGCCACAGCAAAGTAGATGGATGAAATCAAAAAATAATCATTTAATAAAAATAACCTAAAAAAACTCAGGTAAACCAAGGTGAGCTCATCAAAAACTGAACATGAGACTAGGATAGTTCATGGAAAACAAATTGAAAAAACTATAAAATTTAATTTTTAAAAAAACTAGTATTGAAGAATAAAATTTATTTTTAAAAAAAACTATTGCTAAAAATAGCAATAAAAGAAATTAAAAATAAATATGATATTAAAAAACCAATTGATTTATTGCAAACGTCTATCTCCTTCTTTTCACCATTAAATCTAATTTGTTTTAAGAGCTTGAGAATTCTTATTTCTCTGTATTATGTACATTTTAATTATTATATTAATTCTTAAATAATGATATTTAAGCCAGACTATTATTCAACCAAAAAAGAAAAGTTTTGTTTTCGGCCTATCAAGATAGAGATAGGCACAAAAGAAATTTTTGGTGTTTATTAATCACTTATATAAATGCAACAGTTTATGAAAATACAGTATTATGTAGTTATAGTACATTAATAAACAATCTGTACAAGAGACAGTTGCTTCTATTTTCTTTTATAATGTTAAAAAATCACTAAACTCATAAAAAAAAAGGTTGCTCTAGTTCATTAATTTTAAATTGTTATAAATTATTAAATTGTAGAAAATAGTTTATCATTAATTTTAAGAAGTTGATTTTCCATATTAATCTTATAAAACGAGAAAAAGAATAAAATTTCAATGCAATTTTATTCTTAAAAATTATTTTTTAAAATATTATATGTAATGAGTAAATGAAAAAAATTATTTAGGTTTAAAATCAAAACTCGACGCCTAGACTGGAAAAAAAATTAGGAGAGTATGTGTCGTTTGAATAAACGACGTGTCATTTATTACTGTCTTCACTGTTATCTTATTGGTTTTGAGGTTTTATTGTTGAATTCTAGTAAAATTGCGGAAAACATTAATTTCAGCTAATGGATAGTTGACATATACTTCTATAGAAGCAGATGAACAGGGTTTCCTTGTTAATTGTACTTGGAGGCTATTGGATCAAAAGTGAAACTATCTCCATGCAAAGCAATTACAGAGCATAATGCGCATGCATAGTTTCTGATCAGGGATGGATACCAGAGTTAATTTCAAATATGGAGTAAATTAAACTGCTACATCTTATATACTCTCTGATTTTGCTAGAATCTCATAGATTCTCTACCTCATTGAACAGTTTTGGAGACGTGAGATTGAAGAGTTACAGAAAACTATAAATGAAACGGAAGCACAGCTTAGGTATGTTTCATGCACGTTTTTATGACAAGGATGTGATTCGTGTTTTTAAAATTAAAGAAACTAAATAAATAATTGTTTTTATTAAAAATACAGCAACTAAATAATAATTTATTCTCAATTTATAATGGCTAGTCTCCTCCTCCTCCTCCTCCTCCTCCTCCTGCTGCTGCTGCTGCTGATTACTGACAAGTATTCCATTGCTTTATTAGGCACTGTATAGGAGAAGATATAGAAATGTTGGGGATGAAAGAGTTGAAGCAGCTAGAACGACAATTAAAGACAGGAGTTGAACGTGTCCGCTCTAAGAAGGTAAATCCTTCTACATTTACTGTTAATTAAGACAGGCAAATTAGAAGACAACATGGGACAATTAAACTGCATATCTATAAATATAATGCGAACTCCATGTGTTTTTTCTTAATAAACGAAAATATATCAGTGGCTGGAGGAAAAAAATGAAGGAATAGAACCAAAAAGGGATCAAAACTATATATTTTGAGAGCCTCAATCAACCTTACAAAGGCATAAAAAAACCTTATGTAATACTTGATGTAATTAATTAGTACTGACCGATATGTGATTATGATATTCCACAGTTACGCATCGCCGCAGAGCACGTCAACTGGTTGAAAGGAAAGGTAATTAATTAAGAAGCTATGTACCTTGATTTATCTCAACTAATTCATATTAATAGGATAAATTAAGTTTGAGCTGGTTAAATATAGCTAGATCTCACTCGAATTCAGGTTCCATGTGTTAAGAATCTTCTACACACACACACACACACACACACACACACACACACGACAATCAAGATTTACTATAATAAAATTAACTTCTGATGATGTTTGTTTAAAAAACTTATTAATATAAATACTATGATAAATATATATTATAATGACGTTTTAATTAGAATTGACGTTGTTATTTATCCTTAGTGGCATTCTTCTTAATCGTAGAGATTCTTGTGGTATGTCTTTACTAATATTGGAGATTCTTAAAATGCCGATATATCTCTATTAAAAAATTATTTTCTAGTAGTGATTTGATCTTGTTAAAATGCAGCAAAGATCCATTCAAGAGGAGAATGCTTGTCTGAAGAAAAGAGTGAGATATTGACAACTCCCATCTTAAAAATTGTTTTTTTTTTAAGCTTGTGCGTGCTCCTGAATTAGCTAGCTTAAAAATTAAAGTTGGGGTTTGAAATTCATTTTTTCCCCTCTACGTTTTGAGGTTTAGTTGCATGAGCTGCATGATGGCAACATAAGCTCGAGGATTTGGGAACCAAATGCACGTAAAGCGATTCAGCTGAGGTAATTAATCAGTCAATTTACTAACAGCTAATCCATGCCAAGGTGTGTTCCCTTGATCTATTAATTATATTACGATTGAAAAACTTGGAGTAATTAAGAAGTACAGTACTATCAAACCTATACTTTATTAAAACAAATTATAGAATATGCAAACACTTAGACTAAGTATGCAAAGAATAATATAAAATATACATTGATATCTCACCTAATAGTTTAAACTTTTAGGTTAAGATGATTGTTTGATATGATATCAAAACCTTAATGACCAAACAATTACGAGTTAAATTTTACCGTTCTCATTTATTTGATAAAAATTAAGTATAATGTAATATGAGTCTGTACAAGTTTCAAACTTAAAAAGTTTTCACTTGAAAATGTGTGATAGAGAATAATATAAATCATATATTGAAACCTCACTTAAAATTTAAGTTTTTGAATTGAATTGATTTTCTGATATTAACTATCATAGTTGGTTTCAAGAGTGTGACTAGGACAAAACTAATTTAGAAATACTTGTAATTAAAAGAATTGGGTGATAGAAGAGAATTTAATCAAGTTGTAGAAAGATATTAGTAAGAATCATAAATCATTAAAGCCTTTCTCCAGTGCCTATGAGAATGTAAAAAAAAAAAGGAGTACAATAATCGGATATTGAAACGCTTGGTCAAATCAACAAGAACCCCGACCCTGTTCGTCTGATCCATTACTTTGATGTTAACTGGGTATTTTTCAGAGAAAGCATCCCAGCTAATTTATGTTGAGTACTGAATTTTCGAAATGAATGCATGCAGGACGATTGATGATGGATCTCACCATTAAAGAGTCGCTAATTGGAGTTGTAAAAGAAGCTACACTCTTCAAAATGAACCTCATATCATATCATATGCGGTAGTGTGTACGTACGTACGTGGTGATAATAAATTGATCTCCTCCTTCGTTTGTCTAAAGCTTTCAAGGTCGATGTCGTTTGGCACTCTAGTTTTTTTCTTTCTTTCAACTTGATAAGCATGTGTGAAGTGTTTCCATAAAAACCCAAAAGAAGAGGAAATTAAGGTCTATAATTAAAGTGTATAAATTAATTTAATATTAACAAACTCATGAATTTTCTTACCAACATGAATGGAGGGCATGGATGATTTAAAATATGTTTGGAAACGCGGTGCAAATTGTATTCCTAATTTTTTTTTATTTTTGTTAAAATTTAATATGGTTTGTACATTTTGGATCGTTTTGATATGCTGATGTCAAAAATAATTTTTAAAAAATAATAAAAAATCATTGACATGCATTTCGGCACAAAAAGTTATTTGAAAACCAATCGCTACCACACTGCCAATCACCCTCTTACTAGCCAATGCCTTCAATTTTATTAGCTTGTACATTCGTATTGTGCACTGTAGAGATTCAGGACTTCTTCTTCTTCTTCTATCATCAAATCTTGCACTCAAGATTCTATTTAGGTTCTTTGGTTTTCTTTCTATCAATCACGCATGTAAGGGCCACCTTTTTATATATATATATATATATATATATATATATATATATATATATATATATATTGTTCTGAGGTATTTCATGGGTTTGGCTTTAAGATTCTAGGATCAGATTTCAGTCACCTTTTGACCCATAAATAGTATTTCCTTCTTCTCTATTATACATGTTGCACATAATTATTTTACAGAACCTTTTTACCTTTAAATCTTAGTTGAATTGGGCATAGGATTAAAACCCTATTTATTATATTTTAGTGACATTTAAATCTGAGATTTGTAAATTAATTGGAATTTTGACATTTTATATATCTAACTAATTAAATAATTATCTCTTTCTCGGTACCATCTATTACTATAACTTTATGAATCAGGTTCCTATTATTTCCAACATTTCTCAATTTTGATACTTCTATTAATTATATCTATAATAATTTTTTTGTTAAGTTTTCTTCAAAACAACAACGTTTCATTGAGGAAAAAAAAGAGAGAATAGACACATCAAATTGTAAATCTCAATTGAATTTGCAAAAGGATCTAATTGAGATTTGTTTGAATTGGTAGGGATTCAATTGATAAAAGTCTCTCATGGGGATATTTTGAGAATTGTATTCCTTTCCTTGATTTGACTTCTGTTCAAGTAATATAATCAAGAATATATATTTATGGAGAAAGCTCCACTTACATTTTTTCTTTATTAAAAAGAATTAATAATAATTTAGTGAGAAAACTATACCCTTTTGAGTTAGATTTCTTTTTTAAGAAGTTGGAAAAACTTTAAGCATAATATGGACTTTCCATGGTTGTGTTTCGGTTGAGCTTGTTGATTGATTGGGCTAGCTTTTAATGGGTTTGATAGGGAGGTTAGACATTCATTTTAAAAAATAAGTTTTTTTTTGGAACAAGAGAGGCCCCCTTATGCTTAAGTTATTAAGGCTATGTTTGTTTTTCAGAATTTATTTTCTGGGAAACCACTTTCTAAACTTTTCTTTGTTTGTTTACCATTAGGAAAGTTGGTCAACAGAAAACACTTTCTGGAAGTTGTGAAAAATTTAGAAATATCTTATTATTTGCTTATTATATTAAATTTGATCCTCAAACTTTTGATTGTTATATATATTTTGTTTTGAATATTTATTTTTTAATTTCATCTCTTAAAATTTAATTTTTATATTAACTTTGGTCTTCATTTTTTAATTGTTATTTTCTTTTTCCTTATCATTTTTTTATTGAAATTTTTTATGTATCAAATTTGGTCCTCATTCTTTTGATTGTTACTTATTTTATTTGAAATAATTTATGAAATGTTAATTATTATTATTTTAATTTCTTCATCTTTCATTTTTTTTTATTTTTTAGATTTGATCTCTATTATTTTGATTATTATTTATTTTATTTGAGATAATTTATGAAATTATATTTTTTTTTCAATTTCATTCTCATTCAATTTTTTAATTTGTAAGATTTGTTCCTCATTATTTTAATAAACTTGAGAAAAATAAAACATTAATAAGTTATTTTGCAGCTCATTTTCCATGACATAACCAAACACTGGAAAGTGTTTTCCAACTTATTTTCCATTACACTGCTAAACATCAGAAAATAATTCACTTTCCTGGAATTCACTTTCTAAAAGGAAACTACTTTCCAATAAATAAACGGGATCTAAATATAAAATGATTGTAGTGTGTGTAAAAACAAATGCACGAAGAGAAATGCATGAAGAGAAGGATTCTATAGATGTCTTTTTATGGCATGGATGGCTTTTATGGATAGAATGTAGATGCATATTGTTAGACAAAATTTTCAATGTTCAAGTTGAGTTATAATTAGTCCATGATCAATTTTATTTTTTTCTGGTAATCGGTTGTATTTATAGATTTAGATTTTAAAATTTATTTGTGGTAAAAAAGGTGTATCATTGGTAGAGAAATTGGAGTGACACCTTTGGTTAGTCATGGTATGCTATGTTGGTTTTTTTTTTTAATGTCTTGGTTGTTGTTCCTTTCACATCATTGGTGATGGGTAATGTCATTAGCATATAAAATGGTTTTCTTGGCATATAAAAACTTGTGTGAGAGTGGAAAAAATTGTGTGTATGAAACGTTTGTGTGGCTCATAAGAACCTTAAAAATGTATAGAAGGGTGTATCGGGATAGGATTGAAAAGACCAGATTGATGTTAATGTTGGGCTAAAAATTTTAACCAGTTTGGGCTATAAAATTCTAGTTGTTTGGGCTTATTCTGTATGATTGATTTTTTTTTTTTTTGTATTATTATTTTTCTCCTAAGTCTTTAAAACATATATGGTTTGAAAAATTTATCTAACACTTTTAAATGGGGAGAAAAATCTGTTTGTTTTGTATAGTTGATGTTTACTTTTCCATATATTATAAAAGACTTATAAATTTTGTCAGAGAGAAAGTTTAATTGTCTTTCATGTTAGTGACTAGGTAATAAAAAAAAATGAGTAAAGATAAATGATATGTATGTATTCGGAAATATAATGTAGAGAAAAGTGTCTCATGAGAAGTCGGGAGAAGGATCCTTGATCCTTCTTGGAAGCAAGTGATGGCGAGGACCTGGAAAATTTTAATGGAGACATGTAAATCTTTCCATGAAGATTTTTTATTGATATATAAAGATTTTTTTATTAAAACATGGTGATTTTCATGGATATATTTCGTTGGAAACATGATGATTTTTTTGAAGATATAAAGAAATACTATTAGTTTTATTTAAAAAAATTCAAAAGATAGTGGAGATTCAATTTCTAATTTTTTTTTTTTTTTTTTTTTGCCTTGGTAGAATTTCCTTGTTCAGCAAATGCCAATTTTATCATTCATTAGAAGGTGCAAAATCACACTACTTGTTGGATCTTTTCTGCATTTCTTTACAGTGGTAACATTGGATTTCACAGTCTAATCAAGAGATCTTGATTAAAATGCTGACATCTTCAATATTCCCTATACTAGACTCATGTTCAGTTGAGCCTCTCTTTTGTTAAAAGAGAGGAGGAAAAAAAAAAGTTGAAAAACACTGCATACATAATTGAGTAAATTAAAACAGATGTATAGTTACTAGCTACTCCATCTCTACATGAAAGACTTGTTGTTTGCTCAGATCACTCAAGCGTAAACCGCTGTCGAACGGTTGAGATGTAACTTGCAGCTTTGGCATCAATGCTTTGTGAATCACTGTATCTGCTCACAGAAGCGACCGATGAAGATTGATTGGGAATAACCAACCTAACATCGTGCACAGTAGATGATGATGGATCGGATGCTTGATACAAAGACATGACCAGTTTGCCATTGCTAGTGAACCCTCTTTGCTCATAGTTTCCTTCCATTGATTCAAAAACTATCTTGTTTCCTTCTTTTTTAATGTGTTGTGTTCTTGTGCTGTGTGAATCCAGGACCAGAAATACTTGAATTTATAGCCTTGAGCCCTTGACTCGGTACAACTTGTTTCAAATGGATAATGGTGCGTCAAGAAATATCTTTTAATAGCTATAGGATCTGGATAAGTTAGATATTTGAAAAAATGCTCCATGAAAATAACTGGAGATAACCCTCCAGATCAGTTCCTATCCTTTTTACTGGGGCATGCACTTTACTGGATGTAAGAAGATGCTTCCATGTACAATTAAATTGTTGAATTTTCATGTGATTCTATTATCTTTAATTATTCCAACTTGCTGCTTTCCCGTTTAAGTGTAAACGAAGGAACAGCAAGCATCTGTATAAGTATAAGAATGTTATTCCATGTTTGAGCGAAAAAGTGAAGTTCATTTCCATGCAGATAATCAAGAAATAGAATGGGAGGATAAACAAAGGCATATTACCTTCTGCTATCTTTCCATCAATTTGAATTGGAACATCCATATATCTATACAGTGCTGCAGTCTAAAAGATTTTGACTTTGTTTTTCTTCTTAGATTAAAAGGGGAAAAGCTTCAAGCATTGTTAATCTGCAGTCTAGCACCATTGCATTCAATGGTCTTCTCAGAAACAAAAAAAAAAAGGAAAAAAAAGAAGCAGCACTGAATTCAATGGGGGTGGGAAGTGCTAAATGGGTTTGATCTACTCCCAAGAAATAGCCAAAGTATAGCTGACGTAGCAGTGAAGAATGCCATAACTTGTCCACGCACAGAAGTCTGCTTCAGATGCTTTAATGGGGTCCTGAAGTTCACTTTATTCTCGCAAAATGGATAAGAAGATATGCTTCACTCCACATTTTTATAATTATTTTATATTTTAAAATTTATTCTAACATCAAAACAATTTAAAAATATTAAAAAAAAATTTAAATCTTTTCAAAATCACATTTGAAACATAATTTAAATCTAAAAAAATTTAAAGATTTTCAAAAACATAAATTTACCATAATTCCAAACATTACCTTAATCCAGCATCCATCCACCACAAAATGTACAGAATTTCCAGCTGAGCTGCATAATCTAGAGGTTGCGAACAGGATTTTAGTCATGGTCTGAATATTATAGCACAAAGATATGGAGATGCTATACCTGCATGCCCATATCATGATAAGGAGACACTGATTTCCTAATTGGACTGTGGTAGAGTAGTACCTAGCCATGTGGGTAAACCTAAATAATTTATATATTTTACCTACTAGAATTGAAGAGGCACCAGTGGTCTAGTGGTAGAATAGTACCCTGCCACGGTACAGACCCGGGTTCGATTCCCGGCTGGTGCATTCCCAAGCTGTGAGGATACCAGTGCTTATTGTGATGATAGGGTCTATCACTACCGTCAGATATTCATCGGACGAAAAGGAGCGCTTCTGAGCTTGAAACTCTTTTGGATCACGATCAGTGCTAAAGTTTGACTAGCTTTTTAGATATATGATATTATGATGTACCGACGTCTTATTAACCTCATTTACGAAGATAATATAAAATATTTTTTCAATATTTTTATCTTTTTTTTTAAAAAAAATATTAGATATTGTGGTTTCTTTCTAATTTGTGTGAATGTGAAAACACAAAATGTTTATTGGACGTGTGATCAACTTGTTTATATATTCATATTCATTTTTTATATAGGCGAAAGCTAATGAAAATTAATGAAAAAAAATCAGTAAACATTACTTAAGTGCATTTTTTATACTTTATATGTTTACATGTTTTTTTTATATTAAATCTTTTTTTTTGGTTCTATGAGGTAATATATCAATTTCATCGAATTAATTTTATTTCTTGATTTCAACTTTTAATATTATATATATTAGAAATGATGCTTAATTTTTTTTTTAATTTGTTTTTTGTAAATTTACCCCGGTCTCATGGTTCAATTCATAGGTTTAACATATTAATCTAGGTTGACTCGAGTTGTTTTATTTATGTCGCCTTTTCTAATTAATTTTTCTCGATCTCATCTTCCAACATTAGATTAACTGGAAATTAGATTACATGATTTTTTTTAATTTATTTTTTATGAGATTATCTTGATCTCATGACCTAGATTACGAGTTTGACATGTTAAACTAAGTTGATTTTATTTATTTTTTGGATTCTTTTTAATTGAATAATATTTTTTTAAATTGGACTTCATGATTTTTTTTATTTACTTTCCATAGAGTTATTATGATCTCATGACCCGGGTGGCAGGTGTGACAGGTTATCCTAAATTGACTTTGTTTATTTTTTTGGGTAACTTTTTAATTGAATATTTTTTTTCAATTTCACTTTCTAACAACTCAATCTTTTTATTTTTTTAATTTTGATATTTTGATATTAGGTTGTTTAGGAATTGAGTTTTATAGTTTTTTATATGAAATTATCCAAATTTTATAAATAATTCTGATCAATATAATATATTATAAACTCAATATTTAATAAAATGCTACATTTCCAAATAATCTCTTTAAAATATCACAAACACAACATTTTAAGTCTAAGAGTCTGTTTGTCTCTGAGGCAGCGTTTGCTTTTCTTCTAAACGCACTAATAATGGTGTTCGGTTACCAATTGAAAGTAATATATAAATTGTAGGTCCCATCATTTATCCGAGGCAGAACCTTGATTATGAAAAAAATAGTTTTTTACTGCTTTTTGCAAGTTCAACCACAAGTTGAACTTTTTTATATGGCCGACATAGTGAATTAATTCACTCTGCACTGTTCCTTTCATAAAAAGTGAACAGTGCAGAGTAAGGTGATGCTGACATTGGTAATTGATAATTTTTTTTCTTCTAATTTCTAAAATATTTTTATTAACCATGTTATTTAAGAAAAAAAACTCTAATTTTCTCTACTTATCGAAGATTGAGGCAGTGATCATGGATAAATTGTATACTGCATTATTGGGTTACGATTATTTGTAAAAGGTTTTTCATTTAAAAAAAAAACATTCTATGAAATATAAAATAAAAAAACATGTTTATTAATTGGGAATGAAAATTATTTTTTCAATTCTTTAATTTTTTTTAAAAAATCAAGAGCACTAAAATAGTTTTTTTTAAGAATTCTTTGCTATAAAAATAAAATTCGTATATGGAAGTCCTATATTTTTCATTTCATTTTATTTATTTAATAAATATGTTTAATATATATGTTTTTTAGTTATTTTATAATCTCAATTTAAAAAGCATTTTTAACCAAACACATTAAATTACTTTTAGTTCAATTCTAATTTCAATCACATTTTAACCAAATATATATAAATATCAAACCAACCTCAACTAAAAACACTTTTTATAAAATAATTTTTTTAAACTACAACTACAAAAATTACTAAAGTATCAAACACAGTAGCCAATCGCTATCTTCTGAACTTTTATGATAAGATATAAAAATCCAAGAAATGCACAGATACATGATTGAAGTAAAATATATTGCATATCATAGTCAACAAGCACCAGTGGTCTAGTGGTAGAATAGTACCCTGCCACGGTACAGACCCGGGTTCGATTCCCGGCTGGTGCATTTCCAAGCTGTGAAGATATCTGTGCTCATGTGATGATAGGGTCTATCACTACCGTCTGATCTTCGGACGAATTCGAGCGCATCTGAGCTTGCCCTCTTTCTTTTGTTTTATATTTTGTCAAATTGCATCACTGCCCATCCTCTATCTATATTCCAAAATAAAAGCTTTTTTTGCTATATTTTACTTTACTTTCCAAATGTTTGTAATTACTTATTTGAACTCATTCTTTTCTTATTCGTTCAATCGGATCCCCATGCTTAGCATTGTACCCGATGATGTATAAACTAATTTTAATCACATTGAAAAAGAAGGAAATTAAATGTGAGAATAAGCTTGTAAGATTACAAAAAGAAAATTTTTGGATAATAAGTTTTTGGTGATATATTTATCTTTGGTTGTATGATCATGTCAAATCTTAAAATATATCAAGTGTTTTTCCCATATCATAGGGTGTTCGGTTGTCTTTTTCTTACTATATTGTTGCAAGAGACAAATGTTATGTGCAATCAGAAGGTATTGAAAGAACCAAATATTTCTTGTTGTATCAAGGATAGTGAAAATTGGAAGTAAAGAAACTTGAACATTGATGAGGCTGGAAAGGAAGTATTCCATGCTTATAAAACAGGATTCGAAGGACTTACTGGATCCAACGACACTTGCAATAAAAATACTTTAATATTTAAGTCAGTATGACATTTATATAGGTGGATGGGAGAGTGAGTTGTATTCTCTAGACTTAAATATTTTTTTAAACATTGTTTAAGTTTTGTATTAGACTTGTGTTGACTTTTGTGTTTGTCTAGAAACCTGAAGTCTAGGGAAATGAGTTGTATAGAAACCTGAAGTATAGAGAAATGAGCTTTATTTATGTAGATTTTCTTAAGATAAATATATTAAAGAATATTCTAGTTTTAATATGTTTTATATAAATATTCCATAAACATCTAAGTTATAAGATATTTATAAAGATGTGTAAATTGTATAAAATACCATGTAAGCCCGATTGGACTTGACCCTAAAATTAATATTACCATGTAGTTTTTTTTTATGTGTCATCAGAGTCACCTAAGTCTTTCAAACATATTTGTTTGAAAGACTTAGCCTAATAAGAGTGAGAAAAGAAAGACTTATAGTGTATAATGTTTTTTTTTTTTGCGTACAAGCCACCATAAAAGTTGTTTATGGGCATGGCCTTGGGGCATAGCCATGTAGCGTAACCGTGGGTATAGTCATAGGCGTAGCCATATACATAGCCAGGGGCATTGCCTTGGGTGTAGCAGTTGGCGTAGGCACGTGGGGTGTAGTTGTGGGCGTAATTGTTGGTGTAGCCGTGGGCATAATTATTGGCTTAGCCATTGACATCACATGTCGTTGATGTATCTATAGACATAACCACCGTTGTGTTGAGGTTTTGTTAGCCATAAAAAGAGCTTTTGAGAAACAAGAATGAATTGATTTTTTGTACAGTTCCTATAGATGATGCCAATGACGAGGCTAGAAAAAATCCTCTGGAGAAAGATTAGGGGTGTTTTCCATGGCTGATAAAACTAGATTGAAAGGAGTTGGTGAACCTGACAATAACTGCAAGAAAAACACTTTTATGCTTAAATCAATATAATGTTTGTATAAGTGACAGAGACAATGAGTTGTATTCTCTAGACTTAAACTTTCTTAAACCTTATTGAAGTCTTGTATTAGACTTGTGTTGTGTTAGACTTGTACTTGTCTAAAAACTTGAAGTCTAGAGAGATGAGCTCTTGACTCTAAAGAGATGCATCATGTTTATATAGATTTTTTTAATATATTTTTTATAAATATATCTATAAATATTTAGGATATTTATATTAATTACCTTATAACTTAGATATTTATAAAGATATTTATGAAAATTTGTATATTGTATAAAACACCATATAGGCCTAATTGGATTTGGCTCAAAAATTAGTATTACCGTGTAGTTTTTTCATGTATCATCAAACATGTTTTTTTATAGGCTTAATTTTTTTTGAACCTAAGTGCAACATGACTGCAAAATCCCACTTCATCAAGATTTTAAAAATAAATTCCTTTACATATTTAAGTTAAGAATCTATTTCATAAAGGCTAATTTATTGAATTGATATAAAAAAATGTCATTTTGAAGGGTATAATTATTAAACTCAATCTGAAAATAGACTTTGCACAAGACGTAGATCATGATCAAGGTTGATTAACCCGGTTAATAAAAGTTTTTTAGAAAGATAAATTGATGTTATTTTAATGTTTTTTTTTTTAAATCTACCTGAATTTTGATTGGTTTGATCAGGTGAAACTGAAATAACTGAATATTAACTTTTTTGACACTCATTCTAGTTCAGGGAATGGATTGGCTGGTTTCGAGGTTTAACCACATGGCTGACTGGGTTTATAACTGTGGCTCCTTGCTTGGGGGTGTATCGTTGGATATTTGGATGTAATAAAACTAATTGAACAAAAGAATCAAGCCCTAATTCTCAGCCCATCAAAGCCCAAAAAAACATAAGAGGCCCCTAGGCCAGTTTCACAAGCCCGAATATCATCTCCCAGTCCTCACTCGCTCCATTTTCATTTCTGTTTCTGCTTGTTCAATAAACTCAAGCTCCACAAAAACAGTGATTAAAAAAAAAAATGGCAACAACCCTAGCAAGAATAGCTCGAAAATCCCTAAAAACCACCACCGCTTTCTCACTTAACCGTCACTTCGGGACGGAGGCAGTGGCGGCCGCGACAGCGTCGACAAAATCGATAACGCCATCAGCAGATCGGGTGAAATGGGACTATCGAGGGCAGAGACAAATAATTCCGTTAGGTCAATGGCTGCCAAAAGTAGCTGTGGATGCATACGTGGCACCAAATGTGGTACTCGCGGGTCAAGTTACTGTGTATGATGGAGCATCCGTTTGGAATGGAGCCGTCCTACGTGGCGATCTTAATAAGATCACCGTCGGTTTCTGCTCTAATGTTCAAGAACGGTGTGTCGTTCATGCTGCCTGGAACTCTCCTACAGGTTAGGGTTTGTTTTATTGTTTAATTTGGGATCTTCTAGATATTTTAGTAATTTTGAGTTAGATTAGGTTGTTAATGTATAAGTTTTGATTGATTACTTAGAATTTCGTGATTTGATTGTTGAATTTCTGTTTGGGAATTTCTAATTTGAAGTGGGTATTTTAGTAATTTTATAATTATTGGTTGGAATGGATGCAATAAGTGAATGTGGTTTTAGGGGTTGATGTATTTTTGGCTAGAATGAGCTGAATTAGAATTGGAGGCTTGAAGTGATTGAGAAGGCAAGTACGGAATTTGAAGTATTTGAGTTTTGATTATTCTATATTGACATGATAATTTTTGGTTTCTTAAAGCGGGGTGTGTATATTAAGGGCTGGCTCAGTCTCTTATTTAATAGATTTTGATGGGATTCGATCAAAATGACATTGATGATGATGAATGACACATTTGCTGCTTTGTTTTAATTTATTTTTCTTCCTTTTGGCTTTCTTTTTCTTTTTTTTTTTAATTTTTGGTGTAAATTAGAAATGGTGAGTTATTGATTTTGTGTTTCTGGCTGGCATTTTTGGATATCCCCATGCAAATCTCATTTTGTGTTGCGTATTGAAAGAAGGAAAAAGAAGGTGTAATCTGTAAGTGTCTTTTTGTATTGGTTATAGAAAGAAGGAAAGTAAAGGTGTTTTTAGGAACATGAATGAATTGTAGCTTTCAAGAGATCTATATTTGAAATTTGATAGCACTTTGTGTTATGTCCTCCATGGAATGAATACTTCATTAATAAGGGTTGCCGTTGTTGAAATTTGTAGACTCAATCAATTTTTCACTTTTCACCTTTGTGGATTTTGTGCTCATATGAGTATCATGTAAGCTTTCAGAAAAAAAGATGGAGTGGTGGAACAGGAAAATAGATACTAAGGAAGGTAGACTAAACCTCTACTTTGATGAATGAAATCATGTTTTGAAGTTACTAATTTTGCTTTGAATTGTTTAGACCAGCTTGTTTATATGTCTTTGATACTCTAATGAATGTTGTTTCTACACTGTCTAAAGAGAAATAAGAACAGCGATCGATTTTTTGTCACATAAAATAGCTAGCATGTCATCAAAAGTATTATAGTGCAGATATGTGCAATGAGCATGTTTTAGTTGGAGGTTCAATCTGTTAAAAGATTTCTATGCCAACGTCTGATGGTTTCTGAAGCAGTTACTTGCTTGTTTATATTTAAATTACAGTTTTCTAGAATTAAAGAATAGGTTCTCACAATCACATCAGTCCACTAAATTGTTGCTTTAAGCTTTTAATTATGGCTAGGTGCTGTTAAGTAGAAAAGTGTTTGAAAATTGGTATGGAAACTTCGATTTTATATGCCTCTAATCCTGACTACCAACTTAAAACAAATTGTGACCATAAGGAAAGGTATCTTCTAGTATATTTGGTACGCCATTGGTGATTTGAGCGATAGACTTGTAGCACTGCCTGATATTCTATTAGCATACTGATATCTGTTCTGTGTATGTGTGCGGCCCATCTGTGCATGTTAGGTTGTGTGTGTGAATTGTCAAAGCTTCCTGTCATGTAATTTGTTGATTCTTTATGGCTTCAGATTGGTCCTTTCCCAGTAGGTTCACTAGCTTGTTCGAATTAGAGGCACTTTGTATTTGAACCTAAAGATTTTTTCATGTTAAATTTTGTTTTACCTAGACATTAGAGATTAAGATTTTGGCAACTACATATTCAATAAGCCAAGTTATTCCAATAGGGCCCCATACTTTATGGAAAATGTGGACACCTAATATGGTATATAGTTGTGGTTTGATAAAATTTGTACTTCATGCTGAAAGAACCCTAGCTTAACCAAAAGGTCCTTGGATTTGATTTTTGCTTTTCACTAGTGCACTTTCTTTCGTTGTTACTTGTGATTGGCTGTTTTGAAGTGAGCTGACACCACTTGTCTCGTCAGTATTTTTTAGTATTGGTAGTTAAAAATCCAAATGGTTTAATTTTCAAAGCGATCATTTATCATCTTGACAGCAACCATTGCATATCCATCTAGCATTCTGTTCTAGCTGTCATTTTTGGCTTGTTTTTCTCTAATCTTTTGTGGCCCACATGTTGACCTCGTTAAAGTTTTTTGTCATCTCAAGTACCTTGCATTGTGAAAATAGTCTAAAAAATATGTATGTATAATAGTTACTGCTTGTGTATTTGGAGAGATTCCTTTATTTTGCGTGTGATCTTTTACCTTGCATGGGTCCATAGCATCTGGGAACTGTTGCCAAATATACCAATAAGTGATGGAACTACACTGGCATAAAGTTTGCATGGGTACTATGGGCAACATAGCATGTTTACCATGTTCTTGATATCTTCATACAGCTTCTCAGGTTCAGGGTGACTTGGTTTGAGGTGAAAAATTGGATGTAAATTGTTAAGGGCATAAAAGTTAGATTTTTAGGATGTTTGTTGTGTTAACAAATTGGTAAGTAAATTGTTAGTGTAGAGAGATAATGTTGAAATCAAATCAGTGGCAAGGTTGAAGAAACATAAAAAATTACGTGGGTTGTTTTGAGGAAAAAAGGGAGAGACAAATAGTTTGGAGATGATAGTTCCTCCCAAGGAAAACAGGGAGGTTTTTTCTTTTAGTCATCTTCCCTTAAAAGTTTCCCCTGTGCTTAAAACATACCAAGCAAGATTAGCAATTAATGCATTGATTATCGTCCTTCATTCATCTCCACCCAAAAGCATCCTCAATGTAAAATCTTCTACAGATGCAAATACGTGGCTCCTTGTTTTGAGCTCCACTGAACACCTGTGATTTTATTTTTTGTACATCTTTTATGTGTCAGGACTGCCAGCAGAGACATCCATTGAAAGGTACGTTACTATTGGTGCTTACAGTCTTTTGCGGTCATGCACCATTGAGCCAGAATGCATCATTGGGCAGCATTCTATCCTCATGGAAGGATCTTTGGTGGAGACGCACTCTATCCTTGAAGCTGGGTCTGTGGTTCCCCCAGGAAGAAGAATTCCAACTGGTGAACTTTGGGCTGGAAATCCAGCAAGGTTTGTCAGGACTCTGACCCACGAAGAAACTTTAGAAATTCCTAAACTCGCTGTTGCAATCAATGATCTCAGCAAAACCCATTTCTTCGAGTTTCTTCCCTACTCCACAGTATATTTAGAGGTTGAGAAGTTGAAGAAGAAGTTGGAGATTAAAGTTTGATTCTTTTTGGCCGTTGTGTTTCTATGTATCAGTCAACTGTAGCATTTCTTGCATTGAAATAAACAGCTCGAGAACATATTGAAGAAAGCTTCTCTGTTCTTTCTGTTTGTATTTGATTTTCTCTGATTGCTGAAAGAGCCGGTTGTGAATTTCAACCAAATGGGTTTATACAAATCACGAAAGACACTTTGTCAAGTAATCCTATTTACCATAAACTTTTGTTGAAGATTACTGCACCTGGCTTTGTTTTATTAGTTTTGTTCAATGTAAGTGAAGATGCTCCAGTTCAGTGGAGGAAACAGCATCGCAATGTCTATGTGACCTGCCGGCCGAAAACAACTACCGGTGATGTTGATAGGTGGGTTGTCATGTGGGGGACAAAGGATGTAAACTTTTCCTCTCCTTCTGTTGTAGAAAAATACATGGCAAGGACTGGGATCACAGAATCGAGGGTTGGTGGAAAGTTGTAATGATAGATCCATCAACCCTATCCTTTTGCACGAATCTGAAGCACCAACCAAACCTAGCCATTTTGTAAATTTAGAAGATATTATATTGTTGCACGAGTGACTTCTGCAACTCTTTTACTCTAATGGTAGCAGCCACCCCGCCTTTGTTTTCTGTGTTCAGGTCAGGGTCAATGGTCATCGAGATAACTCTAATTTTAATTTAAGGAGTTACTATTCATCCACCAAGTGAATTAACTAGAAAGGTTTAGATTAATGAAAGGATCTTTGTTTAATTAAAAAGAAAAGGTAACAAAGAGCCGAGGAACCTCTTCTCATGTCGGGTTCTAAATCTTGCTTTCTCTTGGATTTTAGGGCAAGGAATTAGGTATTTAGTCATTGGAGAAACAATCAATAATGACTTATATGGGTGTGTTTGGTATTGTTATAATTTTTGTGGTTGTAATTTGAAAAAAAAATATTTTATAAAAAACACTTTTAGTTGAGGTTGGTTTGATAAAATATATGTTTGGTTGAAACTCTAGTTGAAATTGAGGTTGAATAAAAAGTTGTATAATATATTTGGTCAAGAATACTTTTCAAATTGAGGTTATAAAATAACTAAAAAAGATATATATTAATATTGATAGTTTTTAATTTAAATATTATAAATTTAACTACTGCTATTACATCATGAAATAAACAATACTTTATATAAAATATTTTTTATTGTTGCATTATACTATCTGTAATTCCATCACGTATGAAATCCATCTGACAAGGACTATAGTTTCTATAGCTTCCTGAGCATGCAACAACATCAAGTAAAATATCATCAGGAACAAAATTGAGATTGCGATCAAATTCTGCAAATGCTACGTCATCATGCAATCTCCTTCTAATCTAATTATGTAGTGGCATTTATTAATGTAAAACACTAGTTTTTTTTTAATAAAACACAATATATGATAATTTCTTTTTGGATTTTTTTATTTTACTAGGTCGGACCGGTCCAATTCATTTAGGTTTGGATCAGACCCAGTCCGGCCATGAACAATGGAGATGCTCTCCACTGTTCACATGCAACGTGAACAATGGAGAATGCAGAGGACGAAGGAGAAGGAGAAGGGGAAGAGCAGGCTACCCTGCGCAGCGGTGATGTGCTGGCTGGCGGTGGAAACAGCGGAGGCTGGTGGTGAATTGAGGGAGCTGCTCTTCATTGTTCTAATGCAACATGAATAGTGGAGAATACAGAAGAAGAAGAAGGAGAAGGAGAAGGACAAGGGGAAGAGCATGCTACTCTGCACAGTGACGATGTCTGGCTGGCGGTGAAAACTATAGAGGCCGGTGATAAAAGGGAGCTGCTCTTCACTGATGGACAACTATCTTCTTTTTTTGCTCTTCTCCTTCTCTCTGTATTGCGCGCCTTTATCCACAATTTGTAACACAAATTAAAGTTGTTTTTTGTTAACCTGCTATTTAAACACAAATAATAATGGGTTCCACAAACAGAAAATTATATTTAAAATATAACCATATAATTTATTTTTGTGGTCTGCTTCAAACGTAGAAGCAGCCACAAAAACAAATACTCTCTCAGGGGGAGAGTGGGCTAGTCATTAGGCATGTGAGGTAGCCCACCCTTAGAATCTAAATGATCAATTGCTTAAACGGATTAGCAAAGCTGGATGGATATCCATTGCCAATTCACATTTTTAATAATATAATTTATTTAAACTCTTTTCAGTCTCCATCCTAACACGACAACATTAATGTCTGTTTATTTTAATATTTTAAAACTATTTTTTTTTAAAAATTAATTTTTATTTTATTTTTTAAATTAATATTTTTTTTGATATTTTCAAATCACATATTAAAAATAATTTTTTTAAAATAAAAATATATATTTTTTAATATATTTTTATATAAAAAATACTTTAAAAAACAACAACTAATACACTTTCAAAAATATCATGAAAATAACAAGCCCTAATCATATATTTGCAAAAAGAAATTCTCAAGCAACTAGTAGCGATTTGACATAACATCAAAAACATTATTATTGTTCTTCTTAAAAATGTTTTAAGAATAATAATACTACTGTTTCCAAGGGCCACTGCCCCACTACTTGATACGGATATTCCCCAGTCCTTGAACAACATGAACATGCATGAACTGAAGAATAGACAGGGAGCTAGTTCATGTTTAACTTAAGTTCTCTAGTGGCATAGAGATTTTTAACATATTGTAAAACTCAAATTAATTATTGTTTTTCTGATAAAGACGGGAATTATTGTTGCCTTTCAAAATATTATTTATTGCTTCAATTAATTTCATTAAATAACAAAGTTTACCTAATTGAGACGATTGGATTAGCTAGGACATAAAGCTAGTAATAGTAGATTAATATAGTAGTAACTTTCTTATTTATTTATTGGAAGGCTCATTGTTTTCTTATTAGACTATACAATGGGTATGATAAAAAAAACATTTTTAAAGTCCTGTTTTTAAAAAATAAAATTAACATTCTTTGAGATGATCCATCCTCTTTACATAAATAATAATAATAATAAATTATCTAATAAGTGGTTCAATAGTAAAAATTTGGGACTAAGAGGTTTGTTTTCCCTATGGTTTTAAGTTCGAGCCTTATGGTTGTTAATATGATGGCAAAGACCCATAAGATTAGTCGAGGTACGCGCGAGCTAGCTCGGACACCCACGTTAATTAAAATAATAATAATAATAATAATAATACAATATACAATCTATATTCACCAGAATTCAAAACCTTTTTGTTATTAAATGAAGTTACTAGATTTACAATAGCTGGGCCATAACTATTTGTGGTAATATAGCATTGTGAAAATTTTCGTTAGTACCATGTAATTGAGTTTATATTGGCTTGAACTGTTATAATTTGAAAAATTATTATTTATATCTTGAATTTTATACACATGCTAATATTTAATATTATTGTAAAAAAATTAATAAAAATATCTAATTATTTATAAGAATGTTATTATTATTTATTTAATAAAAAAGATTTTATATTAAATATCACAAGTTTTCCGATGAATTAAAATATAAAAAAAACTTAGCCATTCCCCCCATCCTCTTTCTTTGAACACCAAACCTAGCTGTCAACTCCCCTTCTCTTCAATCCCTCACCAGTCACCGTCCCTAACAGCAAACTCACAATCTCACCAAACCCACAATCCAGCGCGCCGAACTCTATAGCCATCTTTGATTTTGTTGTTAACTCTTACAGCCTTTTCTTGCAATCGGCCCTTTCGGTTTCTCATAAGCTCCAACCGAACACGGGAAGAACAGTCAAAACACCAAGCCTGTTGTCCAGTTTTCGAAGTCTCACGATTTTGACCACTCCCAATCCCACTCCATTTCGTTTGTTGTATAAAATTGACCCATCAGGGGAGGTAGGTGACTAATAAGTTGATTCAATGGAATGACTGATGCACAGATAGTGAAAAAGGACCTCTCTTTCCCAACAAAGTTACAAGGTCCTGGTTGGTGGCCTGAGCTGCAGATAGAAGAAAAAACTAGCTAATCCACTCCCACCATGATCAGTTTCCTTTTCCTTTCTATTGTTATGTTTCTTAGATATAGTTAAAGCCAATCGATGAGCTCGTTTTAGGAATAAAAAACACCACCCTAGCCCACCTCATCATAACGATATGATGACAAGTGACAAGCTCAAACCTACAACCTCATTTTTGATTGAATAAGATGGAGGCTGGATAGTAGATTTCTCCCCCCATTTGATGATAAAGTTATAATGTTCAATTTATAATTATATGTATTGGTAGTTTGGTTATTTGGTTATATTAAAAGATTTTTGTTGATTTATGATGTGAATGATAATTTTTTAAATTATTACGAGTAATACAATTTAGCCAAATTATATAATATTAAATGTATTTTTTATAGCATTAATTGATTCATGATATTTTGATTGTAAAGCATACATTATAGAATATACTTAACGACCCATTTTATTCCTATGAAAAGAAACTTATTATCTAAAAAATTAAGTTATAAATTAATGTGATTGAATTTTATTGATGATTAGAAATGAAAGTTGCAAAGGGCATCTAGGAGATGGCCATAGAAAACTCGATCGGTCAACAAAAATTTAAACACGCTCATCAGGGAATAATTCAATCCCGTTTGAAGGAAAGCAATTTCACTTGAAATTCTTTGATTCTTTTCAAGGTTTAATTTGAATGCCAATTTTCAGATGATTCTAAATGAGTAGCCAAGATGCACTTAAATCATTATTGTTTGAACTAGCTAGCTAGTTGTTATAAATTATTCATGATCATGATTTGATATTAATAAATCCGATTTATGAATAAGCTAGCAATTAGCAATCTTTAGTAGAAACATTAAAAATGGAAAATACTAGTGTGAAAAGGAGCAAGCTTTTTCTTGTATAAGTAGTGCTAATGTCATCAAGCTCTCAGCAAATTGTGGCAAGACCTAATGGGAAATTTTATATATGCTACCACTCTTCTAAATGAAGCAATGATTTTGACATCTCAACCATTTTGATTTCTTGCTATCACCTCCTTCATACTTTTTCCACTTTCTTCTTTCCCTTATATACTAGCCATAATATTCAATAAATACAACAATATTGAGAGTGCTCTTTCATATTGATTGCCAACGCAATTCTCTTACGTTCTTCCACCCCCCCGCCCCTCCTCGCCCCGGAGCCCCCTCTGATCAAAGACGAGATCATCTTGAATGCTTCGAGCTCCAAGTGGTAAATGCTTGATGGATCTTAATCAATCATCTTGCCATGTGGTAAGTACTGTGGAGAAAGTGGGGGATGTTGGGATGGCTCAATCATGTCAAATCTCCCAAATTATGATGTTGGGTCTTTTAATCTGATTGAGCCGTGCCAATATCACACTTCTTATGATCCTTCAAATTTCTTTTTTTTTAGTGCTTTTGATGGAAATATTTTTTCATATTTATCTTATTTTTCCTTTAACCTTTATCAATCAACTTCTATGTTATGCCCAAATTTGCTGAATCCATATGATAAACACGTATAATACTGTCAGAATTCTTGTAATATATTATTGAACACCATGGTTATATATATTCTGAAAAAAAAAAGACAGATATAAATTGGTTTTCACAAAATATCTGAAAGTTTACGGTCTAGTTCGATATAACTTGTTGAAGAATTTGGGGTGGTTTGTAGTCATGATATAGCAAAGTAGTTCATACTCATATATAGACAAGCTCCCTTGTTAAGCTTCTTGTCTCCCCTTCATAAACTTCTGCTTGACCAACTCCTATAATATTTAGCACTGAACAATTCATTAAGAACTTTTTATATGCCAATGATCTCTCTTTCTCTCTCCAGTCCCTTATTAAATCTTGCATGATCTTAGATCTCATAGCAAGACTACATATATATTATCATTAACCTGCAGATATTTGATGCACCCTAAATTTATTAATCAGTGGATGGTTCAAGCAAGACAATATATTCGCTCAATCGATCCATAAGCTTCCACACTATCGTTTTCCTCCCCATCATCATCTCTGGAAATGATGTAAGCATGGGGATCGATGCTATATAGGTCGGTTTACTTTCGTTTTCCAAGACAAAAGTGCAAATCAGTCAGAGAGAAAGGGTTGGCTATGTTTTTGCACAGTACGTGATGTTGTTCTTGCAGGATTTTAATTATCGTGGATGAGTGTTAAGATACCCTAATATGTATGTTTTTCTTAGGAAATGTATATGGTTAATTCATATTTCCTTTTATCTTTCACTTATTTATTTAATCATAAATATTTCGAAGAAAATTGGCCAACAAAGGTTTTCAATATATCTTCATTATTTCTATCCAGAACTTATTTTTCCATACTCATTGGAGTTCATATGAAGTTTAGTTTTAGGGTTTAGGCATGTGTGAATGACCCAAATAGAAAAGAAATGAAGAAAAGGGTCTAGACGAAGATATATATAGTAATAATGAAGATCCATATATATAGACAGCCCTCTTGCTTGCAAATCCATGGATGGGTTAATGAAATTTGTGTATGGTACTTGAGCATATATGCATCAGTGGAAGCATGTTCTTTTCTTTTAGTTAGGTGCCTAGTTAATTAACTCTCTTTTGGTTTATTTATTAATGCTAATTATGATTTTCCATCTCCTCTTTTGTAATCTATATAATCTTTCTTAATTTTATAAATTGAATTTAGTCGATTAATTCATAAAAAATACAAAAAATACTGGTTAATTATGATGAAATACACCTACTTCTGCAATGATCTTTGTATGTGACAAGTATGCATTAAACTTTCTCTTTGATATATGTGCACATATGTCTGCATGTGCGTGTGCGTATTAAGAGAGAAACCATTGAATAATTTGATAGAGTCGTCATGTAATATCATGTAGGGTTTCATAATTTCCATTACCTGTCATTTGATGCCTTTTCTTTTCCTTTCATTTTTTGTTGGATGAAAGAATACATATAGTCTACAGATTAAATTGAATTCCCCCCACATATGCTTCAACGAAGAATTTTTTTGCACCATTACAGGGAAATGGGAAAAAAGGGGGAAAGTTCTTTCAGTTCCAGCAATAATTTCTTAGCAGCCATGAAGAGAGCTACATTTAAATGATTTGTGATCCTAAGGAAAGTGGCAGGGAATTTAATCATGAAACAGAAACCAGGATTGAAGTAGCACATAACAGAGAAGGGGACATGACCCTGCAGCTATTCTTTCATCGGGGAGCACGTTTCTGATATAAATAAAGCCTCTTATATACACAAATCAACACCATCCCAGAAATACGAGGACACCCTCTATCGCCAGCTTAACCTAAGATCCTGTGAATTTCTTAACCTAAGAAAATGATCATGGATCGTTCTTTAGGTTTCCACATAATTAATTTATCTCCAAATAAATCAATGATCCTTCTCTATATATGTCTCCATGCCCACTTGTTTTGAAAGAATCAATGATCATTCTCACTCATATGGAACAATTCCATGCATTCCTAGACTTTAGAAAAATTATGAATAAAACTCTCATGCACACAAAAAGATAACTTCACCTACAAAACAAGTAAATATTTTCTTCAAATACAAGTTTTTTAAACATATATGTTTAAAATATAAAAGAATTATAATAATTTGGATCATGGCCAAAACAACAACATATACTTGTTGCTTTATTGCCTTGTCATTTGGCTCGTGGCGGACCAAACATAAAAACCCACGATGTTCAGACTTCAGCCTAAACGACTACGTACACCCTGACCCTTGCGGCAAGGTGTCCAATACATATATACTTTAATATTTTATCAAGTTTTGTGAAGTTAAAAGACAACGATATGCACCGCCCATGCATACAATTTTCTATGCTTTATTGATAAATTCTCTCAAATATACACTTCTATGTAGGGTCGACACTATATTATTTTTAGCCAACGTACTAATTAATTAATGCAACACACAACATATTTATACAAATCAACACCTTCTTTTTCAATCAATTTCCTAACATTGCGCACTTATAATTTTTCTAGTATATTATGATATTGATTAATCTTCAAATAAAAAAAATATAGGTTTAAATTTATTTTTGATGATAATTTTACTTGGAAGAATCATTTATGATCTCAACTTTATCTAGTGAAGACACTAGACTTAAAGCACAATTCACATGTGCATATGATCATAAGTGATAAACGATAGCACAACCTATTATTATTTTTTTGGTTGGAAGATTGGTCTTTAGCATACATTATTGGGTTTAATTTACTTGAATTTTTATTTGAGTTTCTACTTTGGACTTGAAATTTATTTTCCTCGTTAGTTGTTAGATAGATTTGCAAGCTTCTCCTCCTCCCTTTTTTGCTTTTGTTTTTTTCCTTTCTTTGGCCTTTTCTTTCTTCTCACTTAATTTTTTTTGTCCCACATCACACATCACATTTGGTGCAAAATAATCAAATGTAAAACATATCATGGATGAACCGACAAGTTAAAGTTATGACAGGACTTCAGTACGATAGAAAAATTTACATAGATTTAAAATTATTCCAGCCTTTTATATATATCACTTAAGTAAAAGTAGTAGATGACAAATTACAGAAGCTTCTGACCACAATAACTTAACAAAGTTGCTTAACTATCACTGAGGTATAACCTGATAAGAATAAATTAAGATAGTTCGAGTTGATGTTCTAGAATTAATTAGGTAGCTTTCTAAAATGAGAAGTGAATTAGGTGTACAAAACATATTATTAGTCAATTTTTTATTTATTATTATAATTAAAATATATAAAAATATTAATATTTGACATAAAATTCAACACAAGCTGCGTGACAAAACTAAACTAAATTTTGCAGGCATAATTATGCAAATGTTTGCAAAGCATCTCAATTAAACAACAAGAAAGCCTATTATTATATCCCATTTTATTATAGATTATAAATTACAAAGAAAAACCAAAAATATAGGGAAAGGAAATGTGTGCTAACCTGCGGTGCATTAATTGTTCGCTCATGCTAAGATTATTATGGATTGAAATCTTTTTTGGTCATCCTTCTAAATTATATTAAGATGACGACTTTATGTGTTTAGATTTCTTTAGCTTTACATACTCTCACATATACCAACTATATATCAAGGAAATTTTTGATGATAAATTAAAAATTGATTTTGTGAAATAAAATTTTAGGTTGCAATTATATAAAAAAGAAAAGAACAATACCAAAAAACAAAAAAAAACATATTCCATTTTCATTTTGGTAAGGAAAATTTCTATTTGGTCCCTAAAGTTTTGATTTATATATTTATTTTCTCCCTATTGTTTTATAATTTATAGTTAATTAGTTCCGAACTGTATTTTTTTCAAGCTCCTATCCCTTGATGACGTTGGGAGAGAAAATTGTTAGAAAATTTTGAGGGGATAAAAAGTGATTGAATGGCCACACTTTAGCCACAAAAAAACATTGAGTTTGGTATTAGTGAGTTCATCTTTATGAGAGGAGTTAATGGAGATGATGATATTTTTTAACCATGTTGAAAAAAATAGATCGGGTTCATAAACTCCTTTTCTTTTTATTTTTTTAAAATGATTAGAGGGTGGTTGGGGTTGGAAATGCATTTATTATAGTTCCTAGGATATTTTTGAGATATTTTTAAAATAAGTTGAAAAAATAATTTTAAAATCCTAAAATTCTAACCTTGATTTTCCAATCACACAAAATAATAATAATAATAATAATAAGATATTAGAGAACTTTACCAATTACCTCGTCTCCTCTAATCTATTTGATATATAATAGAAGACAAATAAACAAACTATTCAAAATGAGAGACTTTACAATAAAATTGTAACATTTTACTGATTATTTAAAGACCCAATAATCCCCTTCTAAGTTCTAACAAAATCTATTAAGGTCATCAAAACACAAAAAGAAAAGTATCCACTTCAAGTTAAGAGAGTTTGCCCTAAAGATAGATATGATCTTTCCCTGATTTTTTAAAGACCTTTTCTAATGCAAACTATTGAAACCATCAAGAAAACTCAAAAATCCAATTCAAGAAAGATACTTTACACTAAATATATGATCATTCTTGGTTCTTCTAAAAACACCCAACAAACCCTTTTCATCTGGATCGAGAGAAAAAGCTGAAGCAAGCTTTGGTTTGGAGAGGATTCGATGGCAAACTTGG
This sequence comes from Populus simonii, assembly GCA_007827005.2. Lineage (NCBI taxonomy): Eukaryota > Viridiplantae > Streptophyta > Magnoliopsida > Malpighiales > Salicaceae > Populus > Populus simonii. Next base: position 4,041,773 of record CM017475.2, on the reverse strand, counting down.
TTCCATGATTTGCTAACACAAGCTGCATATACAAATGATAAATCTGGCACTCTTTAGTATATGTTTTGAACAAGTTATGGATTCAAAGACTTAGATTGGCATTTGGGGTTCTTTTGTTTTCTTCTCCTTTGAACAGTTTCAGAATTTTACCGCTCCTGCTCAAAAGAAGATGGGCCTTTCTTTGAACTATACGTCACTCTACGACCACTCAACGACAAACCGTTTTCTGTAGATATCTATCTCTACTCTCTAGACTAGGAGAACCTTTATGCCTGATTTGCTGGTGTTCTGGGATGTTTGCTTATGATATTAGATCGTGTTTCTGCATAATTTTAAATTATTTTTTTTTTGATATTTTTAAAAATTTTGAACATATAAAATTAAAAATATTATTAATTTTTATGAGTCCGGATTTTAAAACAACTAAAGCACAAAGTATAGATGCCATGACACTTCAAATTTTAAGATTTATTTTTATATCTTATACTACTATTAAGTTCTAGTTACCTCCCTTTAAAATAAAAAATATATATTTACTTTTTATGTTAAATAAATTTAATTATAAAACTATTAACAAGAAATCTCGAGCCAAAATATTTTTAAATAAAATAAAAATAAATTTTCAATTCATAAACTATTATATGAAAGATAAATGTGTTAAGGCATGCTAGTCCGGAAGAATTGATTGGGTTATAAAAATCTTGATTTATTTTTTAATCTGTAATATCTTTTTTTTAATTTTTTTAATTTATTATCATTTATAATATCCATAATATTCAAATTAATGCAAATATTAGAGTTAAACTCGTTTTTTTAACACTCCTACCGTGAATGAATGTGAATGCTTGTTTACTGTTTAGTTTGCAAATTTATCATTTTTCCTTCTTAACGAAAAAAATCTAAAATCTCCACGTCCAATCTCCGTAAGACAAGACATTCCAACCAAGAATAGGGAGCTATCAAGACTGCAGTCAGTGTTCAGAGTTGCGCCAAATAAAAACCGCCAAGAATTTCCTTATTGCCTTTCAAGTTTCTCAGATTCTCAGGTACATCACTACAAGAAGACAATGCAGTGCTTGAATCTGTATTTGCAATCTGGAAATGTATTTTTATATGATTTGTTTTTTCTAGAAAGAGCATAGGTGGAAGAAAAATATTTTTAGCTGGAATTTAAAAAAATTAAATTTAAATATTTGGTTAAAATTGTTCCGAGATAGATATTTTCATGCAGAACAAATGAAAAGCAAATCTTTATAAATAAAAAACAATTAATTTTAACTTCTACCATATATTTGATCGTTTCAGACAAGAGGTCATTTCAGAACAACAGTTCTACAAATGAGGTCATGCATTACGCATCCATTTCATGGTTTCCCAGAAGCAAAAGCAACTTCTGAATTAGAAATTTCACCTTTCCTATGATATCAAAGATATCTACAGAACATATGAATTATGATCAAGGTGCAATAACTCCAATCCTTACAAACCAACCAGGCTCAGTAATTAGTGACTTTTAGAATAGAGAAATCAAGTGTACAGTAGAGCACGAACTAATCATAAGTGACCATAATTACAAGCAATTAAGTTTAGCAAAATAGAAAATTCTACCAGATATTTGAGATTGTACATGCTATTTATAAGGCTCCAGTTCAGTAGAACACAAGTTACTCAAGTTTCCAACCACATGAAGTAAGCAAATATGGTTGGTAACAGGGTGAGATACATGATAAGAATAAAGCTAGTTCCAACTGCACCAGAAGTTCAGAGCTAAACAAATTTATGCATATTTGGTCAATTCTGTTCTATACATCTTTTATTTTGATTTTGAAACACTTGTAAATTTCGTGAGTTTCATGAGATAAGAGCAGAGAAAATAACAAAGAATCAAAAATTAAATGTGGCTAATACATCTATCCTGAAACCTAGAGAAAATTAAATGTCCCCAGAGAAGGAAAAACAACAATTCCTAAAGCTAGGCTCATTTTTCTTTAGCATAGAACAAGAGATCTATTTTGAATTGAAATATCTAATCCTGTTGCATAATTTATCCATTGAAAATAGAAAGATAAGAAACACAAGGCAATACAATTTTTTGATGCTTATTACACGAACTGTCAAGTTGCAGAAGAGAACAAGGCGCAGTATGGAAAGATCAGACATCCTTGAATCTAGTGCAACAAAATGATAACTTGATATTACAAAGCAAGGATGTGCACTGCTCATCCCGGCTTCCCAGATAACATTAGTGCTATGGTTTTGGTTGACTGCTGAAGTGAGAATATAATTCATGAAACGTTTAGCTTATGGTTATAAAATAACAAGACCAAAAAGACCTGCATATCATATCGTGGTCTTTTCACATAAAAATGCAATCAAGCAGCATAACTACCCAGTCCCAACAACAGCAGTCACTTCTGGTAATCCATCTGGAAGAAGAAATATCTAATGCTCTGGAGGTGCCGGAGTATAAGACACCAAGAGATATGCAGTGCTATATACATGCAGGCAGCAATGCAAAGTCCTTTCTTCTGGGCCTTCATCCGCATTCAAAACTGAAAAGCCACGTCCAATTTCCCCTCGACAAAATACTCCGGCCATTGGGACCCCAGGAAAATTGTCCAAAAATGGTGAGCTATCAACATTGCAACGTTCAAAGAACGATTCACCACGGCCACAACAAGAGAAAACAAAACCTCCAACAAGCTCCTTACTACAGACATTATCAGAAACTCCTGCTTGAAGGCAGTTTCTAGAACTCCAATCTATCTTCAGTTTTCTGAAATTCTTAGAGACTTCATTACATGAAGATAGTGCAGTAGTTGGATCTGAATGGTAAAATTGGAAATAGTCACCAGTTCTGATGCCAACTCCATCAGCAAAAAGGTACTCTTGATCTCCTCTGTTGACAAGGAACCAGCTCGATGAGAAGAGTATATTTGAAAATGGTCTGCAAGTGTGAGCTTTAAACCAAGCAAAAGGAAAAAACTCCCACATCCAAATTTATTGTTTGTTATGATACTAATATTGTTGGTTCTAGCACTTGTGCACACTGCACTAAAGTAAAACAATTCAATTTTCATCAGCTGTTTTGGTTATAGATTCAGAAACGCTTGAGAATATAGCATCTCAGTCATTGTGAAGGAATCCAGAGTAAAAAGGAATACAAGAAAATAATGCATGAATCTCTTAAAGTTTGACAAGGTGAGTGATGAAAGTAACAGATGCTTCATGTTTGGTAAATTCTTCTAAGCGCATGGTGAATGTCTGTAAGAAAAAACAAGGCCAATTAAAATTATGAAAGTTAAACATCTCACCCCATAACTCCATGGAAAAACCAGGAATGTCATCACTCTTGACTTCTCTGACCCAATAAAGCATTTTCTTTGTTCAGTAACCCCAATGTACAGGTCAGGGCGTCCAATTTGGTTCACCAACTGTCACATATTTATACTTTTGAGAGAGAACAAATGCAATGAAAGGATTAATTCTCTACATTCAATCAAATATAATAAAATAAAAGATTAATAACAATGAAACACCACTCAAAAACCAATGTACAATTTTCTTTCTTGTCTGGAGCATAGAAAGTAGGTAACTTTCTTTAAGACAAGTCAATGCAAAGCTAAAAACTAAAGAAAACCTATAATTAAAAGCAGAAAAGAAACCTACACTCATCTTGGGCAACAACTTTTAAATGTAAGAACAAGTGCTCTATTATTAACATTTCAGATTATAAGAGTGTATGCAGCAAGAAAACTCTTGTATAGCTTAACTGCTGATTTCCATTGAGAGTAAAATCTAACGTTAATTGAAACACAGTTTAGTTCGGGAGAGTAAAATCTAACGTTAATTGAAACACAGTTTAGTTCGGATACTATATCATTGCCTAATAAGCACTTCCAATCTGGAAAAAAAACAATTTTTTAAAATCCTTGTATAACCTTTTAGACATGTAATTTCTGAAACCAACATTGGACCACTTCAGAAAATAGGCTATTCAGAATAATAGTGAAACAGTATATTTAAGCATCAAATTCTTTTTTTCTTGTTTAACTCGGAAGTGAAATAAACTTTTGAATTGGAAATTGCAAATATCCTATCATATCAAGGAGCCATCTCCACATCACCAATTTAATATCTATGAATTACGATCATGATGCAGACACTTTGAAACCCTAGAAATGGACTAGTTAAAAATAGGTAAATTTGGAATGGAAGGAAACCAAGTGCATAATGCAGTATACATTAATAAAGCAATAATAAATATGATTCCAAGTGACTGACCTTAGCCAAACCAAAAACTATACCAGAGAATATGATTTCTATCTCGTTTTCCAACCACATTAATGTAACAGATAGATCATTGTCAGTCAGAGATAACATGATCTGAGGTTGTTAAACTAAACAAAAGTTTGTGTGTGACTATGCATATGATTCACGCAACAGTAAAGTAAAGCCAATTACTCAATCCCAATTAATTTGAGCACTAAAACAAAAGGAGAGATCTTAAACATCAAAATCTACAAATGTATATTTCTAAACATAGATCTTAAACAAATATCATAAATAGATTATGTAAACACTACAAATAAACTAGGAGTTAAGAAATCACCATAAGCAAAAAAGAATGGGTTTCCAAAAGAAAAACATACCTCATTGTTGATGTCATCTAGAATCCTTTGACCATCTTGAATCTCTTGTTCCCCTTCTCTTCTGGCAGTAAGCAATGTCGTACAACCTGTCTCGGATCCAATCTTTCTAACAGAAACTGCCTTGTACCTTGGGCCTATTGCAGAAACACCAGAGGATAATGCAGCATGGAATTGGATTTCCCCTGTGCCTGCTCAATAAGTGAGAGCAGCAAAGGTATGAGAGAGCATGTCATGTGATTCGACAATGAAAAGGTCTGCACATTGCCAATCCATTTTAGTTGCAAAAGATGAAATAGCAAAAACAGAGATTAATAAACCGATACCACAAGGCTTGTCTCGATCCCTTGCAAATACAAGAGCAACTGCAGCAGGAAAAGATTCACTGCTCCCATAGTCATTTCGGGACTCTACGCCACTTCGGTACAGGAATTGAGCTCTCTCATCACCAACAATGACAGTATCCCTTGACATGGCATGATCTGCAACATACAACATATTATCAACTTTAAGAAGCAGCACAGGAACTGCTTTGTGACAGTTTTTGATGTCTAGCAACACTTTCAAAACCCAGGACAAGAATTAAATAGCCAATTAATTTATCGGCTAAATGGATGTGTTTGCTTAGTACACTATCTAGTGAGTAACCAAACAGATAGGATTAGTGACAAACTTGTACATTCTTAAATAATTTATTGCTGCAGATGAGCACGACAGAAAAGGAATTGTCTCTCATCAACCTCTGAAGACTCTTCCAGGAAAAAAAAATTGAACAAACAATAGATACAAAAATGCCTTCCTTTTCATAATATTTGGTTTCAGAAATGTATAAAATATGAACCCTCAGATCAACCATGCCAATTAATTGCACAATTTGAATTAGCAGTGTTTGCCATGTCAGGGGTCCCAAAAGTTAAAATTTGTGTACTCTTCGTTCGCCATGTTTTCTGTAACAAAACAAGCCTTGTTCTATATTTTCCTAATGAACAACAAGAAGCACAAGAAGAAAGAAAGTTTCCTTAGTTGAGAAAACTCACCCAGCTTTTCCATGACAGGTTTCTGGTCAGCACCTTCGTCCTATAGCAGGACCAAAATCACATCTTAGCAAGAATCTCACTCAATAAAAGGATGTGCAAGCAAGTTGGAAAACATTATCTTACTCCAAACAGTATTATCCCAACAGGTGATGCCCAACCAGAAACAGAAGCTGCATAATCCCTAATATTCATCACAAAGTAATCAACCAAAGCCGGTCTATGTACCTGATTTCATATCAGCAGAACATAATAAAGATCAGTTAGCTTATTGACAACAAATTCATATAGCGGCATATGCTAGACATCACATATGGCAAATCAACGGAACCATTCAACTTAGGGCAATAGAAATGAAGAATCCTATAGAGAATATCATTTTCCAAACTGAGGTTTAGTTACCTTTCTTGGTTGTAACAGCGGGATGACATCAACTTTTAGTCCAGGTAAAAACCCCACAGTCAAAATGATACCAAAGCATGAATTTGATTCTCCATCAGCCCAATATTCTTCCAACATAACCTACACAAGCACACATTTATTTGAAAGAAGCCAAAAATGTAGTCTTTCATATTTCTTAAAAAGAACAAAAGTACTAATCTTTTACAGTGCTGACCTCTCTATGTTCACCAGTAACAGCATCTCTTCCCATGATTCCACTAGCACAAGACACAATAATTGGAGTTTGGGAACCAAGTTTTGTTGCTAACTACAACACAAAACCATACAAATCGACTCAGCATCATATTGACCCAAAACAAGAAAACCAAAAATTGCCCGAAGATAATACTTCGACCGATGATAAATCTTACAAAATCAAGTTTTTCTCTCAGATCAACTCCACTGCCAATAACATTGGCAATAGCAAAATGAGGTCTAATGGGCTCAGAGAGAACCTTATTGACAACCTCTTCTAATGCAACCTGTTTGATCATCAAAAACCACACAGAAAAAAAAAACCCAATTCAAGTTAGAGGCTTTACATTACACCGATGATCTTTTCTTGATTTTTTAAGGACCTAACAAGAGTCTTCTAATGCAAAATATTGATATCATCGAAAAAACACAGAAACCCAATTCAAGATAGAGACTTTGCGGTAAAGTTATGATCTTTATTTGGATTTTTGAAGACCCAACAAACCTTTTCGTTTGGATTGAGAGAAAAAGCAGAGGCGAACTTTGGTTTGGAGAGGATTTGATTGCAAATTTGATTCCATGATTTGCTAACGCAAGCTGCTGATGCAAAGGATGAAGCTGGTAGTCTCTTTACTATGTTTTGTACAAGGTCTTCGTTTATGGATGCAAAGCTTGTCATTGGCATTTTGGGTTCTTTCGGTTTCTCCTCCATTGTTGTGTTATCAGAATTCTCCAGCTGTGGCTGAAAGTAAAAGGCCTTTTAACGACTGGTCATTTGCATCCGATTTAAATTCTGCTTTGTTCTGCAATACCTGCAAACGACTGGTCTTTCGAATCTGATTAACGTATTTTGTTTTGTTTCTCAATGCATGTAAACGACTTGTCATTTGAACCTATTGAACGACATCTGTTTTAGTGCGTTTCATTGCACTGTTGTTGCAACTGTTACTGAGTTGTAGCTAGCAAGTTGCAATGGACAAGGGTCAAGCTACTTTCGAGCCACTTTTCGCGTAGCAAGACAGAACATCCACTTCCACACATGCACCTTCTTGTTGTTTTCTGTCAAAGTAGGTAGATAAGTGTGCGTTAAATTGTCAAGGGGCATGAGGCCATAAGAACTAGGAACTAGAGGCTTTTCGCTTCTTCGTAATTCTCAAACTTTCTTTTCCTGAACAATCATGTAATTCTTTAGCTTGAGTGTATTTCAAAGGCAAAACTTTTAGGCAAACCAGATCATATAGAAAAGGAGTAATCCTCTCCAATTTAGTTCCACATTATTATGCATACAAACATCCACTGGATGAAAAACTAAATAACTTCAGTCTAATTATACTGACAAGTAAGAACCTGTCCAACTCCTCTAATAACTTCAGTCTACTTATACTGACAAGTAAGAACCTGTCCAACTCCTCTAATGCAACATCCTTGCTATCCTGCTAGTCCCAGCGATACATTCGCAATTCTTTTCAGTGTTGCAGAATTGCTTCATGCTTGTCTCCTCATAGATATTAACTCTCTAAAGGTGGTGGAAGATATGACATAACCAAATATATTGTGCTGTAAACATGGACGCAGCATCGAGGGGAGGTTTCGTCGTCATATTCTTCGTTCATCAAGCTTTTGGGGCCCCTTCCTATTTCTCCTCTGCAGAATAATCCTGCTACTGGAGCTGTAGGAAAGTTGTTGCAGAATGGGTAGCTATCAACAAAAGTGTCTCCGAAGAATGACTCACCGCGATGATAGCAAGAGAAAATGAAACCACCAAGCACTTCTTCCTTATCGTCCTTGTCAGCTAAATTGCTCAAACGAAGATAATTTTTGCTTTTCAGTTCTGCCTTCAGAGCTAGAAGTTTGTTGAAGGCATGGTCACATGATGATGAAGCAGTAGCCGAATCTGACTGGTAGAATAGGAAGGAATCACCAGTTCTGATGCCGATACCATTGACAGTAAAGTAATATTCTCCTCCTCTGTTAATGGCCAAGAGAAAACACAATTAATCTACATATTTTCTGCTACTGATGATCAAAGAAATCCTGAACATATAATCTGGACAAGATATCTTTGTTATCGAATAAAAAACAATATGAGACACAGCAGAGATGGAAACTGATCACTTATTTTACCCTATGACTTTGTAGAAATCCAAAGATTTTCCTGGTGTCAAAATCCCTGAATCACTGGTGCGTTGAGTTTCTTTGGTGACACCAATGTAAAGATCAGCAAACATATCTTCTTCCCTTAACTGTAACAGATTCAATAGGTTACTTAAGGAAGAAAATGAGCTTTAAAACAATTTAACAATGAGACACTCTCCTTCAAAAGGAAACACTCCACTTTTTAGTTAGATTTACAGTAATCAACCAAGAAATTTCTCGGTTATATGTCTTAAACTCAACAACGAAATCAAGAAAAGGAAATCCTTTCATTGCTTGACTTCTCTAAAATGGTAAAAAAAGATGATATTTATTTAGAAATCAGAATAGCCATATAAAAAACAGCACAATTATTCAAAACAAACAAAGAAGAAGGAGAACCTGTTGTTTGATTTCATTTAAAATCGCCCCGGCAGCCATAATGCCATCCTGTCCTTCCAGTCTTGCAAACAGACATGAACGCTCTGAATCTTTTGGTACAACACAAACTGCCTTTAGCATGGGACCAAATGGTAGTACACCTGTTGACTTTGTGACGTGGAATTGAATTTCTCCTAAACCTGCTCAACCCAAAAGGCCAGAAAGGACTCATCAAAACAAATTCATAATCTTAGGCGAAAAGGTCAGCAACAGAAAGGTAAAATGATGCGTCTAGCATATTTTGGAAGCTCCAAAAGTATGATACCAGCTACGTCATTTCTAATTTTTAAGTGAAGCACATGGTGTTAGTTATAGCATAATTTGCTTCAATTCATACAAATCATCAAGTACCTTCAGGCTTGTATCTATCCCTTGCAAAAACAAGAGCAACAGCTTGAAAGCAGCATGTATACACGAGTTGATTTAAAGAATCATCCCCAGTTCTGAAAATGAAGTTGGCACTTGCATCGCCTACAATGACTGTTTCTTCTGGCATAGCACAATCTGCTAAGTTGAAATGTTATAAGCTACATAGTACATATGTGAGCTGCGCCACAACTAGAACTTTGAACACCGTACATGTTATTGTTAGCTAGAAATGCTACAAATGAATGAAACAAGCCACCTTATACCACAAATATGTATCTGGTAAGGTACTTACCCATCTTTGCAACAATAGGTTTCATGTCAGTGGTTTTGTCCTAGACAATCAACAATGGCACATGTTATAGCAACCAAAGAAATTTAATAGAATTTTAATTAAAAGCTTATACAAGGACGCCAACTTACTCCAAACATTATGATCCCTGCAGGGGCTGCACAATCTGAAACAGCAGCTGTGTAATGTAAAATATCCATCACAAATTTGTCAACCAATGTATTGGATTCCTGATGATGGTGACAAATGTTGCAAGTCAGTAATCCATTTAGTGGATAAACAACAAATAATAGCTCTCATACTTTTCAAATTCAATGTCATAGCACTTTATGCTTCATTGAGTATGATGGCCAGTATTCCCAATGCATTATTATATAAGATGGAAGATTCCTGAAGATATTGCTCTCCATTAAGCACAATGAACCTTACCTGTCTCGGTTGTAACAGCGGAATGGTGCCAATTTTGAGTCCAGGTAAAAATCCAACGAGCAGAACTAGTCCTCTTTCAGCTATATCTGATTCTTGGATATTAGGACCGGAAGTTGTTTCCCATTTTTCCTGCATATTAATTCCATAAGGTTTGGCATCACCACCAGCAGAAATTTTAATTAATTTATATAAACATGCGTATGAAATCATCAGAAAAACACAAACCTCAAACAGTTCATCAGCAATGACATCGACACCAATGATTCCACTGGAAACATTAGTAATTATTGGGATTCTTGAACCCAGTTTTTCAATTATCTGCACGAAAGACCATAGGTAATGAAATCAAAATTTTATTCTGATTGGAAGAGAGAAGTGGGAATCTTGAGCATATTAACCAAATACAATAATATGAAAGATTCAGAAGAGAATTATTACCAGTCCATGAGCCAGTTCCAAGTTGAACTCTTTGCTAATGCAGGCAATAGCAAAGTGTGGACGAATAGGCTTAGAGAGAACCTGCTCAATGACCTCTTTCACAGCATCCTAGCATCGTAGCACAAAAACTAGTGAGCTCTATTTGGTTTTGTTTGATAAAACAATGGAGCACAAAGGGAAAACTTGAAGATTTCTATCCACTTCATTTTGGTTAATCTTTAATTTCATTACCATTATTCTCTTCTTCGGTTTCTTAAGAAAACTTTGGTTAGCCGTTGCTGTCAGCGGCGAGGATTTTTTAAATGACTGGGTAAATTAATGATAAATATTTGATATTATATGCTATATATTTGTGCGTGTTAAATATAAAAATTAATTTGAAATATATGTACAAACTCAAGTCAAGTAAAATTAATTTAAAAATATTTTTAAAATAAAAAAATTTAAGTTATAATTATTTTCTTTGAAATTTTATATTTTAAAACTACTTTATAATGATTTTATTTTTAATCTTATAAAAAATATATTTCTCAATATATACAACAAACTTTTATTTATCTATTTCTAAATCTTTCAATGATTAGAAAAGTTTTTGGCAACAATTCTATACTGACATATGGTATATAACATCTAAAATCATAGTTTAAAAGGATTGTTATAAATTGATGTTGTTCTTACTGACTTGTTGTTTTGTACAAGTAGATTAAATATAAATATTAATTTTTTTAAAATTTATTTATTATATCCCTAATTTTTTTAGTTATCACTTCATTTTTAATCATTAGTAAATTCATTATTATCATTTTTCATATGAAATTCATAACAAAATACTTACCAATTCATCAAAATTCATTGCAATTCATATCCATTAGCATATAATATTACTCATACACATATTAATTTAACAAACCCATAAATTATTATAAACCCTAACGTTTTCAATAACTAATTATAAAGAAATAAAACTAAAATTTGTTAATAAAACAAATAAACTTTTCTAAAGCATAAAGTATAAGAGGTTACTTACTTAATTAATTAATAGTTTAAGGCTTGAAGAAAAATTTTATATATAAAAAAAATAGTAAAAACAAAATAAAAAGCTTGGATTAATTAATTAGTAACTAACAAAAAAAAAATTATTATATTAATATTTTAATATAATAAATTGATTTCAGATAACTACCTCCTGACTTGCAGTTTTTTATAAGTAAAGAGAGTTATTTTTTTATTCTACTTAGACTTATGAGATCCCAGCTGCTATTCTTAAATTCTACTTTCTTCAATGGAAGCTTTTGTTTGGACAGCCATTGCTTACTATGTCATTGGTTACATAAATGCTGACTGAAACTGGACAATCTCATCAGCACATGATTCTTATATTTTTCTTCGACCTGAACGAACAATACCAATTCCTGCTGCGCGTGCATTACACATAACAGCGAATATGTTCTACGAACATATATGCAATCATATCAGCAACAATGAGGTTCCTCGTGTTTCTCCAACCGGACGAACAATTAATACCAATTCCAGTTGCACGTGTATGACACGCAACAGCAAATATGTTCTAGATGCTGACTGAAATTGGACAATCTCGCCAGCCACATAGGTTCCTCCCGTTTCTCCGATGGAGAAACAATTTTGCCTATATATTTTTGTATTTTAAAATTGTTTTTTTTTTAATTTGATTTTTTTTAAAATTAATATTTTTTTTAATATTTTCAGATATTTTGATGTACTAATATCAAAAATAATTTTTTTAAAATAAAAAAAATATTATTTTAATGTATTTTCGAGTAAAAAACACTTTAAAAAACAACCGCGACCAATATTTCCAAACATTCTATTAATACCAATTCCAGTTGCACATGCATGACACGCAGCAACAAATATATATATTCTTTTGTTTTCTCCGCCTAAAAATACAATTCTAGTTGCGCGTGTATACGAATATGTTTGTGAACATATATGCTAACAATATACTTCCTTTTATTTTCTTGTCTAAAAGAACAATTCTTGTTGCACATGTCATGCACGTGTATACGAATATATCTGTAAATATATATGTTAATGATATGATTTTTCTTGTTTTCTCCGCCTGAAAAACAAACCGCAACCATACTTCCAAACACTCTATTAATACCAATTTCAGTTGAACATACATGACACGCAGCAACAAATATATATATATTTGTTTTCTCCACCTAAAAATACAATTCTAGTTGCGCGTGTCATGCACTACATACAAATATATTTGTGAACATATATGCTAACAATATAATTCCTTTTATTTTCTTGTCTAAAAGAACAATTATTGTTGCACGTGTCATGCACGTGTATACGAATATATCTATAAATAAATATGTTAATGATATGATTTTTAATTTCTTGTTTTCTCTGTCTAAAAGAACAATTTCATTTTGCGCGTGTGATGCACGCGAATGCGAATATGTTTATGTGAACATATATGCTAAATGAAATCGGGCAATCATATCAAAAACAATAGCATTTCTCTTGTTTTCTCCGACCAAATGGATACGCATACCAATTTCAGAACTGGAATTTAAAAAAAATAAGAAAGTGAAACAACTTACATGGAGAGAAGGGTTGAGGGAGAGAGCTGAAGCAAGCTTAGGCCTTTTGAGTATTTGGCTGCATATTTTGTACCAGCGTTTGTTAACGCAGGCAGCATACGCAAAGGTCAAAGCCGGTAACCTTGAGATTATATTTTGTACAATCTCTTCATCCACCAGAGAGAACCCGCTCATCCTTTTTCCTGATAGCTGCGTAGCCATTTGAGTATGTGATATATGTGAAGCCGACGTATTGTTTTGCATGGAAAACATAGGATTGGTACTGCCTGTTTTATACTTGGTTCGATGGTGTAGCAATTCAATTTGAAAAAGAACTTATCTTTTCCAAATCCTGTTGCAATTAAGGGCATTAAAGAAGGTTGTGATTCTTTTCCTTTATTGGCTTATGGTTTTGGATTCTCTGAATTGAATGGGTTTTGGTGTTTTGTGTCAACAACAGCGCAGGTGTATTTGGTATTGCGGTAGTTGTTGTGATTGTGATTTGAAAAAAAATTTTTTTATAAAAAGTATTTTTAGTTAAAGTTAGTTTGAAAGATATTTGGTTAAAACTGTGGTTGAACAAAAAATAGTTTAATGTGTTTTGTTAAGAATACTTTTGAAATTGAGGTTATAAAATAATTTATATATATATATATATATATATATATATATATATATTAATATTGATGGTTTTTAATTTAAATATTGTAGATTTAACTATTGATATTACATCATGAAATAAATAATACTTTATATAAAATATTTTTTATTGTTTCATTAAACTATCTACAATTTCATCACGTATGAAATACATCCAATAAGGACTACAGTTTTCACAAATTTCTTAAGAGCGCAACAACATCAGGTAAAATATAATTGGGAATAAAATTGAGATTGTAATCAAATTTTGTAAATGCGGCGTCATCAAACGATCTCCGTCTAATTTATATAGTCATTGAATAATGTTTAACACTAGTTTTTCAAATAAAATACAATTAAAAATAAAATTTTTTTTTTATTTTGTTGAGTCGGACCTTATTCAATGCATTTTTAACGTTGAACCGGACCGGTCCGGCCGGAACAGTGGAGCCATGCTCCACTGTTCATTGTAGAAAAACCATGAACAGTGGAGCATGCTCCACTGTTCATGGGTTTTCTCATCACAAGAAGCAGCAACGAGCTGCTTCTTGTAAACCCGTGGTTGTGCCACAGTTAATGGTGGGACCCACCAATGCAAAATTGCGGTAGAAGCATTACCAAACAATAATATTTGTGGCTGTGGGTGAGGTTCATTACCAAACAATAATATTTGTGGTTGCGGGTGAACCTCACCCGCAGCCACAATACCAAACGGCGCCTAATGTGTTTGGTATTGTGGTAGCTGTTGTGGTTGTGGTTTGAAAAAAATTGTTTTATAAAAAGTACTTTTAGTTGAGGTTGAGTTGGTATTTATGTATGTTTGGTTAAAACTGTGGTTAAAATTGAGGTTGAACAAAAAGTTATTTAAAGTGTTTGGTTAAGAATGCTTTTGAAATTGAGGTTATAAAATAATTTTTAAAAATATATATTAATATTAATGATTTTTAATTTAAATATTGTAGATTTAACTATTGCTATTACATCATGAAATAAATAATACTTTATATAAAATATTTTGTATTGTTCCATTAAACTATCAACAATTTGGGATTGCGATCAAATTCTGGAAATGCTACGTGTTCAAGTGCTCTCCGTCTAATTTATGTAGTGTCATTGAATAATGTTAAACACTAGTTTTTCGAATAAAATACAATTAAAAAATAAAAATAATTTTTTTTATTTTACTGGGTCGGAGCCGGTTCAATACATTTTGAGCTTTGGACCGGACCCGGTCCGGGTGGAACAGTGGAGCACGTGAACAGTGGATGCATGCTCCTCTGTTTACTGAACAATGTGTAGCATAACCCAGCGTTTTCATCCACGCAAAGTAGCTCCTATCTGCTTTCCTTCGCCCAGCATTTGAAACGTAAAAATGATGTGGGACCCATGAACAGTAATTATATTTTTTCCTTTACCAAACAAGTTGTATATGCGTTTTAAACAAAACGCAGATGCAACCTCATTACCAAACGACCTCTCCACTTTAGTATCCATATTCATTGCATTGTTTACTCATATTTTTTACACATTCCTCACAAGGGTAAAGACTAATGAGCATTAATATGGTGGAGGCTGGCTTCCTTTTCATTCCTAAAAATGAACCTATAATAAAAGTTACAAAAGCATTTTCCATGAATTTTTTTCAAATAATTTTGGTGTCATTTTGGAGCTAGGGTTAGAAAATGATATTGAATTAAGGTCCATCAATGCATAAAAAATTCCAATAGCTAGTATTCTAGATCTCTCATTAGAATATTGTAATCTTTTCTTTCAAACACCCCGTGGAGAAATGATAGTTGCGTATTCTTTTTATACATCATATTGCTAGAAACTTATTTTAATTAACATGCTTTAAACAAATTATAAATGAATGAGAAATAAATCTCAAAGAACTCTTGGTTTTTTTAGATTTAATTATTGATTTATTATGGCTAATTAAATGTTAATAATAGTGAGAATTAATTCTTATTAATTCTTCAACCTTTTAACTTCCAAAATTCACAAAAAAAAAGAAGGGTGAAAGAATAGTTTTCAACTTAAATTTTTCAGATTTTTCATACTCTTTCTAACCTCATATTTTAATATTTTCTTTTCATTTTAAGCTTTGGTTTTCCTCCAAAATCGAGAGCTTAGGTTCATCATATTGAGAGTTGTTTAAGTTTTTTATTTTTTAGTTCAAAGACCTTGTTTAAAAGTACATCTAAACCAATATGGTGATGTTGTAATCTTGAAAAACATATTGTAGACATCCTAGTTGCACAAGTGAGAAGCAATAAAGCTTTAAGAACAAATAATAATAATAATTCATTGTTGACAATAACAAAAATCTCATTCTTTTAAAGTGCTTTAACAAGTAAGTTCCCTCCTTTGTTTTAATTTAAACATAGATATTTTTATTATTAGTATGTATGCTAGGATTTTGAATTAATAACAATTGTAGTTTGGATATATATATAGTATGCATGCTAATGTTCTATTATTATATTTGAGTTGAAAGCATGTTTGATATGGGTTATTATTTTGCATGCTTATAAATTTAAATTTGTATGAACTCTAAGCTTTTCTTGAAAATATTCTTATATTTAACATGCCTTGTTATGATAAATTAAACAACATTATTTACTAGTCAAATATATTTAAAAACTTTAGACCTACATAAACCTCATTGTCATCCCCTAACATATTACCTAATTATTCATCTCAGCCACTTACTTTTTTGTCGACTTTAATCCAAATCTATTTAGAAATTAGATAGTATTGACCAATTCCAAGACCAAAATACAAGTAAAAAAACACATGTTTTGTTCATGAAAAGATAACATTGTCTAATTTTAAATAGATTTGAAACAAAATTTGGGACAAATACTTGTCCCTAACAAATTTATTGATTTTACATGACCTTGAAATTGAGGTAAGTTAGGGAAATAAATTTATGTATGGATCCTTATATCAATCATCATAGTTACAAACTTATTACAACAGGATCCTAAATGTGCTAATTAGTTTATCAGAGATGATATACCGGATTCTAGCAAGTTCATAAATGTCAAGGTAGTAAAAATATATAGGTTCAAGGAAATATACTAGAAATGAATTTTCCCCTACAAGAAATAGATTTCTTTGACAATGGCATTATCTCTGCTAACAAAACTATGATTTCTTATATATGAAATAGAGAAGTTGTTTTTTGTTTTGAATACAGTTGTTCTTTAGATATATTGAGTTAGTTATCAGTATGTAATATGTGATAGGTCTTTGTGCTTTAACATAGATTAAGCACAAAAGCCTCGATCCATTATAGTACTGAAGGAGGCTACGTGGAATTTTGACCTCTGCAATTTGTTTCCCCTGGCATCTATTGCATCCAAGCAACATGTCACTATAGATCAGTCATCATGAATGTTTTGTTCGTCGTTTATCACAATAGTTAACTTGTATAACAACTCAAAAGAATTGATCGTATATTTCATTTATAATGATCAAGATTGAATTGACTAGAACTTTATTAAACAATGGAAAAGTTCATTACAATAGGGACTGAATTGAAATTAAGAAAATTTTTAGGTGATCAATTTAAAGTGGTTGGGCCTCCAAAGACTAATCTAAGAATTGCCAAACTTCATGATTATTAAATTTGAAACATAGTAGGTTTGTGTATATTAAACCAATGATAATACAAAATTTAAATAAAGAGAAAAGAGGTAACCAATTAACCCCTTATAAATAAACTGATCAAATTGGTTTTGTTGGTGGATGCCAATTGTATTCCACCCTAAATCCATGTGTTCTAATCTAAAAAATTAGGTAATCTAGATCCTTGATATACCAAATAAATAGGGGAAAAAAAACTTTTAGAGCCTTCAGATATAACCTTAGCCTCCTTCAACCAGTCCTTCTCTTTTCCTCTTCATTATCTCTTTAAATCTAGGGTTTATTCTCTAGTTTGTTATAACTCCTCCCCTCATCAAAATCATTATTCTCAAGGTGAGGATATGCTTCTGCTAGCCATTTTCTAGCTTTTAGATTGTATTTTTATCATTTTTTTTAATTCCAATGTATTAAAACTTCCTTAATATTGCCTCTATGATTCGTCTTTTCTATTTGACTAAGTATGTTTTTTTTTATTATGGGTTAGGTAATCCTTCCTAAAAAAGTTGGCAAATCCGAAACCACATATGTATTATCACCGATTCTTTTCTTCAATTGAGAAACATAGAGAACTAGGTGAATTCATATTCCCTCAAAAAATTTTAATTGGAAAGCCACGACGTTAACCTTTTTATGTATTTGAAAAAGCCCATAGAATTTATACTCTTTGTTGTAACCCAATTTTAGCCCATTAGCTTTTTTAATTTAATTTTACAGGGTTTAAAATGTAAAATTAAAAGATCAGAGATTTATTTTGATAAAAAGTGTGATTTGTCAACTTGCATGAAAACTAGGGACTACAATGTACTTTTGTCATTATATCCTTATCTTCAAGATAATTCTTGTCTTCAAGATAATGATAGTTATCCGCTTTTAAATTTGAATCTTAATCAAATTCAAACTTCAAAAAAGAGAATGAGTTTGATTGAAACTTTATTTCTCACACGTGAAGGGACTCTGACACAATAAATACAGATCTCAGTGATGCAAAGGGGGGATTAGAAAGAAACCCTAAAAGAAAAGACCCTAGAGAAGGCCATTACCATAGACCCTAAAAGAGAGAAACATAAAAAAAGGGGCGGTGAACCCTATACTAGCCGCCGCCCCACTCAACCCCCTTTTTTTTAGCCTAGTCACTTTACTTCGCCTCCAGCAGTCGCACGCCTAGGTAAGTTTCCTTCCTTCCTAGCTAAAATAATTAATTGGTTACTATTGCATGCATGCGTGAACCTTTTACGCATGACTGGGCTAGATCCAGAAAAAAAAAAAAGAATGGGCCGGGTCTAGGCTTTAGGCCTAGCCGATCCAAATTATGTTTGCTAAGGGTGTGCTTGGCAAAACACACCCTTATGCCTTGGCCATAATTTTTATGCCCATTCTAATTTGATATTTGGCCGAACAAACGTCTTTTCAATAATAGAAAATTCCAAAAATATTTTGGGCCTTCATTGATTTATTTGTGGGCTCCTCGCACTTTGTTTTATTTTTTTCTTTGTGTTTGTATTTTTTTGTAGATGTGCTCAATATGTGGACTATTACTGTTAAATGCAAATATGTCGTGCAATGTTTTTTTTTTACTTCCATCTAAAAAGGGCAAATAATAATAAAGGATAAACAAGAAAAAATGACATAGAAAATTTCTTCTTCAAATTCATTTTTTGCGAAAATATTCACTGACGCCAGAGTCAAGAGTATTATATTTTTTGGATTTGTGCGATATTTACCAACGCTGGAGTTGAAAATATTTATAGGAATTGTTCACTGACGCCAGAGTTAGGAACATGAAAGAAAGAACAAAAAAAGGAAAAAAAAAGAGAACACATTCTTAGCAATTTTAGACAAAACCAACAATACAGCCCACCTTAGGTAGGACGCTTAAGAGGTGATAACATCTTTTCTTTTGCGTAACCAATCCCGTACCATAGAATCTCTGTTGACCAGTTAGGGTTCCTAATGACCATAATACTAGATGGCGACTCCTTGAACAAGACCTTTTCCCTTAAAAGAATAAGTTGTCAGATATCTGTTCCTTTTCTATATAGAGATATTTTTTTAATTGGTCGCCGCAATGTTCGGGTGTGACACTTTTAATTTATTTTTTCTTCTATTTTGCATATTGAGTTGATGATATGATTGGAGTTTCAGGTACACCCAATCACCCTCTTCAAATGTATGTTTTTTTTGTTCTTATATGTCTGTGATTTTTTTATGTCTTCAACTTTTAAAGGATTTATTTTAATATTTTGTAATATATTGGTTCTGTCTTTAAGATGATTTGCTATTGTATGATTCTGAGTTAATCCCTATACATAGTTAATTAGGTTGGTTGGGTCATATCCGTAAAGGACTTTAAAAGGTGTCTCCTATAATGATAGGTGGAAATAAGAATGGCAATTTTACTCGAACCTGATGGATACTAACTCAAATGAATATGAGTTTTTTTTCCCATTCAAGTTTGGGTAATACCCAAAGTAAAAAAAAATCAGGTTCGGGTAGGGTATGGATATTGCCCTACCCGACCCGTATAACATAAATAACTTTAAATTTTGAAAAAAAAAATACATTTAGACCTAGCATATATAAATAGCAAAATTTAGGGTTTTGTTCACACACACTCTCCACTTTAGCCTTTCCACTCTCTAACTGTCTCTTTTCTACCTTTCATATTGCTCTCTCCTTACTATTTATTTGCTTCTTTTAGCTTAATTTTCAAGCAAATTTGTCAAGGTGTATTATATAAGCAAGCTAGTTAGGTCTTAATTATAAGCTAGTTTTTTGGGTGTAGTAAGTCAATAAATCAGATCTACATAAGCTTTTGTTATTGTTATTGTCATTAATTTACTAGTGTGTTTTTTTATGCAAGGATGATGAGAGGGTTTGCTTTTAAGAGAGAAAAAAACACTCTTTTGTTATCATAAATGCATTAGAAACAAAACCCTCCCTACACTCCTCTCTTTAATTATCTCTTTCTTTTTAGATGCTAGAAGAACAAAAGATAAGGGAAAACAAGAAGGGATAGAAGTCAAGCTAGTAGGAATTAGAGATAGAATTTAGTGTGGGCATGATTATGAACGATTGGAATTAATGATGAAAAGTCTGATTCAAGAAGTGTGTGAATTGAGATCTGAATAGTTAAAAGGAGAAACTAAAAGTTTAAGTTATAAAATAAATTAGGATTTGAACAGTTAAGGTTTGATGTTCAGATCAGGTTAGGTTTATACCATGACCTATCAAATAGATGCCTGATGGATACCTAAAATTCAATCAGGTTTGGGTCGAGTTTATGTAACACAATTTGTTCGGTTTTGGATATGGATATTGTAAAATCCAACCCATGAGTAACTATTGTCATCCCTAGTTGGAAATTTGGGTTGTACCACCATTCCACCAATGACAACCATTTCGACCAATTCCTAGGATTATCCTTTATAAAATGTTGTAACTAAGTTTCTAAGGTTTTATTAGTGATATTTGATTGTCTATTCGTCAATGGATGATAGACAATTGACATGTGGGCTTGTACTCCATGAATGTTGAAGAGTTCATCCCAAAACTTGCTTATAAATATTGGATCCTTATTAGTTACCATATTCTTTGGTAACTCATACAGCTTAATGACTTGTTGTGCAAACATTTGTGTCACATTATATATTATGTATGGATGAACTATAGAAGAGAAGTGAACATACTAAGATAGCATATGCACTATAATTAGAATAATAATTAACTTATTGGAAGAAAGTAACCCCTCAATAAAATCCATTGAGATATAAGACCATGTTTTAGCTAGAATAAAAGGAGGTTGGGATTTAGTATTTTCCAACTTAGCTTTTTAGCTAGTGTCATACTACTTGATGTAATTTTTTTACATTAGTCTTCAAACCCATCCAGTCCAGTAGAGATCCTTATTAGCTTTCTTAAAGATATTATCATACCCTAATGATTAATTATAAGACTATCATAAATGTCCTTCATAATAATCCCGGGAACATTCCTTAGAAATATAAATCCTCTCATTATAGAGAAGTAATCCCTTTTTTAATGTAATCCTATTTTTAATTGAAATCTTAAACACCCAATAGTTTTTTTATTTATTTAATTAAGTACTTGTTTTGTTGGACTTCTAAACTAGTCTCATAACTCCTCTTAAGTTCATTAACCCACCCCACAATAGGGGCTAATATAGCCCACAGTTTTCCACCTTGAACTCTTTCCATTCTTCTAAATAGGGCATTGCAAAAAACAAAAAAGTCTAACTATTTGTTTGTTAAGTTAAATTTTATCCTCATTCTTTTGATTGCAATGTATTTGATCTTGAATCAATGATTGAGTTAATTTGTTTTTTTAATTTCATCCCTTGATATTTTATTTTTATATCAGGTTTAATACTCATTCTTTTAATTACAATATATTTAGTCTTAGATCATTTATTAAATTAATTATTTTTTCAATTGCATCCATTTACACTTTGTTTTATATTAGATTTGGTCTTCATTCTTTTAATTATGATGTTTTTGGTCTTGAATCCTTTATTGAATTAATTTGTCTTTGGATTTATCCCTTGACATTTTATTTTTATATCAAATATAGTCCTTATTTTTTTATTGTTATTTTTAGTTGTTCTTATCCTTTTCTTAATTGAAATTGTTTTCTAATTTCATCCCTTATGATTTGGGTTTTTTTCTTCTTATGTCAAATTTGGTTTTCTTTCTTTTCAAATTTACATTTTTAAAATCATTTTTTTTTGTTTTTTCAAGTTTATCTCTAATTATTTTGGTTGGTTTATAATTTTTTCCGTGTCATAAAGTTTGAAGGTTGGACCGGGTTCACTTCATTCATTTTTAATTATTTTTAAAATTTTCATCGATTTATCATTAAGTTTGTTGAAAATTGATTTTCTTTGTTTTTTTTTTTTTATGTTTTAGATTCTTTTGTGAATTTTTTTTTCTTTTAGATTTTGCACTTCAATTCAATATTTTTTTATATTTAAGGTTTGACATGATATTACTCGTGGGTTTTGACGATCTCACTTGGTTTTACTGGTGTTTTAGCTGGTGGATGCCAATTGTATTCCACCTCAAAGCCACGTGTCCTGATCTGAAGAATTGGGAAATCTTGATCGTTGATGTACCAAATAAATAGCAAAAAAAAAAAACCCTTCTAGAGCCTACAAACATAACCCTAGCCTCCCTCAACCAGCCTGCCCTTCTCTCTTCCTCTCCCTTGTCTCTTCGAATCTCGGGTTTATTCTCTGGTTTGTTACAGCTTGTTATCAATTTCTCCAGTGCAGTACATAACTTGCTAGTACTAGCTGACGAATATCTCCTGGTCACTGAATGATACGGTGACCAAATTGTACAAGATTTTTAATAAGTAAAGAAAAAGGAGGTGGAAGTACTGACTTTTTTAAATTGCTGATAATCATTAAGAGAATACTTAAATAATACAGCATTCTAGTTAGTGAAGATAATCCCTTAAGGGGTATTTCAAGAATCCAAAATTATTATGCATCATAATGAAAGTCCGGGAGATTACTACTCCCAGTTAAATGGAAGTGTTTGTGGGGCTTTGTCGCCGGAGGAACCACCAGACTCCATGTGAAACGTTCATGGAAAATGGACATTAGCATCTCTGTTATTGGAAACCAAAACTGAATCAATCGACCCCGAACCATGATCATGTACTATTGGACCTATGGGATGCGAAAAGGGGACTGAGTTATGTCGTTGCAGCATGGGGTTTCCCCATGCATGCGTCTGTGTTGATGACAGAAGAGAGAGAGCGCGCAATCCGAGTCTTGTACTTGTGTTGTTAACCTGTCACAGAACATACTATGGCTACTTGCCCCACTGCTTCCTGGAAAAGCAATGGCTCTTGGAAGCGGCAGGCAAACAGAAGCTTCCGATGTCTGATTGTTAAGGCAAGGATTGTCACATTGCGAAAAAGGGAACAGCTTCCCCCCTTTGTAGCTGTTCGAGGATGATCCAAGGAACAGGTTCTGTTTGTCAGGAAGTTGATGCAGGTTATAGTGCCCTCCATCTGCCTCAGTATTAGCAACTCCAGACCAGGTGGAATTCACTACAGCTGTGGAATGATATACATGGGAACTAGAGAATGGAAATATTTGGGTACCTGAAAAAATGTTAAAAGATGTATTTAGCTATTTAGGCAAAAAAAAAATAATAATAATAACAAAAGCTAGTTGCAAAAAAGAATCAACATTCTGAGTAATTAGACTAAGCCTTTAGAACTTCTTCAGTCAGCGGTGTGTGTTCTGGAAGCAACTTTGAAATGACAAAATCATGCAAAGTAGTTTAAAATTCCGTTGACAAGCAATGATTTTAGGCAAATTCAAGAAAGACGGCAATTTCAATGTTCAAATTTAAGTAAAAGTCCAGTCTGTATATTTGGAATCTTAGATCATTAGTATGTTTCTGCAACGGCATGCGCAAAAGGTAAAAGTAGGATGAATATGGGCCAGTAAAATAGCTATAGTGGCCACTAGATCTTCATCATCTAAAAGTGACATTATACATGCAAGTTGAAGAAGCACTCAACCAGTTAATGTGTGGAATGAATTGTGAAGAGCCATGATTGTAATCATTGCCAATGAAGTCGTGCAACTGAGTGTGTGCCAGAATCCAGGTTTAGAGCTGAAAAAGATTCCACTAAACGTTGCTGTAACTAACCTTGGTGATGGGGTAAGAAACTTGGAGGATGAGAAAAGGGATCTGGCTGAGGCTTCCTTCGCCGCCGATTGTGTCCATCAAGACGTTTCCTGCAGCTTCTTTTCCCTTCGTCAAATTCCTCCAGCGAATGGAATCTAGTAAGAGAGTAATAGAAGTATAAGACTGCTATTAAACCATACGCTGATGGATGTTTTGATGCAAAAGAAATAGTAAAAATTTAGTTGCCAGAAAGATATCAGCTAAATATAAATTGAAGCCTGTTCTATTTTCACTACAAGCATGAAGCAAGGAGCCAGGCTAAGTGTAACAATCATCAGCACAAATTCTATGAAGAATTAATAGAAACAATGGAATTCTAATGAATGCTGTCATGGATGATTTCAGGGGCATAGGTCGGGTTCCGAAGACAGTAGCTGGATGCAAAATAAAATCTTACATAGAATTAACAGAAGCTCTTCAAGGTCAATATATCATTTCTGTCCAGAATAATTAATGACCTTTCTCAGTCCTCAGCATACAAGTTGAAACCATATAGTAAGCATGATGATAAGCGAATTGGATTTCGTTTTTCATATGGTATTAGCCTCTTAATTTCAAGATGAAACAGCAAATGAGTTTGTCAGTACATTTTACCCTACAATTATAAAAATTATCTATAAAGCTCCGAAGTTTGATACAGAAGTGCACTAAGAAGATGGATTAGCACACCCCTATATACAGACCACAACTCTCGAATGTGTCAATGAGAAAAACTGAAAACAGCCGTGGAAAAAGATGGAAACTTGTAATCTAAACAAGATTAAAATCACAACCACCAAACCACTGAGAATTTGATAAATTAAGAACAGGATAACACAATTCATACCGGCTACATTGCTGGCAGAATCGCTGCTTCTGACCACCAATGGTAACCTGAGGAGTCTTGGAATGAAGCTCACAGACCTTATGGCGCCTATGGTAGTCCCTGCAAGTACTGAGGTCAGAGTTGCAACCATCAACAAGGCACATAGCTACCTGAGTTCCATTGTTAGCTCCACGTGCCCTCTTCGTTGATCCTGAAGGTGAAGACTCTAGTTTTGAGACTCCAGGCTGCTTCCAGTTAACCATAGATTCATCACTCGAATTACCAACCCTACCAAGTTTCAAATCAATTGAGAAACCCCCTCCAGTCCTGTTAGCTCCAAAGTTAGTTGGCCTACCAAATGCATCTATGCAAATGCTTGGAACAGCTCCTTGCTCAAATTCAGTCAAATCCCAAGAAGGTGCCTTCAAGTTCCAGTCCATAAAATCTGCCACTTAAGGGAGTTCCACAGAGTTATCTTTCTATTGCTCCACACCGCCCCGTCCCCAGTTAGTGAAACTTCTCTTTCACTGTTCACCACCCTTGCATATATACAGAGTTTTTTTAAGCCAAGGAAACAAATCAAGCCATAGACAGATACAAAATTACACAGGGTTTAATCAAGTAAACCTCAGCCACAAGTAAAGACCATCAATTTAAACCTGACAAGCAAAGAACAACATAGTTGAATGTAACTAAGCCCTTCTGTCATAACCCCATTTTACATACCACAGATAACAATTTAATCCTCGTATTTGCGTTGGTAGCTTTAAAAAAACTGTCAGATTTCAAGAAAACAAAATTATAAGCTTTAATTTATTATGTAAACCAGAAAAGTTCAGGAAAAAGGCAAGAAATGAAACAATGAGCATCTCAAAATGGTATTCTCTGCTCAACCAAGTTAAATAAAAAAAAGGGGGGGGGGGGGGGGGATTTCCTTTTTGTTTAACGAGTGCAGCAATACAGTTTGCAGAGATATGCTTCCAAGAAGAATGGAAGCTTAAAAAATGAAAGCTACCAAGTACTAACTACAAATAAATAAATAGTACAAAATCACAGTAAAGAACGAAAGAGGTGAGAGAGTATTACAGAGACACGTTCACTTGAAGAAGACCTGGTTTGATCTTTCCACCCGCCCATTCAATTCAATGACAATGATTCCACTTAGAACCAACAAAAGTGATTGGACGTCGAAGGAAAAAATAAAAAAGATACATCAAACTATGAGAAACCACTGCCACTACCCCTAGTTGCTATCACCAAAATGCCATAAAGGGTTGTTAAAATAATGAATTGAAAGTGAGATAGTGATTGGGAAGTGAGGATCATGGAGGGCCGAAAAGAGCTAAGATGGTTGTTTGCTGAGTTCGCTTGCTTTACTTATAAACTAATAATTAGTGTTTGTCCATATTTAAGGTTTTTTTGAAATATGAGAAAAGAACAACGACAGGTTGGTGGTGTTTCTGTTCCTTTCAACTCTTTTCCAGGAGCCAAGAAAAGAAATACTTAGATATTGATGGTAATTGGAACAAAGCATGTGACCTTGTTTTTCACATTTTATATCATGTTTTTCTTTTTTAATTTCTTTTGTTTGAAGGTGTGTATCCCACTCTACTTTCAGAGTCCCTTTTTTTAAAGCTAGCACCTTTAAAATTGAGAAAATAGCCCAAAAAAAAGAGAGAATAACATAATTAAAAAAAAAATTGATTCCAAATAGCCTTTTTATAAATAAAAAAAAATGAAAGGGCATTAAAAAAATATTTTTAATATAGAGTTTCTATAAAAATAGAAAACTTAAACATTTTTAATTATAGAGAGCAATAAACTGGTTTTTAAATAGATTTTATATTTAACCAAAGTGTTTTTTAATATTTTAAAAAATCAATCAAATATTTTTTTAATATGAAACACATGCAATTAAGAACTTGATATTTATGATTTTTTTTAATATTTAAAAATTATTCAAACACTTGCAATTAAACAAACCATTATTGAGTTAACTTTTTAAACTCAAGAACTAAGTTATGAGATCGAGATAAATTCATAGAAAATAAATTATAAAAAATTACGAAACCAACTTCCAATATATCTAATATTAAAATTTAAAATCGAGAAAAAAAATCAAATCTATAAAACTAGTATATAACCAAACAGAAAGAAAATAAATTGTTTTTATGAAGCACAATTTCTAAAACAGTCAAATGTTAAAGGATGAAATTAAAAAAATTAAAAAAATTAAATTGTTCAAAAAACATAAAATATTATTTAATAAATAGTATTTTGTGAACATTTCTAAAGTAGTAGTTGACATTGTAGTAGTAGATGTTTTTCAAAATAGTTTTTGTTTGGAAAAATATTATAATTTTTTTTTATTTTTTAAAATTTATTTTTGATATCAAATTATTATAAAAAACTAATATAAAATAAAATAATTAATTTTTTTTAAAATACGATACCATAACTTGATACAAAATTACAAACTTTGAAAAAATTGATATAGAACTTCGTGCTTGGAATATTTTCTCCTCACAGCATCATTGAATGTGATTGCTTCTTCTAGTGGGCCATCAGATTTTATTTGTTTAATCATTTGCTTGTGTTTTCTTCTAATATAGTTTAATAGTTCTTTTTCCTCTATTGAAAAAAATTCTTATTTTTTATCAGATAAATTTCACTCTAATAATGATATTTGGTCATGTAGCCAACTAGAGGCGAAACAATCTTCATTCCAATTCTAAAATAAAATAAAAGGTTAATTCCCATTCAATATTGAATGGAGTATTTTACTTTCATTTTTTTGGTTCATGAATGTCAAGTTGGATAGTTTTGTCATGGTATAGCATGATTATTGTGTTTGACAAAATGAAGTTGTCCCAGGAAATGGTATATTAATCTAAATATAATTTTTTTGAAAAAAAATATAAAAAGAAGTGTTAATTGGAAAAAAAAAATAGAGAAAAAAAAAGGTCAGGCACTAGCAGGCTCGGCAAACTAGGTCAGCTCACATTGGCCCGTTTAGGTAGAGCCTGTGCGCGTACTTGCCCTCGCAGGCTCATGTGACTATGCCCTAATTTTTTTTTCATTGCACTTGAGGCGGTCAATATGTCACCCACCCCAATATTTTTTGAAAAAAAATTAAACAATGTGTCGTTTGATTTTGCCTAAATTTCAATCACTATAATGGCTGATAAATCATGGCTTAAGTGTTTTTTACTTAGAAACTTATTTTCAACCTATTTTTAACCCAAAAACATCCAAAAAAAACTTTGAGAATCATGATAAACCTATCCATGGCCTAAAAAACTGCTCAAAAAACCAAAAATCAACTTAGGCTCAAATCTGTTTTTTTACTAACTTTAAAGGTAAAAAAAAACACACAATATAAACTCCTCTTATTAAATAAAACAATTTGACACAAATTTTGTCTGTTTTAATGGTCTAAATCGGTGTCAATGATATATATTTTTTTCTATCACTGAAATTTGATCGATGATATTTTTTTTTGGTCGAACAAGAATTAAAAATAATAAAAATAAATATTTATATAAAAATTGAATTTGAAAAATATTTTGATATTAAAATCGTATAATTTGCGTAAATTGAAAGGGAGTACACTCGGATACAATTCGCTAGCCGTACTCTCCATTAAATAATATCGTCAGCCTCATCAAATTATTTGTTCTTTGCTCAGGAAAAGTCTCTGCATCGATCATCGCTTGATCATGCGATCCAATATATACTGTGATACAAGAAATATGGTGCCATTAAAATCTCTAATTTCGAAATGGCTCTTCACCTTTTCAGACGAATATTACCAAGTGGTAGACTCTCCAGTCTCCACATTTCTACGAATGACCATTACATTTCAAGGGATAATCGCGTGAGTACTTCCCATGATCGTATCATTGAAATTGTCTTATATCTCCAACAGAGTCCTGGATTTCTATAATTAGTGATCATAATAAAGAACAACTTAGAGGATAGCAGTCATCAAGACCCAGGTATGAATGATCATATATCAGTACCATATATTAATCATTATAAAGATCATATTAAGGTTTGGAGAGGAGTCTGTTGCACGAGCAAGAGTCACAATTGTGTGATTATTGTAATTACTCTAGCCATCTCTACATATAAATGTGTATTTGTGTGGTCTGTGTGCATGTTCTTCGTGCAAAGCTTGGTTTCTTTCGTCATGTGCTGTGCCACAAAGTCTACACTTTTCAATTCTTTGTATGTGTTCTCCATACAATGCTTTAACTATTTCTTAGACTTGCACGTTGCATCCACATGCAGGATTGAAGGCGTTTTCTGTGGATTTTTCAAGAGTCACTGTTTCGCAGGCATGTTAATCGTGACCCGTCTCTTTAATTAATTTGTACGATATAAACAGTTGAAAGTAGCTAAAACAAATTAAAGGCAGTAGAAAAAAAGTGAGGAGGAAATGCCACCAATTGTAGTAGTGAGGCCCCTAGATCCTATCAGTGATATCCTCGACTGATAAGCCTTCAGTGGTGATGGCAGCCCATAAAGCCGACCTAATGTTTTAGCTATATTTATTGCAAGAGGAGATATAAATATTTATAATAGTAGTTTTTGTATTTTATTTGAAAATATATTGAAACAGTATTTTTTTAATTTTTAAAATTTATTTTTAATATTATTATATTAAAACAATTTAAAAATATAAAAAAAATAATTTTTTTCAAAAATATTTTTGAAATACAAAAATAAAAAGGCTTTTAAAAAATAAATCCACACACACAAATATAATATTAAATTGGAATAAATCTTTTATTGTTTTTCAAATCCTACATTACATAAACACCGGTGTTGTTTTTTATCTAATATTTTATGGTAAATAATTTAAATTAAAAAAACATAATTCGTATATGTCCTCACATGACCATAATCATGCATCAAGTGTATAAGAAATAAATAATTTCCTCCAAGATGTAGCATGATTTGAAGCACCACTGTCAATTGAGTTAAGAACATCTTTATCACTAACAAGAAGAAAATCTTCAATGATGGCGATTTGATCTTCATTATTGGTATCAAATTTCTTCTTCTCTGATTTCAATTTCTTTGAACGTGCCATGCAAGAAACACAATGATAACACTCAACTTTGGCAAACCTGCTAGCTAGACTTACTTCTGCTTTTACCTCTCTGCTTCAGAACTCTACCTTTACTCAACAATAATAATGGATACACAATGTTTTTCCTTAGTTAGATCTAAGGAGTACAACACACATCACCAAGAACAATATATTCTTGGAATAATTCACATTTAATCTTTAATCCAACCCTCCAGAATAAACAGCTATATGTCTTAGAAATATCGTTTGTCAATAAATTCTTCTAGTTCTAACGGTGAATCAACTTCCAATCGAAGCTTGAACGAACACTGCTCAAGCTGCCTCTATATTTTATTTTTCTCACGGGCTCTCTCTTTTCATTTTGCCTTTAATTTTGTTTCAACTGACCCTAATCTTTCCTTTTCAGCCAACCTTTCTTCTTTATTTGTATTTCCTATTTATATGTGGTGGTCCTTTTTTCTACATGGGGCAGGACCACCCAACAAACCTCTCATCTTCAACACACATCATATAGTTATTAAATTTGGACCGATCCGGTTGGTCGATTTAGAACCCAGTCAACTTGGTGACTGAACTGGTTTGGATAAAGTAAAAGACTGGGATAAGCAAAACCCGATTGACCTACCGGGTTGCCCCGTGACCCAGGCAACCTGGCAAAACCCGGTTGGGATTTTTTTTTTTAAATGCATTTTTCTCTTAGTCAGAGACTTTTTTTATTTATATATTTTTATAGTTGGCTATTAACTTTTTTCAAAATTCATTATATAAATACTCGAATAATATTTTATTTTTTCAATGTGGGATTTGAAGCCCTTTAGTATATATACTCTATGTTCACAAGAAAAAAGTCATGTTTTTTCAATGTGGGATAAAAACTTTTTTGATTTAAATATTTCAACTTAAAATGATAACATACTAACATAGTATCTTTTCAATGTGGGATAAATTTTTTTAAAAAATAATATTTTAAATTTTATTATTTATAACATATATAGCCTATATTCATATGGATTGTTTCTTAATTTTTTTCATATGAAATATTAAAATTTTAATTTTTTATTTTATTTTTCCGGATTGATCCAAATCAATCCATGTAACCTGAGACCCGACTTCTTAACTCCCAGATCGGGTATGATATATAACCATGCGTAAACAATTGTCATTCTATATTCACCATCCAAGAGAGGAGTCATAAGTTTTTTTTTTTTTTGCAGATTAGTTACCATGTAAATGAAAAAAAAAAAAAACTACAGTAAAACCCTAAGAAACACTTTCAGGGGAATATCAAATATATATTGATTCCATTTAATTTGAGGGTTGGAATTAGCATATGTGTACATGATAGATATTTGAAACATGATCGAGTAGAGTTTGGGTATCTAAAATTTATACCCTTTAAGTTTCAAATTGGGTATATTTAATAATAATTTTGGATTCGAGTTCGAATAATGTCATACAACTCAAACCCAACTTTGGGTATCCTACTAAAAATTCTACTTAACCAAAGGAATTCATTAAAAATGCCAAATTCTATCCAACTCCATGCTTTCCAAAATTTCTATAATCACATGTTCTTATGATTCCATTTCTATTTTTCTATTTTTACCTCTTTAAATGCTCTTTTTAGATTCCATTGGTTTAGAGTTAAAAATTAAAGGCTAAATACTAAGAAGTTAAGTGTTAAGAAAATGATTAAGTAGTAAAATATTAAGGATGCTTGGTTATTATGTAAAAATTATTTACAATGATTGGAACTAATAATTTTTAAACTAATTTAAAATAAATATAGTGAAAAATTATAACATAAATGTACCTTCTTCATAAAGCTGAAAGACTGTTTGATATTATACTAACTTTTAATTTTTTACCCAACAACATAAAATAATTATTTAGTTAGCCAAATAACTTATGTTTTTTACGTTATGTTAATATATAATTATATTTTAAATCTTAATTATATAGAAATTAAAATAATATGTTTTGATTAATAGCAATATGTTTTTTATTTATTTTACATGTAAAAATTCATCTCATGAAAATTTTAATCAAATAAATATTTTTTAAATATATTTTATAAAATTATAATTAAAAATATTTTTTAAAAAATATTTTTTAAAATTACAATCACAAAAATTATTATAATATCAACAGGTTACTTATATATTAACAGCTAACCCCCCGTAAACTCGTTCTCCTCGAAAAAACAAAAAGCTCACAAACAGCGTAAAAAGGGGTTAAATATCAACCCTTTTAACCAATCTACACACAACCTTACGAAGATAAAAAGGAAACAAAGGGTGCATAGGCTACTAAACGTGGCCCATGTAAATATCCACAGCCCAAAACCACCAAATATGGGTCAACAACTGGATTGGACCCAAACAACTCCTTCCTTGATCCTCTCCAACTGCTAAACCTCTGAAAACTTGCAAAAACACTACTTTAAAGTTAACCTTGTCGTGTCTTTTCTGCTCTTTTTTTCTTCAGTCAATTTTTGGGTCAAGAATCATTTCTATTTTCATATCAAGATAAAACCCTTTTAGGGGTTTAGTCCAAAGTAGAATTTTGTTTGGTTAATTAGGCTAAACTTGAACATGAACGGAGAGGAGTTGACAGAGCAAGAAACTGCTTTGTATGATCGCCAAATTAGGGTTTGGGGTGCTGATGCTCAACGAAGGTAAAAACCCTTTAAGTTTCAGTTCTTAATTTGATTTAGAACTCGCTCTTTTAAGTAACCTTTTTTTTTGTGTTTTTTAATATTTTTTTTAGACTAAGCAAATCCCACATATTGGTTTATGGAATGAAGGGCATTATTGCTGAGGTATTTGCTACTACAACCTTAAAAACCACCAAAAATGTGTTCTTTTTTATGTTGATAAGGTGGGACTTTGTGTTTTTTTTATGTGGTTAGTTTTTGCAAGAACATTGTTTTGGCTGGAGTTGGAAGTCTGACACTAGTGGATGACAGGGCTGTGTCTGAAGAAGCGTTGTCTGCTACTTTTTTGATACCCCCTGATGAAAGTGTTTGCATTGGGAAAACCCTTGCTGAGCTTTGCTGTGATTCTTTGAGAGAATTTAACCCCATGGTTCGTGTTTCGGTTGAAAAAGGTTTTGTTTGTCTATCCCATATTTTTTTTTTATGACCGATAATGTTTAATTTTGGTGCCGAATCTATTAATTTAGGGATTGGAATTGGTTGTGTTTGCTAATTTTATTAATCACAAGAATTTTGTATATGTGCAGCTAATTTGAAATTATCCAATGGAATATTGAAATTGCAGGTGATTTGGCAAGCTTGGGTGCGGAATTCTTTGATAAGTTTGATGTTGTAGTTATCAGTTGCTGCTCGCTAGCCACCAAAGTACTGGACAATTGTTTGTTGTTGATTAATTTGTGTAGATAATTCTGCTTTCTGGTAGGATTTTTTTCTTCTCTGTAATTTAATGCAGTATTTATTTTACACTCTTAATGCAGAAATTAATCAATGAAAAGTGCCGGAAGTTATCAAAGCGTGTATCTTTTTATGCAGTTGACTGTAGAGATTGTTGTGGTGAGATCTTTGTTGATTTGCAGAAGTACAATTATGCAAAGGTAACATCTTTTCTACTTACATTTTCACAGGCTTTCTTCTTTCATGGATTCCTGTTAAGACTCAAAATATTGGGTCCAAAAGTTTTCTTTTTTCTACTAAAAACATTGTCCTGGATGGAAAGTTCAAAAATTACACTACCAAAGCTTGAATCAGTTTTGTTCTGAGTGGTGGATTGTTTATTTCTTGTTTTAGCTCATCCTAATGCATGATTTCATCTGTTGATGTCATGCTCTCTATGTATGTTTGATGTGCTGTTATAAGGATGATGATACCACATAACATGTAATTATACTATAATTGCACTATGTTGATCAGAGTGCATATTGACATTTCCATCTACCTTGATCACGAAAGCCTTGGTGATAAAAAGTGGATGGAGAACTGAGCACTAACCTTTTTGACATTTATAGCATGTAGTTGCAACTCACATGAGATGCCAAATTGTTGATCTTTTTAAGCATCCTCAAATACCATGCTTTTGTTGATCGGAGGCACTGGGTTTTTTCTGTTTCTTGTTATTGACAGAAAAAGACAGATGGAGCTACTGAATGTGAACTGCAATATCCAAGTTTTCAGGTATTGCGAAGTTCACGAAGTTCTTCCCCCATTAATTTGAGTTCATTTCAATAGCCTTGTAAATATAGCCAAATGTCTGATCCAACCTTGTTCCTTCATAATGTCTGGCAAGTGCATTAATGTACATTCGATCAAGAACTCTAGAAATGTGGTAAAAAATTTAACTTCCTGGCAAACATGAACTTTTTTTAACATTATTGTTTTTCTTAAGGGATGGCATGTGTTAAATTAAGTGGGCCATATAGGCTGGTCTGTAGTCTTACCTGAGAATTGGCGAGAGTAGTAGCAAACTGATCCATTTTATCTGCAAATGTATGCTGGTTAGGCAACACCTTCAGGGAATGAACCAAGTGACGAACTATAGGAATCTGCTTGGACTAATATATGATGTAACTACGGAAACAGCTTCGTGGCATTCATTTAGGATGGCTACCGAACTTATGTTTAATTAGCATAAGTTTGAAATCAAAGTCTCAGCTGATTTTGATTGACAGAAACAATAAAATTATATATGTACTTGGGTGCCCATTTTACTGACAAATTGTGCAATTGATCCATTCATTGCAGGAAGCTATTTCAGTGCCTTGGAGATCACTTCCCCGGAAAGTCTCAAAGCTTTATTTCGCTATGAGAGGTCTGGTTAAATATTCAGTTCTTTTTGTTTAGAAGGATAAGATTGAAAATAAAAAAGGTGGTCCAAACTCGTGGTGAATGTAGTGTACTGTTAAACTGTTAACAACTCCACATGCACACATTGCCTGATATAAGATTGAGGAATACGTGATAGACCTTTCTGTGCTTGTGTTACAAGGCTGAGTTGATTCTTAATTACCACCTAATTCATGCATCTTCATTCTAAAGTGCATGATTACTGATTTCTCTTTTCTGGAATTGGGAAATCTAATGAGCGTTTCGTCCATATTGTGATGAAAAAACTGAAGTTCTGTTTCCTTCGTACTTGATGAGTTGGGTTTTAAATACATTTATGAGCAGTTGTTTTAAACTGTCAACATCTGTAGAAGAGATGACCTGTTTTATTCTCCTTTTGTAGTGATTGAAAGGTTTGAAGAGGCTGAAGGACGCAAGCCAGGAGAAAGTTGTATCGAGGACCTTCCTGCTGTTCTAAAGCTGAAAAAGGAACTTTGTGAGGCACAGGTACGCCTTTAGGAATCAATTAATTGTGTTTACTTATTTGAAAATAGGAATCAGCTTCTAAATCTTGCTATCGCAATCCTTTTCAGTCAGTAAATGAATCTCACGTTCCGGATACCCTCCTTGAAAGATTGGTTATGGGTGCAAAAGAGTTCCCTCCAGTTTGTGCCATTATTGGAGGAACTCTTGGACAGGTGAATTTCTAATCTATTTATTGGCTGGTGTTATTTTTAAATGTTCGATTACCTGGTTTAATGTGTGGCATTAAATACTTTAGGAGGTAATCAAAGCAATATCAAGCAAAGGGGATCCCGTCAAGAATTTCTTCTTCTTTGATGCTACGGATGGGAAAGGCATGATAGAGGACATATCAAACCCTAACCTGGAAAGCTGATCATGTTCAGAGAAGCTTTATGAACAAAAATTATATGCTGGATGCAATAATGGGCATTCAATACTCTTAACTACCATGGAGGAGATTTCATAGTCAGCACTAGTGTTTTTCTTTCCATGTATAAACTAATCAAATTCTGTAGCCCTAGAAAACTGGAGCTTGTTTATTGATTTGTCTATGTTTTTTTTTACTATACACTGTTGATAATGATTTGCAGGTGGTCTTTTCACCATATTCGACTCCTAGCTGTTCATGCTCGAATATGAACCAATCTATGGCAGCAGCAGTAGTGCTGTATTGACAATGAGGTTGAGTTAGTTTTTGTAATTTTGGTTTTAAAAAAAATATTTTTAGTTGTGTTTGTTAATTCGAATTAAATTTTTAAATTCAAAATAAATGAAAGTAGGTTTTTTATGAATGAAAAATAGATCTTTATGCATAAAAAGGAAGTTATTTTAGTTTTTATAAAATTAAAATTTAAAATGCAATTATATATGTGATCACTGTAAAAATCACAAAATAGTTCTATCTATGTGGTTAGGCATACTGCAGAAGCTATATGAAATGGTGTCGTAGACTTCTAATGCAGTAGCCAAGGTCTGAGTTTGATTTTATAGCCAAAGAATGGTTGCTTGTAATCGATTGGACCTCTGGACAGCTTAACCTTTCCATTCTTCCCCCCCAAAGCAATTATTAGTGGTATCGAATTGCTAAACACGACATATTTTGATTCTAGTTATGATTCAGCTGTCTCTGGTTGGGCTGTAGTGGACTTTTGTCTTCTCCCCTCTTTTGTGTATCTTTTTCTTATTAAAATATAAAGTTATTATTTATTTTGTTTTAAATATTCAATTCACCCTTTATTTTTTTTTTTTATTGATTATTTTTCTTCAATCTTTCCCTTATTGTTTGATTTCATTTAATTTTTAATTTTTTATATCAAATTTCATCATTATTCTTTTAATTGTTTTTTATTCTTTTTCTAATTGAATTTTATTTTCAATTGTATCCTTTAACATTTTATTTCAAATTATTTTTCTATTAAATTTAATCTTCATTCTTTTAATTATTTTTTTTATAGTCTCATGCTCGTGACCGAGATCATAGATTTTGAAAGTTAATATAGGTTAACCTTGGTTTTTTGTCCTTTTTTATTTTATTTTTTAATTTCATCTTCATCATTTTATTTATTAGGAATTGGTCATCATGTTTTTTATTATTATTATTTCTTTTCTATAGAGTTATTCTAATCATGTGCTCATGGTCACAAGGTTCACGGGTTAACCCAAGTTGACTCAGGTCTTTTTGTTTGTTGCTTTTTTTATTAATTTTTTTATCATTTAATATTATGTTATTTGATAACCGAGCTTCATAATTTTATTTGGTATGCTTTTGAAGGGGTTACCCTAGTTTCTTAAACAAGTCATAGATTTGACGTGCTAACCCGAATGAGCTCGAGTTAGATTTTTTTAACCTTTTTTTAATTGTCAATTTTTTTGTCATTTTATTTATTATCATTTTATTTTATTTATTTATATTATTTAAATTATCCGATCTTATTAAATACAATTAAGCCAATAACCCAAATCTCATATTTTTTTGGCTTTTAGGAATGTTTCTGTCACCTTAGTATCCTTTTTCTATGTTAGAAAAAATATTAACTACTTCACGGTATAGTACGACCCCTATCTAGTTGTTATAAAATGTGGTAAGTGAGTTAAATTTGAAAATTGACTCAACTACTTGCTTAGTTTAAATTTTAAATTAAGTCACGTTGAAGTTACCCTAATATGCTTCAGTCGACTTGACAGGTTTAAAGATAAAAATAAAATAACAAAAAAATAAAGAAAGCCAATCATACATGTTCAAATACAACCTGAACGACTAGTAAAAAGTGGTTTAACTTTTTTTTTTAAAAAAAAAATCTTAAGATTACATCTTTTTCTTAAAAAAAAAAAACATTAAGACGACAACGTATTTGATAAACCCAAGCC
The DNA here is from genome assembly GCA_007827005.2 of Populus simonii. Lineage (NCBI taxonomy): Eukaryota > Viridiplantae > Streptophyta > Magnoliopsida > Malpighiales > Salicaceae > Populus > Populus simonii. The sequence continues at coordinate 4,004,156 of CM017475.2, read as the reverse complement.
AACCTGAGTTAACTCACTAAACTCATGACTTTCTCTCTTCTTGCCTTTTTTAGGCAACTTTCTAATGTAATTGAGCCTGCAATAACAGGTGATTTTAAATTATTTTTAAGTAAATTTAAGATTAGTCATGAGATTTCCTTTTATTTTATCCTTTGATCCTCTTTCATTAAATTATTTTTTTTATTAACAAGTTTTCAAAATTTGATCAGGCATAGAAAATGAAAATTGAGGATAAGGAAAGAAAAACATATTGGGTAGGGTGAATTTACACCAATTTATCTAAGCACATTTATTATATTTTCTAACGGAGACATTTATTTCGGTACTCAGATTTAACCATATTATATAAAAAAACTAAATCCCTTACTGAAGTTACTGTGCTTCAAGACACAGATTACTATTAATTATAATAATATAATTATGATTCTTCCTTTGCAAACAAAAGACACAATTGCTTTAACATATTATATGGGGTTATATTCGTTATTTCCTTTTTGTATATATAGTTAAATTACTACATTAGCCATGGAATAATAAACTCCTATGCTTTTGCTTTAAGGGTGTTTTTGTCCTTTTTTTTTAAATAATGATATTATTTTGATACCCTTTAATAAATAAATAAATAAATAACTCTTTAATAAAAATATTTTGGTTACTTTAGATTGGTTTTGTTTTGAGGTTGCGAAGAGGTATTATTGTAATTGTCCTATATTAAATATTATATATAAAAAAACTTGTTAGCGTATGCAATGCATGTCCCAGCTTGTGGGCAGCCCCTGCGCCATTTAAGCGGCACATGCTAGGTTGTCCAACCACCATGTCCTTCTAGGACAGTGTTTGAAAGATCTCAACGCTCTTTACATGGTGGTGTGGTGCGTGTATTAAAAGCATCGCTGGTTTGATGTAAGAGACCATTTTTTCCCCTCTTCTTCTCTCTCTCCACCTCAAAATTTATGCCACTTATGCAAAATTTTAGTGCAACCCCTTCACTTTATTTTTTCTTCACATTTAGTACTAACCTTTTTTTTTTTAAATAAGCTATAAAATTATAAATGTTTTTCAATTTCATCATTGTCATTTTTTAATCTAGAAATAATTTATCAAGTTACAATATTTTTTTCAATTTCACCCCTATCATTTTTAAATATATAGATAATTTATAAAATTACAAATGTTTTTCAATTTCACCACTGCTTTTTTTAATCTATAAATAATCTATCAAATTACAAATATTTTTTAATTTCACTTCCTACTATTTTTTAATCTATAAATAATCTATTAAATTACAAATGTTTTTCAATCTTACCTCTGTGATTTTTTTATCTTTTAAATTTGAGTCTTTATTTTTTTAATTGCTATTTATTTTGTTTGGGATCATTTTTTAATATTTATTTTTTGTTTTGCAAGTTCTTTTAGTATTATTTTCATGATCTCATCCTTCAAAATTAAATTTGTTGAGAGTTAAACTTTTTGATTGAACTCAAGTCCATGATTTCACAAGCTGTTGGTTTTTACGGTTAGATTAAGTTTAGGAGGTTCACTCGGGTTTACTTAATTTTCCCCCTCTCTTTTTAAGCTGATCTTTTCTTCTTCTTTTTTGTGTTATTTATTTATTTTTTACGGTTTGATTCTATTAGGTTAGCCCTTTATAAATTTTTTTCAATATCCCTACCATTTTTTAATCTATAAATAATCTATCAAATTAAAAATGTTGTTTAATTTCACCCTTTATGAATTTTTAATCTTTCAAAATTTTTCATCATTCTTTTAATTGCTATTATTTTTGTTTGAAATCGTTTTTAAAGTTTTTTTTTTCGTTCAAATTTCATCATCCTTAGGTTTTTTCCTCTTAAATTTTATCCTCATTCTTTTTTCTACTATTTGTTTTTGCTTTTGCAAGTTTTTTATTTATATTTTTCAATGATTTCATCATTCAAAATTAGATTGTTTGAAAGTTAAACTTCTTGATTTGAAGCTACGTCTAGGATTTAACGAGTTACAAGTTTTAGAGATTAGATTAAGTTTAGAAAGTTCACTTGGGTTTGTTTTATTTATTTTCTAAAGTTGATTTATTTTTTTTAGTTTTGCTTTATAATTTTCTGTAGTTTACCTTCTATTATGTTAACATTAGATTGTTTGATAATTCAAATGAGCTCAAGTTTGTTTTTTTTATTTTTTTTGTTAGCTAATTTATTATTATTATTATTATATTTTTTATATTATTTAAATTATTACTTGTACCAGGATTTGAATTTTTTATTATAATATTTTTTTACATCAAAATGAATTTACTTAGCCGCCGGCGAAGCGATCATATGCATGGTATCAGAACTATAGAGGTCATAGTAGTGACAAAACTTTATATTAAAATAGTAAGCAAAAGGGGCCAAAAGCGAAGTTAGGAATATTTAATTTATTTGGATGACGTTAGTGATTATGCCTTCCTATAAAAAATTATTAATTGCACAACGAATCTCATGGCGTAGGGCGGAAAACGGTCACCAACAATTCTATTATTGAATTATCTAGATTAATAGTAATGGTCATCTCAAGTAAGATACGTCAACCTTTTAAAGTTTTTTTTTTTCCTTTTAATATTCAATTCTTACTTTTTTTAAGTTTTTTTTTAATTTTATTCTCATTTTTTTCTATTATTTTTTTTTTACAATTTTTTTTTATTTATTTTTTTCAACAATTTTATCATTCAAAATTAGAGTATTCGAGAGTTAAGCTTCTTAATTGAAGTTGGGTATAGTATTTAACGAGTTAAAAGTTTTAGAGATTAGACCAGATTTAAGAAGTTTATTTGAATTTGTTTTGTTTTCTTGTGTTTTTAATTTTATTTTTAGTTTTGTTTTGTTATTTTTTGTAGTTTGTTTTTTATTAGGTTTACATTAGATATTATTTGATATAGTAAATGAGTTCAGGTTTTTATTTTTGTTTTTTTTCTATGTTATGTTTTTTTGGTTAGTTATATATTATTGGTGCATTTTTTTATATTATTCAAATTATCACTTAAATCAAGACTTGAATTTTTTTATCCTAATATTTTTTTTACATCAAAATGAATTTGCTTAGCCCACGGCAAAGCGAGGGTAATTAATAAATTTAGTTTTATCATATGCATGGTATCAGAACCATAGAAGTCATAGTATTGACAAAGCTTTATACTAAAATAGTAAGCAAAAGGGGCCAAAAGCGAAACCAGAAATATTTAATTTATTTGGATGACGTTAGTGATTATGCCTTCCTATAAAAAATTATTAAATGCACAACGAATCTCATGGCGTAGTGGGGAAAACGGTCACCAACAATTCCATTATTTGAATTATCTAGATTAACAGGAATGATCATCTCAAGTAAGATACGTCAACCTGTTTAGCTCCAAAATCAAAATTCAAAAATTATGAGTCAGAACGTGGGTGGTTCTTATCCCTCTATAATCTGATCCAGTAAATCACGTTTAAATCAAAATCCACTAACTTAACCTCGTTGTTGATTCAGAAAACACCACAAAATACTCCAAGCCATGGTGGAATGCGAAAAAGAAACAGACCCCACCATTGAAAGACCAGGTAAAGAAGGAAAAGAAATCATTGATAAATTGTACCAACAGTTGATGCATTTGGAACAAGAATGGGACATGATAAAACAATCAAAAACAAGAACCCTACGTAGAGCATCAACAGACTCAAAACTCGTGGTTAAAGCTCATAAACTCCTATACAACTCTCCAAGAGACCTTATGTCATCACTTCAGCATGGGAGGTCTCCGCCAGAGGGAGGAGGTGGTGCATGGAAGGTTAGGAACAATGACTTGGCAGTTGATGAAATTTTGAAAGAGAGAAGGGCAGGCATTGAGAGTGCCGGGTTCAAGGGAAGGAGGCTTTTAGGGGCAATGGGGAGTAGTGTGAGTGAGATGGGTTTTGGAGGGATAGAGGAGATGATATGTAATAATATGGACGGTTTAGCTCAGGAGAGTGAGATTAGATCAGTATTCTCTTATGATTCTGATGATGAAAATGAAAATGTTGAAGCAAGCAAAGAAGGGTTGTCTCCATTTGCTCATCGTTGCTCTTATTCATCATCTTCCTCCTCTTCCTCTTCCTCTTCCTCTTATATATGTGATGGTTGTGTTGAGAGAGAATCGGCAGAAAAAGAGGGAGAAAAGGTGGCGGTGTCAAGTGTTCAAGAAGAAAATACAGTTTTGATTAGTGATCAAGAAAGATATGGGACAAACCGGATGGTTGCTTTGGGTTGGCTTATAATTGCTTTCATTGTTTGTGCGATCGGGATCGTCTCAAAGAGAAGCTTTGGTGGTCATGGGGTTGGAAATGAGGTGATTCTATTCCCAACATGATCTTCTCTTTGTTTTCTTTCTAGGTTGTTCCAAAATTGAGGAGGCCATTTAACTGATGTTTCCTTAATATTTTGTACGAATGCACCTGTCTCCTAACTGGAATCATACCTTATTATCATGAATAATGCATATGAACTTACTCATTACTATCCACTGGTGATGACATATTTAGTCAGTACAATAGATAGTTAAGGGTTTTGAAGGAAAAAAATGCAACCTTTCATGGAGATCTACAGAGGAACATGTAGTAGTATATGTCATAACTAGAACAAATGGTGATCTGAATATCGAACCCCAGTCTTTCATTGGAGCTCTTATATATATAATGTTAACGATTAAACACATAAGGATATAGTTGAGTATTTTCAATCTGCACCGACATGAATCCAATCCAATCCCAAATTTTATATAGGAAGAGGTTATCCAACCATTTTATTTTACAAGTTTGATAAAAACCTGAAGAGTTCCTATGATCGTATTCAAGTATGCTTCTGCTTTTTGACCGAGAACTGTGGATCAGAATAGCTGGAGTATAACTCTTTAGAATTGTACAAGTCCTTATGATAATGTTAAAGATTGTATGGATAAGACCCTCCATATAGTGGATCTGCAAAATGTTTCTAGCCAGCTTGAAACTGAAATCACTCCTGGCACCATCAGAATTCCACAGCTAGAAAGAAAGTAGCTTCCAATGTTTTATGCTGTGGAAGATTTATTTTCCACCCCCAATTCAGAATTACAGTAGTCTATGTGCAATCTAAACATTAAAGAAAATGCCCTGGCATAATTTCGAAAGGAGTGTAAGTTTGCATCTGTCTCAGTATGTCCTCAATGTTGTCAGTGCACTTCTCAATTGGATGAGTATGCATCCCTTCATAGGTGGTCACAACAATCTCTTCATCTTTAGAATTGCGTTGGACTTGCTTCTTGACATTGCACCCATTATTTGTACACCTGTAGTAACTTCTGTAGTAGCAATTGATTAACATTCAACAAAAAACTTTCCATCAGATGATGATTTTGGTTATGTTTTACGTTCTCAACTAATTTAATTACTTTCCAATAAGCAACGAACATGACACAATCCTTGCCTGATGTTCAATGCATTGAGTCATTTTTGATCTATGTGTACCATGGATGATGTTGAGCCAAAACGATCACAATGCTTGAGTTAAAGCAATGAAAAAACATTCGAAACTTTATGGAAAACATTAACACTAATCAATAGAGTTAATTCCAACCACAACAATTAATAAGGCAGGTCGTTAGGTAAAATATGCGTTCATGCATCAATTACAGATTGAAATTGACAGGCAAGAAGAGATGAGAGAGTGTTTTATCAATCATCCCACAAAAGAATCAATAAATCTTTAGCTGACTAAAATGATACTAACCTTGGGAACTTACTGTTCTTAACAGTCTTTTGCCCGTATTTCCTCCATCTATACCCATCATCAAGTATGTCAACCTGGCTTCTAGTTTGAAATGCATATTTATGCTTTCTGAACTCATTATTATCCCCTCCCCTCACTCCTGGTTTCACCTTAATCTCAGAATTGCTAGAGACTCTACTAGTCTGAGGATCACTGTGTTTCGCATCCGAATGTTGAGTTCTACTTTCTGGCCTGACCCCATTTTCATTTTCACCATGAAAATAGATTAAAGGATTTGCCATGTTTAGTGATGAAGGTGAACCTGAAGGACTCGATGGGTCAGAGACAGGGAGGAAGATCTGATACTTCTCCATCTGCATGAACGGTATGTGTAAACAAGACCTGAGCTGCTGCTGCTGCTGCTGCTGCTGCTAACATGAATCTATACCCCTTCAAGAAGAAAAAATTTATAAGAAGCTAAAGTTGATTTATGAGTGGCTGATCGGCAAATACAAAGGCAAGACCCTACTAGTTTATGAGTGGCTGATCGGCAAATACAAAGGCAAGACCCTACAGGCTACAAGGGAAAGGTGGGCGGCTACTAGGCAACGTCCATTTTCACTTGATACAGAAGAATATATTATCAATTATTAATGTATGCAACCTTCATATATAGGGAAAGATGAGTCGTAAACGGCACGCCAATTGACAAGATAGTCGCTAATCACACCAATTTTTGAATTTACGAGAACTCGAAGAGAAGTCTTATTCTTAATAGTTCATAAGAATTAGGAATCCAACGCCTATTTGAGAAAATAACTAGACTAGTGTTCCGCGGTAAATTGCGAGTCGGGTAAAAAAAAAAATTAATATAAAAAAATATATTAAAATAATAATAGAGTCAATTCAATTTAACTTTGATTAACATTTGTGATATGAAATTAAAAAATTCTATTAAAAAAAATCACAAAGCTGAGTAATTTAATATTAAAAAACAAAAATAAAAAATATTGAAGAAAAAAAAATATTGAAGAAAAAATATGAGTTAACCTGAGTTAACTCTATTACCTCATCAAATGCGATATGATATCAAGATTAAAAAATTATTTATTTATAAAAAAAATCTAAAAAAAAAGATCAAAGTTAAATCAATAAAAAAACGATAAAAAAAAAAACTAGGGCCAATACATTTTAGCTTGACTAACCCATACCTAAGATAACTCCACGGAAAAGAAAGTGGAAAAAAATCACAAAGTTCAATGGCTAATAATTTAATGTCAAATGATAAAATTAAAAAATATATAAATAAAAATTGAAAATAAAACCTAAGTCATCTCAGGTTAACTCGACTAACCTGCAAGCTAAGATATGAGATTGAGATAACCCTAATAAAAAAAAACAAGACAATTCATGAAACTCAAGGCCTAATAACTCAATGTTTACTCATTTGAAAGAAAATAATTAATTTTAAAAAAGAACTTAAGAAAAAAATAAGATGAACTAAACCGAGCTAATCTTCAAAACTGGTGACACGGATAATGAGACTGGGATTACCCTGTAGAAGTTAGACATGAAAAAATAACAAAGAAAAATACTCAATCGATCATAAGAAATTAAAAACCAAAATAAATAGCAATAAAAAAAATAAGAATCACATCTTGTACAAAAATAAATGAAGAAATAATAATTAGGGATTAAATTGAAAAACAAATGAAGAAAATGATGAAAAAATATCAATAAAAAAAGAGAATCAAATTGGATATAAAAATGAAATGAAATAAAATGATCAAGGATGAAATTGAAAAAAAAAACAATAACTTCAAAAAGCATTAAAATAAGAAATAAATAGCAATAAAAAGAATAAGGATCAAATCTAAAATACATGTGGAGGATACAATTAAAATTTTTAAGGTTCGATGTGAATTCCAAGGCCCAAGAGTGGGAGGAGAAAAAACCCCACTATCGTTGAATTGCTGTGAATCTAACAACACACGACACCTCATCAGCCATGCCATCACTGGACGCTTTGGATGACATGATAATTTGTCATTTTTTACAACATACAGCTCTCCATATGCCACCAGAGAGCCACATGGAACTACCATGCTTTGATGTATGCTACGCACTCATTAATATTTTAATATATTAAATTATTAAACAACCCTTAAGGGTGTAACAGCCCGGTCCAACCTGATAGATATTGTCCGTTTTGGCCCACAGGCCTCACGGATTTGTTCTTGGCGACCACGCATGACTCCAAAACACGTCTTTCAGAATAGCGTAACACACTAATCTTGTCAGATATTGTCCTCTCTGGGCCTCCCAGTCCACCAATTCCCAGAGCTTCCACCCAGGTCCCTTTCAGGGTTTTAAACGCATCTCACAAGTTAGCAACCAACACTACTAATAAGGCATTCGGGTTTAGCTCTAACGACGAACAAGTTTAGCAATTCAAGCCTAGACTAATGGGGTGTTTAAGAGTGTAGTAAAAATTATTTTTTAAAATGTTTTTCACTTGGAAATATATTAAAATAATATATATTTTTTATTTTTTAAAATTAATTTTGATATCAATATATCAAAAAGATTTAAAAACACTAAAAAATAATTTGAAGCAAAAAAATTTTAAATTTTAATAAAAAAAACAAGTTTAATCTTAATTTCAAACAGACACTTAAATAATAATAATAAAAATCTAGCGATTCAGGTATAGCTTAAATTGTAGGATTTTTGTTTATATATATATATATATATATATATATATATATATATATATATATATATATATATATATATATATATACCTTCACACGCAATTCTCAAGTTATTGCATGCGCCCATATGGAATTAACATAGCATTAACTTTGAAAAATTAAGGAGCATAAAATCCTCCTAGTGCTTATTAGTAGACACCACCTTGATGATGCCGGCCATCATGGAAGTTAGGCAGCACACAACAATGGAATTATCTGGAATTTGGAATACCGTCTCATAAGGATAGGACACTGACGCCACATCAGCACCCTACAAATCATAGGGCCTCTAGGGCCGCCACCATCGGTTCACAGTGAATAAAAGCATGGTCGAGACACCTAACCTCTTTTGCGTGTTTTAAAAATATTTAAAAAAAATTAATTTTTTTATTTTTAATTAATTTTTTTTAATATGTTTAGATTATTTTGATATAATGATGTTAAAAATAATTTTTTAAAATAAAAAAATCAAATAAAAAATATTTTAAAAAGTAATCACAATCATTCTCCCAAACATCTCTAACTTGTACTTTTTAAAAGTATTTTAAAAATAATTATTTTATTTATTTAAAATTAATATTTTTTTGATGTTTTTAGATATTTTAATATGCTAATATAAAAAAATAAAAAAAATATTACTTTAATATTTTTCAAATAAAAAACACTTTAAAAAATAACCACAGCGACAATTTCAAACACCCAACTTATATTTTATCTGAGGTTTCATAAAATTTGATTTTTGCGGTCAATCTCCCACATAAAAGGACTAAAATTTCCAACATATGACTCATTCTTGATTTTTTTTTATTCTATGATAATAAAATTGTTTTATTATAGTTCTCGAATTCAAGTCGGGAATTGATCACGAATATTTTCTAGGTAACTTGATTGATTTACAGGTCACTAGGCAAAACATTTTCATTAAAATAATTTTTTTTATGTTAATCGGGTCAAATTTAACTAAGGTAATCAATTTTTTAAAAAAATTAATATTCTATTTGATTTAATTAAAAATTTGAATAGGATTCAAGTTTTTCGGGTCTATTTATCAAATCGACCCAAGTTTAGCATGAGTTTTTAACATTGAAGATAAATTTCCATTATAACCGATTTTAAAAATACATTATGGAGGAAGCATACCTCCTTGACTATTAAACCAACTCATTGAAATTGTCATACACGATTCAAACAAGCTAACATATATTTTTGGTTCACTAAATGGATCATCAAACCCGATAAAATAAACCAATGGCATCTTAAAATTCCTGTCCAAAATGACATGACAATGACACTATTGACAGGTAGATTCTTAGATATGAATCATCCCTTACATCATTTACTGTTTCTCTGGTATTATGATTTAGTGTGAATTTAAAAAGTATTTTTTATATGAAAATATTTTTAAATAATTTTTTAAGATTTTTTTAGATTAATTAATAATATATCAAAATCATTTTAAAAAATTAAAAAACATTAATTTAATGTTTTTGTAAGTGAAAGACAGAAGTTTCTACACTCTTATAAGTTTATACACTCTCAAACACTAACAAGCTATTTAAATTTCAAACAGAATTAAAGTAATGATCCTCTGCCGGTACCTGTAGAGTCATCTTCCATGTCTGGATTACAGCAACTGTCACAATTACAAGTGTCCCAAAAAACATGATTATCCTGAGCAAAATAATAGACGGGGAGACCATCCTTAGAGAAGGACTCTACAGGTACTGATAGAGGATCATTAGCTGGCTTCACCATCGAGAGGGAGGAGGAAAAGATTCCTGGTGGAGAAGTGGAAGATTCTCTCTTCTTGAAGATGATTTCAACAGTACCATTTGTCTTTTTGGTGAACTCATGTTTTGTGAATTGTATAGGGACAAAGCTTTGATGCAACTTTTCATAATTGGTAATCCAAGAAGAGGGGAGTAACTTTTGTAAGTCCTCTTTCGGGATTTGTCGTGGGACATGAGTACAGGTGGCTCTTTGATTAATATCAACAGTAATAAGCAAAGCATCATTGGTTACAGGGAGTACTAAATCAAAGGCATGATTTTGGACCCGGTAAGCCATTTGATAATGAAGAGGCTTGATAGGTGTCTAAAACTTGATCAGCACCAGTGATCTGTAGTTGGACTTTCAAAAAGTGATGAAGTTCAGGATCATCCAAAGCCATATTGAAGTTGGGATAGAAAGTAACAACTACTGTGCCACAATTGAGCGTGGTTTCAAGAGATTCAATGCCTGCGTGTTGATACTCTAGATATTTAGTTTCTAGAAGAGCTAATCTTGCTGCAACAGGTAAACCTTTTCGGCCATGATAAGACAAGACTAGTCGGATAGCACCAAAATGAATATGTGTATATCCCTGAGAAATCCATTGGCCTGGAAATTCTGATGGAATTTCAAGAGTAACAAATTGTTCTTGAGAAGTAATAGGAATTTTATGTTGGTAAAAAGAGGAAGCTTGAACATATTCTTTTGCAACACGAGAAGGTTTGAATAATTTCCTCCAAGATGATAAGTTCCCTTTGACTAATACAATGACATTATTCTCATGCCTTCACAATGCCAAAGTTTTCTCCAAGTTTGATCTCAAGGCAGGTTTTTGGCAACTGGGCATTCATCCTGAAGACCGATACAAAACAAGTTTCTGCATATCCATTCTCCAAGTACCAGTGGTTATTTTACTTTGGATGATATCCCACGAGTAAAATGGCAAGACAGAATCTTTGAATTTCATTCATGGCTCACTAGCTATATGCTTAAGGACGGTGCAACCCTCAGGGATGCATTACAACAATTCTCTGCAAAATTCTCTGGCACTTTATGGGACCGGTTCCATGCCTTAGGCAATTACAAGCAAATGCAATTTATAAACAGTGCGTCTCTTTCTGAAGTTTTGGGTTGGTTTCATTATGAATTCCTTGGCGAAGCTTTAAATGACAAAGAAATAACACGGTATGAGTACTTCAAAATGAAGTGTTGTTCCTATTTGAGATCTGACCTTAAAAGGCATTTTAAAGACATGTGCAAACGATACCATATTCTCTCTGGCCCTGATGATCCAAGTTTCAAACATGCCTTTTTGGCATCCATAACTAGAGATCTGGCTGATGAGACTTTCAGATTATTCAAAACTAGAAAAGAAGTTATTGACAACCAATCTCTTGGCATCGTATTTCATCAGGTGTTAGAAGTACTCAACAAAATGTGTGATCAACATAAATCAAGGTTGTCAATTCCGTTCCGGTTCGTTCGGAATGGTCGAAATATTCCATACCAATTCAAAAAACAAAACAAAACGGAACAATTTTCATCTCATTTTAAATCTCGGTCCGTTCCGGATTTTTCGGCTAAATTTCAGTCGGAACGTTCCGGTTTCATTCCACATGTTCCGTTCCGCTCTTAAAAAGCCATTGAATCAAATTGAACCTTGTTCAATTTAATTAATTAAATCACCCAAGTATAAAAGGCTCTTTTTCATTACTATTTTCATTAACAATGATATTAATTTTTTAAAATTAGATTTATCACTAATATATATGGTTTATATTCATGTTGTTTTTTTTCATATTTATACTTTGTAGGAATTTGAGCAAAACAAGGGATGCTTTCGATTCCATTAGCCTTGATAACATTGACCTAACTTTATATTTAAAATATTTATGTTAAAACATTTTACTTTCATAATATTTTGATATTTTGTTTAAGTTGAATTACTTTAAGTTAAAGATCTATTTAATCTTGACTATTTAGAAATATTTTAAATTTTGAAATTATATTTGTTTGGCATTGTGTTTGTATTGCATAATTTATAATTAATTTATCTTGAATTTGAAATATGTTTGTTGAATATATATATATATATATATATATATATATATATATATATATATATATATATATATATATATATATATATATATATAACAGTATAACCCCGAAACGACATGCCGAAACACTCCAAAACTGAAACATTCCATTCCAATTAAAAAAACAAAATACCTACTGAAACGGAATTGACAACCTTGACACAAATATTTTACCAAGATATTATAGCCTGACAAAAATATGCTCCGTGCTTGCAAACAATCAGATTTGCTGATTAAATACTCAGACAATACTTATTGCAATTGTTCCATGAAGAAAAAGAAGCATTCCAAGAAAATCCACCGCTCTTCTTTCAATGGTCGCCAAAAGAAATTGAAGTTTTTAAGACGCCGCCACACTAGACGCCCCAAGCACTTCACTCCCAGTTCTAACAAATGCTTCATCTATAAGCACAAAGGACACTTTGTAAAACCTGTCCTCAAAAAAAAGGCGAGGTCATTGAAGTTAATTGATTTTCTATATTAAAAATTCTTTGTTTTGAGGGTGTTGATTTAAATTTCAAACAGAATTTAAATTTTAAAAAATAGACAAAAACAAATTAGATAGGAGACTCTTTAGTTCGCTACAGTAATTTCAAATAAAAAAAATACTCATCTTTCTTTTCTCTCAAAAACAATTAATTGCAGAGTAAATCAGAGGGGGTTGGATGTAGATTTTTGGGTTCTATGTTGATAGAGTGATGCTTGCCATTCAAGTGTCTTTGCAAACCGAATATATATTTCCCTGTTGCTTGCTCTGATGTTATATATCTTGAAACAGTTATCTACTGCAAAACAAGGAAAACACGTTCTGACACTTGAAACTTCTGTTCCCTCACCATCGCCCTGTGAAAACTCGTGTAATTTTTGTTAAAATGCTTTTAGATCAATTTAGTGGTACTATAAAGCTTAAAAGCTCTGCAGTGGAAGTCATTTCGAAGTTTTCCATATTAAATAAAGCATATGTATTTTTCTTTTTATGTTATGGGTTCTTAGAACGAGATTGTATATAGCCTGCCTGAACTAAATTATTAATGGTTGATGCTCTGTTCTAGATCATAGAGATCCAAAGCGTGACACCAAGTAAGCAGGGCAAAATGCTATAGGGTAAGGAAATCACAAACAACTAGAACAGTGAAAGAAATGAAAAGCGGTCTATGAAGGCTAAAGAGAGCTCAGTTTTTCTTAACGCCATCGACCGGAGCTGCAGCTTCTTGTGCAGGTGAGTTGAGCAAGTCCCAGGCTTCAATCCAAGTAACCATGGCATCACCAAGTTTATTGAAGTAAGGATCAACAGGGCTAAGCTTTTCCTTGACCAATTTGGAAAGCTCAAGGTAGCATTGCTGCACGGTCGTGCAATCTTTTGGAAGGACAACAGATTGGAAGAATGGGATGATGTCTTCCTGCCAGTATATGCCCTTGTATTCCTTCTTCAAATTCACGAATGGATTGCTCGCCTTGCTATGCCAGATGTATGGCAGTCCTGTCTTCACCCCGAGACTCAGATGATCACAGATTACCTGAAATCCACACACATTGAAAGGGGTCTGTGTATGCCTATCATTTGGAGCATCAAGAAGATAAAAAAATACCCACTGTATTCCATCGTGCGTTTCCATCTTTTCTAGTATGTTTGATATTGTGGTAGCTGTTGTAGTTATAATTGAAAAAAAACTGTTTTATAAAAAGTACTTTTAGTTAAGGTTGATTAAAAAAAATATATGTTTGGTTAAAACTGTGGTTAAAATTGAGGTTCAAAATAATATAATGTATTTGGTTAAGAATGCTTTTCAAATTGAAGTTATAAAATAACTAAAAAAACATATATATTAATTTTGATAGTTTTTAATTGAAATATTATACATTTAACTACTGCTATTACATCATGAAATAAATAATACTTTATATAAAATATTTTTTATTATTCCATTAAACTATTTGCAATTCTATCATGTATAAATTTCATCCGCAAAAAACTACAGTTTTCATGACTTGCAACAAATTCATAAATATAATGTGGTGGTTGACGTGCACCAACATATTCGATAGTTTTTTATTGTTCCATAAAAAAATATATGTTTGGTTAAAACTGTGGTTAAAATTGAGGTTGAACAAAAAATAGTATAATGTGTTTGGTTAATAATGCTTTTCAAATTGAAGTTATAAAATAACTAAAAAAACATATATATTAATTTTGATAGTTTTTAATTGAAATATTATTCATTTAACTATTGTTATTATATCATGAAATAAATAATACTTTATATAAAATATTTTTTATTATTCCATTAAACTATTTGCAATTCTATCATGTATAAATTTCATCTGACAAAAACTACAGTTTTCATAACTTGCAACAAATTCATAAATATAATGTGGTGGTTGACGTGCACCAACATATTCGATAGTTTTTTATTGTTCCATTAAAAGATAAAAAATTATAAAAAATAAATAATTAAAAAAACACACAATTCTAAATATCACAAAAACCTATTCATAATTACCACCTAATTTCAAAACATAAATCAAAGTGTTAGGTCCACATATATAATCCAAAATCGATTAGTTTTATATATATATATATATATATATATATATATATAATAAAACTAATTAATTATTAATACCCTTTTATTTTAAAAATTATTCATTTATTCTCTATGTATTTTCTTGGAAATGAATTAAAAATTAAAAAAATATTTTTTATATAAATAATACACAAAATAAATTAATTTTTTAAATATATCTCTTTTCCAAGGCTATCATAATTTTTTTTAAAATAGTAATAAGATGTTGTCATTATCATACTTATTTAATATATAAATATCATAAGAAAACAATGACATCAACTAATTTGGAATCTCTGCATTCAAAAGCTTCTCTTTCTTTATTCTCATTCTCTACTTTCCACGCTTTCTAAACAGCAGCCATGGCAAAAGCAAGACTGACTTGCTTCTGTTATTCCTGTATTTAAAACGTATATTTATATGGGATCCATGCATCAAAAAGTGTGGCCCGTTGTTAACCAAACACATTGTAATTATAAACGCAGCTAAACATGAACACAACCACGTTAACAAAAATGAGAATTAGCACAAGAAATGGCGGTCAAATTCTGATTCCAATCCAGGCAGAAGTAATCCATTACAAGCTCATAGAAGAAGTTCGCAACTTTATACGATTACTTTTAGCCCTTAAGCCATTAACGTAGATTTAAACATCAAGATCTACAGAAACTAAACGAAGCACCAGTTGCATTTTCATGGCAATCAAAATAGTCTACTCATGTCTCATGCATTCGATAAGTCATTAACAGAACGCTGTCAGCCAGGAGTATTTTTTTCACCGTTAAATCCTATAGGCAAATTGGTAGCAAAACAGATGAAAAGTGATCGAGATATTACCTTGGCACACCAGCCAGCCCACATATCATCATATCTCCCAATGGGTTGGCCATCACCCATGAGACCAAAGTACATTGCAGGGCCAATCAATTCCCTGTCAAAAGCAAGGTTCATTCCACACATTGGGAACAGGGTGCCTTTTGGGATTGTCAAAACAGCATCCACATACCTGTGTGAGCTAAATTTAGAATACAATTAGACAAACATTGAGCCAAAAGTACACTTCTTTTGATATTTTGAACAAAAACGAAACAATGCAAACAAGATTGAGTTCAATTTACAAGCAAGACAAATCACAGCCAAGACCAAGAAGCAGTGTCCCATATGCTATTGGTGCAGAGTTAACCTGGTGTTACGTTCGAGAGGCTTGACAAGCTGAGTTGGGGCATCATAATCAGGAATGTTTAGCCAGAGTCCATGCGAGATAGCAGTAGGCACACCTCCTCTCAGGCTAAAAGGGTATCCTCTCACAAAATCAACACCTTCTCTAAACGGATCATAAAGAGTGTTGAAGAAAAATGGCGTAGATGGTGTCAGCAAATTCTGTATATGCTGAGCCAATGCATTGATCTCCTTCCCACTTGGATCCTTAGCGACCTTCAATCAAAGCAGCTAGATTTTCTTTAAAAAATAAAAATAAATAAAAAGACAACAAAACCAAAGCAAATTCTGAAAAGTATTTTTTAATTAAAAATATATTAAAATAATGTTTTAATTTTATTTTTAATATTAATACAAAAACACTAAAAAAATTAAACCAATAACTTTTAAAATATATACCAACACAGTTTAAAAAGTAAAAACAAAAATAAATATTCTATCAATTTCAATGTGGGGCCCTCTCGGTCCCACTCCAAGGTGACTTGTCATAAAAAATCTCACTCCTTAGACTCTAAAATGAAAAAAAAAACCCTTACAAAGCAATCATCATCGATGGTGAAGATATACTTCTTCTTGGAAACCAAGAAACCAAAGCAACGACAAGCAGAATCCTTGAAGGAGATACAACTAGATTTAGGACCTAGAACGCGATTCACATCATTCCTGTTATAAAGCTCACAATCAAAGCCATCAGGGACCAGGATGTCCTTGCTAGGATCCCCATCCTGGACAATAATAAGATGGTAAGGCTGAAAGAAAGGTCTCCACTGCTCCAAGAAATCTAAGTTTCTTATAGTTGGGATAACAATATCAAGCTCATCTTTCAGAGGTGCTGTTACATGGGATGATGGTTGAGCCATTAGTGTGTTTTGAGGGGATTCTTGATGTCTTGAGTGTGTGTTGCTGGCGTTTTGAGTGTTGGAGTTTGTTCTTATAAGGGATGGAAAGGAGAAGAAGGAGCGTGGAGTTTGAGGTTTGAACAAAACGAGGAGGGAGTGAGTTAACTGTTAAGGGAAGGGAAAGACATTTTTGGACAACCTCTTTCTACTGAGAGAAGAGACTCTTTGTTGCTTGTGAGTTTTTTCTTTGTTTTTTTATATGTATTTTATTTATTATGCAATGAACGTTGAATGAATATCATGTGTTTCTTCCAAACCCGATGGATTTGGATTTGTTATGAATAAAA
Source organism: Populus simonii (assembly GCA_007827005.2). NCBI lineage: Eukaryota > Viridiplantae > Streptophyta > Magnoliopsida > Malpighiales > Salicaceae > Populus > Populus simonii. Next base: position 3,986,833 of record CM017475.2, on the reverse strand, counting down.
ACTTTGTTTAGTGGATGTTATTTATTTATTACTTGCGATTTGATTGGAATTTGTTCTTTTTATCTTATTTATGCGAAATGAGTGTGCCAATCACTACCATAAATCCGTTATTATTATTATTATTATTATTATTATTATTATTGTTTCTTTATTACTATCTTTTAAAACTTTTTATCTAGGTGCAATTTTTTAAATATATTGTGATATATTACAATTACAAATTATACTAAAAGTTTAGGCAAAACATAATAGTAATTTATAGTAACTTGATTTTTTATTTCATTTTTATCCTTTTTTTTTTTAATTGTAGCACTAACTATGTATCAATTTATTAAATTTTGTTAAGGATAAAAATTCAACAATAAAAAAAAAAAAAAAAAAAATTTTAGGGGTGCTTATGCTATCTTTATGAACCACTTTTTTAGGTCGGTTATGAATCTAATTAACTTTTTTCTATATATAAAAATAATAAAAATATAAATAAATTCTAATACTATTGAGACTTAAACTCCATTTAACCCATCTAGCTAGATCCTTGATCACACAAGGCGTTGTGCATGGCATAATCCATGTGAATTTTGCGCACATTAAACCTACATTTCTCATTCTACAAACAAGAGTAAAGGCAGCATAAAACAACAAGAAGAATTTGTTGTTCGAAAAAGAAAATCTTGATATATATTGCATTATTATAACTCATGCATGAACTTCACACCGCTGTAATTTCTCTTCCTGCTTCTTCTTCAAAGCCCTTCCAAATAACGTGACTGAAACTGAGCAAGGGCTATCATCAAGAGAGCGTTTTGGACTGTGCCATTACACGTTTAACAATGTTAGATTTCCCGTGACCACCTCAAGACTCATAAAGGGAGACTTTTAATTTATTATTATTATTATTATTTTGTTAACGTGGGTGTTGTTGTAAAATTTCAAAATTCAAACACACATCAATTTACATGGTTCGGCAACTTGCCTACTCCATGGAGCTACTAGTTTGTATTAATCAATCAAGAAAACAATACAAACAAAGAGGAGGAGAAAACTCTTCTCAACTCAACTCTACACACTCAAGCTCTCTCTACAGCTCTCTCTCTCACGGTTTTTCTCTATGTGTTTTCACTCTTCTTTGCCACACACCAAGCTCAGCTCTACAATGAGCACATGTATATACTAAGTTAAGAGTAAAGGGGCATAAATCATGCCTTGATTTATGCCCACCGTTGGTGTCCTCCACCATGTGCTAAGTGGGAGATTAGGTATTCCCACTTGCATATGGTGAGACATTGTTTGTCTCCACTTATTAACAGGTGTTTGGGTCAGTTTACATGTACCTTAACTAATTCTATGAACCCTGAAGTTAACGACCATATAAGTCTCCAGTGGTCATCATATTAACAATCATATGGCTCGAACTTAAGACCACAGGGAGAGCAACCCCTTGGTCTCAAACTCTTACCATTAGGTCATCTACTAGATAGTTATTTTTAATTTATTATTTACAAAAAGGGTACATGAACATTCAAGGATTATTTGATATAATGTTTTTTTTAAAAAAAAATTATCGATTTGGTTTGTCTTTTAATCTATAATCGGATGGGTTTAATCTGTAACTATAATTCTTTGAGGTTTATAAGAGAAAATAACACAAGATTGCAATATATTAAGTACAAGTACTTGTATTTTTGCAAATTAATTAGAATTGATAATGATGTTATTTATAGTACAACTTAGTGGTTTATATATAAACATGTAATAATTAACTCACAAAGTAAATAGTATTATTTTCTTTCTTAAGATAACAACTTACTTTGAACAACACCTGTATTTTATTAATTAATCATAACTCATACAATTATATACGAAGTAATTAGTTCAATTATAAAATGATAAGATTAATTCTTATAGTAAAAAAATAATTATCTTAACACCTAAAACAGTATATATAAGAGAAAACACACCAAAACTACTAAATTAATTTTTGTTAGGAGTTAGTAGAGTTCTTCTTCTTCCAAAAAAACTCCTTTGTAATAAAAAAGAGCCCAAGATCCATTACGATTGAAGGTGGTTTGAATTAACCCTCTGCAGGAAACCCAGTGCACAAGTTTACTGACCCACATAGAAGAGTGATTACGAACAAGGATATTTTAATATAGGCAAGGCAAATAAACACATAAAAACAAAGGCTCAAAGGCAGTAAGGTGAAGCCCATAGAAGTTGTCAATGGCCTTGTGGCCCGCATCCTTTCCATGCTATTAAGACCCAACTCTCCTCTGATGCCCCTATTGGGCAAGCATGCATGACGTAGTTTTGCAGCCCTCAACTGCCATGGATATTCATTAGCAATTTTTTTATTTGAATTGTATTAAAATAATATTTTTATTTTTATTTATTTTTATTTTTTTTTGACATAACACATTAAAAATTAAAAAATATATTAATTTTGAATATTTTTTTAATTTTTAAAAAATAATTTTAACCATATTTCTAATACCGAAGATTACAAGTATGAAATAATTATGTCAATTTATAAGTTATTGGGCTTAGTTTAATACCCATATTTTATAACAATTAACAGAGTCGTGGGCACTAAGAAGCAAAGTTTTGAAACCCGGCTTGATGGTTGGCTCGAGTCATAGGTTTTAACCAGATCATCTGAATCAATTTTTTTTATTTAAAACGACATCGTTTTGGTAAAAAAAAATCAATTGGTTTTTTACTGGATCTTGTCAGGTCAACCAGGTTACCCTGGGTCATGACTTCTTTTATTTTTTTTAAACCCGATCCGATTCTAATCCTGAGTCAATCTATCAAGTCAGACCGGGTTTTAAAACTTCGCTACGGAGTCTCTCTAATGGCTAATCCTTTTGACCTTTTGTTCCTATAGCCAAGGTAACAATAGCTGAGTTACGATGTATTGAAAATATATTTGAATTGAAAAATATATCAAATTAATAATTCTTCACACTATCATATCATATCAAAAGTATTTCAAAGGCATTTGAAAAGGAATGATAAGTACAAACACATTTGCAAAATCACCTCTACCAAACGTGCCACTAGTACGAAAAATGTCATAAAATAACATTCCTTTAGTCTTTTTATGGAAAGTTACAAATAGTCTATAATTTCCAGTACCATAATCTCTCCTTTGATGGATTGCAGTAAAGATCCGCTCTTGATCCTATCATAAATCGTGCAATTAGAATAGAAAAAATAAAAAGGAAATGACAAAGTAACACAAAGATAAAAAAAAAAAAAATTTGATGAACACCATATATTTCTTGTTAATTTTAAGGTTAGTAAGAATTAATCAAGATACGCACAAACTGATCTGAACACCCCACATAAATAAAAAAAAATAAAATAAATTGGTAAAATAATAAAATTTAATAATATCACGTTCATAAACATATTATTTTAATAATATCATGTTTTATAAAAGTTATGTATACCTTGCTTTGTTTATTTTGATTTTGCGTTTTAAAAGCGATTTTGAAAAAAATTAAATTTATTTTATTTTTTACTTTACTTTAAATAAATATTTTTTTAGTATTTTTAGATTATTTTAATACGTTGATATCAAAATAATTTTTAAAAAATAAAAAAAATATTATTTTAATATTTTTTAAATAAAAAACACTTGAAAAAAAAATGTAATCATATTCTCAAACCGCGCAACGCATGATAATATTAAAATATATTATTTCATGTTTTTCAAACAATATTATTTCTTCTAAAATTTTGCAATTGCAGTGCTAATCTTGAAAAGAATCCCTCGATATCTTTTTAGCAAAAAAAATCCAAACCCGTGAAACGACATGGGACTGGCCCCTTCCAGAGTGTAAATTCCATATCCCCAGAGAGATATGCTTACTTGGGTTTCATTGATTTTGTCATCAAAGTTTGACAAATCACAACAATTAAAAACATCACTGTTACTAATTATAAAGCATCCCGACCAAACAAAAGTCTAAAGATTTGCCTATGGATTGAGCAGGAAACAATCAAGACAGTACTCTAAATCAACGTGATCATACCCTCTAATTAATAATGCAAAATAATTAGACCATCGAAGCCACAACATTCATCCATTGTTCTTCACTTCAATCACCATGTCTATATGCCATATGAAAATCAAAGACTTTCCCCAAAATATCAACCCCTCCCTGTTGCTGCAAGAAAACATTAAAGGCTTCTAACATGCAAAAGCAACATTTTTTCCCTAAACCCTAAACTAAAAGTAAAACATATATATGCTTCTTACATGCCCCGCCTCCATAGATTACCCCATAAACGAGAGTTCAGTAAACCCACTATAGCCGGTAAAACCTTCCTAGCCAGGCCCTTGTGGTTATTATTGTACCCTGAAGAATGTACTGTCATCACCTCCATTTCCAGGTTCCCAGTCAGCTCCCCACACCCCACTATCTCCTCTCCGGACACAACCTCAATCTCTCCACTTTCAAGATTTTCTTGCACTACCATCACTTCACATTCAGCTTCAGGCACTGATTTCTCAGGTGTATTATCAGATTCAAAATGGCTCATCATCAAGACCTTACCTTTCTTCTTGCGTCTCTTGTGTTTCTTTGGACACTCAATAGTCTGCACCAAATGCTCGTCAAATGCTTCAATAACTTGGTGGATAAAATCTCTGTTTGGAGATGAGTCCCATCTATACCAAAACCTAGTGTAGCAATCAAAACACCCACATTGAAAAAGAGGAACCTCCTGGCCACGATATTTGCCATTCTTGTTGGCAGTGGTAGGGGCGGTCTTGGTTTGGCATTTGTTTTTAGGATGTTGAGTGACAAGTGAAGATGGGTTTGTTGTGGTGGTGATAAAAATGGACCTCGCTATCAAGTAAGCCAAAACTTCACGATCTTGGTTAGGAAGAGAGAGGGCTAAAGCTAGAATAGTCACTGGCAGTAGCTTTAACACTGTGTCGGGATCTTTATCTGGAGATTTGGATGATGGTGGTGGAGGTGGGTGCACTTTGCCTTTTTTCTTAACCTTCATTTTCTTGGCTTACCATAAAGACTTCACTCTTCTTCTCCTTTTCTTTGTCTCTCTGGCGGAAAGGAAAGATATTTAATTTAATGTCAAGGACGAGGACTTTTTGTTTAATTTTCCCGAGTCCCAAGAGAGGGAATATAGGAATGGGACCTATAGGGGTTGGATTGATGCATTGTTTGCAGAAACGAGAGGTCCTTTCAAACTTTTATCTGTTAAGAGTGTGTGTATGTGTGTTTTGTTTTGTTCCTTGGGAGAAGTTTATGGCTTTTCTTGGCAGCTAACAGAAACATAGCCTAAAAAGCCTTACTTTGGGGCTTGAAGCAGGAGACCGGCTATTTCAGGCATCTGTTTCTCTTTTGTGACTAATGTGGTGCTTTGCTTTTTCACTGTGTGACTGCGTGTATACACAGGTTTATGAGAAACAAATGCTCTTTTTTTCTTAAGGGTTGGCCTTGGAACTCAAAGAAAAAAACAGCAGATAAATACAGCTTTCTTGCTCTGTAAGGACAAAGTCCCAAGTGAGTATCCATTACAATTTATGTCCATTTAAAGGTTAAAAAGAAAACAATGAGATATCAGATATAACATATCATTGTTGTTGTGGTCAGCCCATGTATATCCATGCTAAATAAGAAATTAAGATGACAAGAGTACGATAAGTTAGTATTATTTTCCATTTCCAGCATGAAAATCCAAGCCTGGCAACAGAACAAATTGCGGGCTGAAAATCACTAGCAGGGATTGTTATGTATCGTTGAGTGCATTTTGGCTGGGAGCGAAGACAAATCAATCAATCCATCCAGTTTTATCCAAACTTGGCTGACCATTTCATGCTTCAGGTATACTTGTAATAATCCATGTCTACATTCAGTTGGATGAAGGGAATTTAGTTCACGATCACTATCCTCTTGGTATGGTAAATGGTAATGCTATGGCCCCCTTGCTAATCGTCCAGCTTAGCTATTTCTCTAACATGGACAGGTCTAGCTCAGAAGCATATTGTGGGAGATGGGTTAATGGAGAAATGGACGTGTCTATTGTCTTAACTCAGAGCTCCTTATATGAGCTTTGAAGTTTGAACCATTGTACTCACATTATATGCTGTTCCCGCTCATACAATTGAACTGCAGGGAGTAAATTATCGAGAATTTAGTGTTAACAATGGCTGAATAAAGGATCCGGATATCAGAACGTGCTTGTCTGAACCAATGGTATTGGAATGAACACTTTTGAACCTTCAAACTAAACACAAATTCCATAACCATATCAGCTTGTAAGAATAAAAACAAAAACATTATGCGAAAATAAAACATTTTGTAAGAAATCCTCAAAAAATAAAAGAATAAAAACATTGTGTAGCAGCAACCTTGCTGCTAGCCTAGACCTGTACCGTACCATTCCCTGGTGGCTCTTCCTTGCCCAGAATTCACCGCAATTTTATTTTCCACACCTTACTTTAAACCCAACTATTTTTAGCCCTTGCTACATGGATGATGGGCTCATAATTTACACTCCCCACCACATTGCCCATGTCCTAGTACTCTAACTAAGGCATGTAAGAGACATGGGCTTGGATTCATAATGAGTCATGAGGCTTGCATATATCCTAAATAAGAAATTGGAGTGATTATACTGTGCCTCGAGTTAAAGCAAACTCATATACTGCACCTACTGCAATGGATATTCCTGAACCTTAAGGTTACTAACCAACTTTTTTACAAGAACGCTACATCTTCTTCCTTTCTCAGTTTTGTTTTGCAAGCACACATGACATGGTCTCTTTGAAACTTCTTTCTTCACTATTAATGTTAACTCAAGTATCGGGTGTTTCCTATTTTACAAGTGTTCCAGTTACGCAAGCTCAGTCTTCTATGCCTAACAGCCTAGGAAAGACCTTACGAGGATCTCATCAATGGACATCATCCTCAACCTCAGTCACCAAACTAATTGTAGAGACATGAGACTGGCATTAAATAGGTTTCAGAGGATTAATATTTAGCCATGGAAGCAACCCAATTCAAGTGCATGGCAAGTACCAGAGGGAATGATGCTCATGATTGGATCTCAATATGCCTTCTGACAACACTTTCCACCCAATCATATGAAATAAAGTTCAGTATAACTTAAATCCGTATAATTCTGAATTATTAATATAGATTACATCCTAGCTAATAAATGCACCATAAAGACCTTATTATGCATATACTTAGTTACCTTCCTCCAATAAAATTGCCTTCTTACTAAATTATGGAGCCACTGAAGGGTCCGTCAATAAATCCTATGGTACCATGCTATAATACACTATCCTTGTTCCAATAGGCTCTTTGCCAATGGTGGCAAGCATGAAAGTGTCACATCTTGTATAATCTTTCTATTGTGATAAAGTATGTTGAGACTACATGGGGCGATGAGAGGGTTGGTGCCCACTAAGATGCTATGTGTAAAAGTTGGCCCAAAAAATGGGATCCACAAGAAGTCATCACATGCATTGCCCATCAAATAATCTTACCATTATATGTTAAGCTTTTTCTGGGCATGATTGATGCTTGATATCTTCAGTGGAGCCATTCTTTCATACGATATGATCATGGAATTTGGATGGGTTTGTTTCAACTTGTTCCATGCATTGTATGTTTGGGATTATATTGTGGGTATTTTTTAATAATATTTTATATAAAAAAAATACTATTAAAAAACACTCAAAAACAGGATTACTTTCGAATAACAAATTAACACATCCTAGGCACAGGTAGAAAGTTTTGAATCTTTGTTTGTTCGTGAGTGACTGGAAAACACAGGCAAAGCAGACATATGTCGTACAACCAAGGTAATGTACTTTCTATATTATTACTCATGAAATTAATTGGTTGGATAAAATATATACTAATTAGCTTGTAATTGTTTATTTTTTCTTCTTACTAATTCTCTTACATACACAAAATGAGTTCAGCATCTACTATATATTAGAAAAACTAGTCCTTACTCCTTGCATTCCCGGGACTGATTTCTTGTGTGTGTGTGTGTCTATATATATATATATATATATATATATATATATATCAAGATTGTGGGGGATAAAATATACTTGTACCTTCCAGTTGGCCTCTTGGCCCAAAACCGAAGCCCAATCTGTCCCATGATGAGTTCATCGATTTTCTCTTCTCGTGTTTTTCAGCCACTAGATAGATCATATAATCTACTTTTCAGATTCTGGAAGAACATGAAAGTTGTTCGTGGGAGCTTCACATTTGTGATCATATGCTTTCCGGTGGCTCAAAGGAACCCATACCACCAAGCTCACGACCCTTCAATCAGCAGAGCCACCGCCACAATGTCTGCTGATTCACACACACACACACACACACACACACACACACACACACATATATATATATATATATTTGACTACAACAAAAGGTTACAGAACTCATGATTTAACACATCATGTGAAAGAGGAAACATTTTGTTCCTATATCATGAGTCCCGGCTGCAGCATGCATAGGTAGCTAGGTAACATCCCTAACATGTTCGGTCAAATGTCATACGCCGAGAGGATGTGTTTTATCTAGGCAGCATATGTGTAATCGTGTGAAGCATAGTTTTGAAATTCAACCCGCTCAATGACCTGGTCAAGTGATCGGGTCATGGGTCAGATGGGTTAACCCGGGTTAACAAAAAAAAAATATAAAAAAAACACATAACTAGTTACAATGCAACATTTACATAAACCAAATTTAAATTATAAACCAACAACATAAATTTAATTCAATATCCAAAACACAAACCAAATATAAATTCTAAAATATTTAAAACAAAACATCCAACCACATAAATTCTAAAATATTTAAAACAAAACATCCAACAATATAAATTCTAAATCAACAGCACATTCACTTTTGTTGAATGAACACATTTAAGTTCTTCTGTGTCTATAGGAGCAAAATTTGGATCAAATGTTGATGGAATTGAGCCAATCTTGTCAACTCCTAATAAATCATCAGCATGCTCCTTTGAAACTTCATCGTCACAATCATCTTCAATATCATTAACATTTATGACATCTACATTTCAAACACAATTAATAAATAAATATTATGTGTTTAACAAAACTTTATTTTAAATAATATTTATCACTAAATAATCAATCATTAATTACCATCATCTAAAGTATCTTGTATGGTCATAGTTGATAGAGCTTGGTGAAAACTCTCTGCTTCTTCAGTTGTCAAGATTGACGGGTCATCTTCTACTATCACTTGACATGGAAATTGAAGGTTGAGATGATTGAGCCGTTGAAGGATCACTACTTGGAGTACTACCATCATGTGAAGATATTTTAAGACCTGACATAATTTAAATCACCCCCTTTAAAAAAAAAAAAACAGGATAACACAAATTCCCTCAATGTTTAAGCAGAGGAGATGGAATTCATTCAACAGCTCTAATTGGAAAGCATTCTCATTTCTCAGTTCAACACAGATTCCACATTTCTCATTTCTCAGTTCATTTCTCAGTTCAACACTCAAGAGATTCAACATCTCGAAAGCATAACAGGATAACAGCATAACAGAGATTCACTGCCGAGAGTGAAAGCATAATTTAAAACAGAGATTTACATATATTCCAAATTGTAAGCTAACATCATAATAGAGAGTGAAAGAATCATGGTAACACCATAACAGGATTCACTGCCGAACCATTGGTAACACCATAACAGCATCAAACGAATCAACGAACAATGAATCGGGCTAGAGTTCATCAAAAGAATCATGATAACAACATTCTAGAGTTCATCATGCAAACAACACAGTTCTATTGATGCAAACAACACAGTTCTATTTGAAATCGGGCTATAGAAACAGAGGTGACTGGCAGAAGAAAAGACAGAAATTGATGCAGAAATTGGGTTAGAGAAACATACCAGAGGGCTGAGGTGACTGGGCTAGAGAAATTGATGGCAGCGAGTGAAAAAAGGATTATCGCAGAAATTGAGGTGCTGGGCTGAAATTAAAATTGATGCCAGAAATGAGAAAATGGCCAAGAATAAAGAAAACAGAGAGTGAAAGAAGGAGATTCAAACCTTTTTCGCAGAGATCAATGATCAGACATTCGCTTCTCCTCAGCTGAGTTTCAAAGACAAAAAGTAACATTAATTAGGTTTATTGCTTTGTTCTTCTTCTGTCTTCGGTCTTCAGTGTTTTGACATTTTAGATGGCAAAAAACAATGTCGTTTAATGACAGTGAAAATAAAAAAAAAATTGACCAGGTCTCACCCGGGTTTGGCTGGGTGGACCGGGTCCCGGGTCGACCCGCCGAGTTGACCGAGTTTCCCCGGGCCAATTCCCGAGCGGGTTTTTACCTCAACCCGGACCGGTCCCAGGCCCGGGTCGGCCAGGTCCCGGGTCGAGCCGTCGGGCCGGTCTGGGTTTTAAAACTCTAGTGTCAAGTTGGCCTCGATGAATTCTGCAACGAGTCAAGAGGTGATTATAATATGTCATTGCCACGTGGCTCGATGAATGATCATTGCCATAATACACACACACACACACACACACACACGAGATGCGAGAAATAAATAAATATATTTTATTTTCCATTCAAGAATAAAAATATCAAAAAATACTTTCGAGATATGATGAGATAAATCATCTTGTTGCAACATACCAAAATAACCAGACTAAGATATTTTAATATGACTATGGATTATAGTGTATGCAAATGTTAAGTTCTAAGGATTCGAGCCCAAAAGCAAGGCAAACAACCTATTTGGGCTAAGTGTAAATGGTGAGTATGTTGTTCATAACTTTTAGTTTATTTAACATATAGAATCGGTATATTTTGATATGGACCAACTGATTGACCTCTTTCCTTTTCTTTTTAATTTTGTATCAATAGTACTGAACTCGACTATATTTGAATCCTAGAAGGTATTTCTTTATTAGAAAATGCAAGTTGGAATTCATACAATGTTTGTTTTTGCATCAAAACATATTTTTCAAAGTGCTACTCAAATTGTTTTTCATTTAAAAAATATTAAAATAATATTTTTAAAGTATTTTTATATGATTTTAATATATTAAAGTAATATATATATATATATATATATATATATATATATATATATATATATATTATTTTGATTCATTTTCGATTCAAAAGTACCATACACAACAATACTAAATATCCACTTAGAAAAAAAAAAGTGCAAACAATCACTAACTTGCTTAAAAGAAATTTAGGTAAACATATCAACATATATTGATATACACACACCATGAAATATCGTTCAAACTTGTTTGACCATTAATACTTTAATGCTAAGTTAAATAATCATCAAAACTTGGAAACTTAACTAACAAGTGAAGTGAAGCACTAAGAATATTTTTATATTACTTTTTAATAATCCTCTTAAATAAAAGTTTTTTATGGTTTAAACTTTTATAGACTTACTATTATCTAGTTTAGCTAGACAAGCAAGGTCTTCCCTCCTCTATGGTGAATAGTCAGCAGCCCATTGTTTTTGATTGTCTCCTAACTCATGAACGTACACCATTCTTAGGCAGTTTTGGTTTATTCCAAATCATCACTGTTCGGTTCCAGGACTGGGAGATATTTTAATTCATCACCGTGAGTGATTTCGGTAGCAGCAAGGCCTCTCGTTAGACCGGTGGCGCAACCTTATTTTGCAACTGGATACGTCACCATCTGAATTGATGAACACAGACAAAATAATCCGAAAATGCTATATTTTCATCGGTATAAAAACAACCGACGAATTTCTTGTCAGGAATTTCAAACCCATTAGCAATTCAATCAATGATTTAAATACTAATGCATGGGCTTACGATGTATTCGCGTCGGTGATAACAATAGGTGTTAATGGATCACCGACGAGCTAACTATCAGTAGATAATAACATGTTATTTTATTGAGGAATTACTTACAAATATTTCTAGTTTTTTAATAATTTCATCGAATTTGCTGATGAAATTATTCTGTGGATACTATTACTAGAAATATGATTGACAGATTTTTTTATCACTAATCCTGTTGTTATTTGACAATTTTATGGCAGTGTGTATAAAGATAAATCAGAAAAGGAAACTGAGACTGCATGTTACAACATCCAGTCCAATATATAATTAAATATAATTAATTGAGATGCGTGGAAGTTATTCTGAATATTTATATTAATTAAAAAAAATATCAGTGACTTCATGTTTGCAACAAAGGATGGAATATTTCACCAATTGATCTAGCCATAATTCGTCCATTCCTGCGTTAATCACACATAGATAATTAACTACTTTGTCATGTCTTCTTCCGGGACTGTCTTTGATTTTTTGGACATTTTGCGCGAACAGCAAGTGCATTCCTCAAAGAAGTTACTTTGGTTTACTGAACTAATTAGGGGAAATAAATAGTAGTTTTTTTCTTTTAAATTCTCAAGCAGGAATAATTAACGTGAGCCAAATGTTATTCTTATCCTCTTTTGTAGCAAAGGTAAGAATATTTTAATCTTGTAAGAGAATATATATAAAAATAATTGTAGTCTTGATAACCAAGTATCATGAGTTCGAATCTTATCATTTTTATTTATTTAATTAAAATTAAACACAAAATAATATGTGTTTGTGCAAGTTTTAAGCTCAAAAAGCTTCAACTTGGGGAAATATGTTAGAGAATAATATAAATCATATCTTGGATATCACTTAACAGCTTAACCTTTTGAGTTGAACTGGTTATTTGACATAGTATTAGAGCTTTGATGACCAAGCGGTCACGAGTTCGAATCTCAACATCTTTATTTATTTAATAAAAACTAAACTCAAAATAGTGTAAGCTAATGAAAGTTTGAAAGTCAAATGATTTTTACTTGAGAGAATGTGTTAGATAATAATATTACTTATATCTTGAAAAATCACTTAATAACTTAAATTATTAAATTAAAATAATTCTTTCACAGAAAAGATGTATTGATACGAAAATTATCTTTTTTTTATTAACGTGAATATCTGGTCTAACTTACGCGTACCTCGACTAATCCCATAGATCTTGAAGTTAACGACCATGTAAGCCTTCAGTGACCATTGTATTAGCAATCACAGGGCTCGAACTTGAGATCATAAAAAGAATAAACTTTTTAATTTCAAATTTTTATCATTAAACCACCTCCTAGATAGATACAAAAATTATTTCCTTAATTTAGTGAGTGTTAGGCCAATAATTTTCTTGTCCAAAAAGGGCATGTAGCTTGCGGGTGGATTATATAAACAATCCATAAAGACTCCAATGTGAGCACTTGATAGATTATCTAAATTGCTATCTTATCATTTAAGCAAAATACAAAAGTCTGTCAAATCAGAGTCATATCGCATTAGCACCCAGATGGCCTCCTGTTATGAATCAGAGGCAACAAAGTCCCGTCCTGATGATTCCTCCTATCCCAATTATACAAATACCATTTCATGGCCTTTGCAGAAGCAACCATTGTTGCCCACCTCATTGAAATTTTGGGTACGTGTTTTGTCTTGTGGTATCAAATCAAGTTTTGAATATTCACTGGATGTCATGATTTGTCATGATTACATGTTGCTGCGGGCATATGACATACATGTATGTTATTATAAATTTATATAAAAAAATTTATATGGAGAAAGACTGTTATAATCTATAATATTTTTAAGAAAAAATTATAAAAATAATTTTAAAAAAATATAAAAATATAAAAGGAAAAAAAATCATGTAGAAAAATATTATAGCAATCTATAGTACTTTGTAAGGAAATATATAGTTGTAATTCTCAACCAGCTCAATATTAAAAATAAAATTAGCAAATATAATTTTGAAAAAATTCATACCAAAAACAAATATGTGGGGAATGACTATAGCAATTCACAATGTTTTAAAGAAAAAATTACAAAGCTAAATTATCAACTAGTTTAATATTAAAAAAATATAAGCAACAAAGACAATTTTGAAAAAAAATCATTAAAAAAAAGAAGAAAAAAGACCCATGTAAAGAAACACTATAACAATCCACAATGTTTTGTGAGAAAAACTACAGTTATAATTCTTAACCAACTCAATATAAAAAAATAAAATCGACAAAGATAATTTTGGAGAAAATCGTTAAAAAAGCATAAAAACCATGTGGGGAAACACTGTAACAATCCAAAATGTTTAAAGAAAAAAAACTACAAAGCTAAATTCTTAAACATCTCAATATTAAAACAATAAATTTAACAAAGATAATTTTAGAAAAAAACATGTGAAAAAACACTAAAGCAAAATAAAAACTATATGGAGAAACATTGTAGCAATCGACAATGTTTCAAAAAAAAATCTATGAAACTAAATTCTCAACCAGTTTAATAGTAAAAAAATAAAATCGACAAAGATAATTTTGAAAAAAAATATATAAAAAGAAGAAGATAATTTTGGGGAAAAAATGAAAAACAAAAAAATAAAAACAAAAAAAAAACAAAAGAAGAAGAATAAAAAAAAATGTAGGGGATGAAAAAATATTAAAAAAAAACAAAATATATGAGTGAAGTTACAGTATTTTTCCCACACGTTTTAAAATATTGTTAATAAATCATGAATTTTCCATTTTATTGTCGGGAAAAAAAAGGGAAATTAAGAAATGAATGAAAACAAAATACTCAATCATGAATAATTAATCTAAACCATTTCTTAAAGACATATTAATTCCAAGAATTCTAAATTAATCAATCCAGAATTCTCTACCTGCTTTGAGAACATGCTATCAAGGATTTGTGAGAATACCTGCTTTCTCATATATATATATATATATATATATATATATATATATATATATATATATATATATATACAGGGGGAACCTCACTTTCTCATTTGACTAATTACTGTGATATCAACATCTCACAATAAGTTAAAAGCTTTTTTCAATCTCTTAAAAGATATAGATATCACAGTAATTAGTCAAATGAGAAAGTGAGGTTCCCCCTGTATATATATATATATATATATATATATATATATATATATATATATATATATATATATATATATATATATATATATAATGACAAACATATTCTCAACACAAAAAATAATAATATAATTCTAACATACATATTAAACATATAATCAAGTTAGAAAAACACTAAAAAATAAAGCAAGAAAGAGTGTAAAAATCATCTTTTTTTTTTATAGTGAATTTTAGAAGTTAAAGATTAAAGAATTAATTTTTACTATTATTAACATTTGATTAGCCACTATAAATTAAGAATTAAATATAAAAAAACTAAAGGTTCTTTAACTAAGAGTTTTTTAAAATTAATTTGTTATTTACCTCCAATTTATTTATATCATCTTAATTGAAACAAACATCTAACAATCCTTTTATTAATAAAAAAATGTCTCACCAATTTTAAAATGATTTAATTATTGCTTGAGAGATACCGATTGTAAAGGTTAAAGAACATACCTGTTATCCGAATTCTTCGAATAAATAATGCGGCTGTAATTGGATTGCATCACTCAAATTTTCAGTTTGAACATTTATTTATTTACAAGTTTATATTTTATATCATGGAATCACCGAATTAACTCCCTCTTCTTCTTTTTTTCTTTTTTTTTTTAATTTCCATACATATTTTGAGTGTACAGAACATATATAGTTAATGACCAGCTACCTATTTGACTTGTACTATGCTAGGGGTCGATTTAAAATAAATAAATATACAGGTTTTTTTTAATGTGTTTTTATATAAAAAAAATTAAAAGTGAAAATAAAAAAACTTATGTATACAACTAATAAAATAAATTGAAAATTAAATGTGTTAATAAATAAATAAAAATTCATTAATAATAAATAAAGATAAAAATTAAAAAATTAAAAGTAAGATATAGACTAAGATATTTGGCCTCACAACTGGATCTTCGATACATTTGTATTTAATGAATTTGCTCACAAAATTAATTTTTTATTTAATTAAATGATAATAAAAATAGACACACGTGAAATTGATTAAATGAAATAAAATAAAAAGTGAAAATATTATGCTAGGTTACACATATTAAAAATATTAACAAAAAATAAAATTTTTAATTTTTAATTTTTTAAAATAAATTTCAATTATATAAAATCTTAAAAGATTATAGATAAATTAGAATAATCTCTCAAAAAATTAAATGCATACAAAATAATTAAAAACAACCGCTATTTTAAAGAGTTTAGATAAACAAAATAAAAAAGAGACTGGGTATTAATTTAAATATAATTTTAAAAACTATTTTGAAAAATACATATAAAAAGCATTAATTTTAAAAAAAAAAGTTGAAGTGTTGCCGGTCTTAGCAAGTTAGACCATGCGTTTGGCATATCTAGTAAAGGTCTACGCGTGGGTCTATAAGAGTAGACCCGCGTGCTTGGGCCCTTTATTTATGTCACCTACCCTGATTTTTTTTGGAAAAAAATAAGACAACTCATCATCAGATATTGCCTAATTTTCAGCCATCACAATAGCTGAAATATCAAGGGAGAAGTTTATTTGACCTAAAAACTGAGTTTTCAACTCATTGTTTTACTTTAAACACTTAGAAAACATTATAGGTAACTTGATAAATTCATTAATGGCCTTAAAAGAATCCAATAAACCATCTTAAAACCCGAAATCATCTTAAAATAAAAAATCTTACCGAGCTCAAATATGTTTTTCTATGCAATTTTAAGGTAAAAAAACATGTAATATGAATTTCTCTTATAAAATAAAACAATTAATTTGACATCAATATTGATAGATTTTGTTGTCGAAATCGATACCAACAAAAATTCTCTCTCTAGTTTTGGATTTCAACGACTTTCTCTCGTATCTCTCAAACTAAAAACGAAAAATAAGAAAAATAAAATTTAAGATCAAAATCGATTTTACCCTTAAATTCTAAAAACTATAGGACCCAATATTTATAATTTAGAAAATATGTGAACTAAACATTTCACCCAAACTTTGTTAAAGTTATTTTTTCCTTGTGTGTTTTTTACTTTGGTGCCTCATCTTTCAATCTCACAATTCTATGACATGCTGACCTATAATTTGGTCCTATAAGTTTCAAATTAAAATAAAAAAGTCTTATAAACAGTTCGTCCATAATGCTTTTCGAGAAGATTCATAATGTATTTTATACAATAAATTCCTATAATTAATTTTTGACAAGTGTCTATTGAACTCAAGTTAGGGAAACCCTTACAGTAGGGAGAGAAAAAACCGAGTTCTAAACTAAGTTTGAATTTTCCATTCAGAGGACAATGTCATCTTCTTCTTTTTCTTGAACAATACTAGGGGAGGGTGGTGATTTTGTAAGACGCGAAGCTGTACATAACTTGGGCACACAGTAATTCTTGGAAGTGAAAAGTTGTGAACCTTTATTAACTATCGTTCAACAAAAAAATTATTTAATGTTGACTTAAACATGCAATACGTAGCCTCCAACAAATCAATGAATTAAGTGTGTTTAATAATACCGTATGATATTTTTAATTAAAAACGTATTTTTAAATTAAAAATATATTAAAATAATTTCTCTTTAATTTTTAATATCAATGCTTCAAAAAAACAATATTTTTAAAAATACATCAATTTAATATTTTTTAAAACAAAAAACAATTTAGAAATATTTTGAAAAGTTAAAACTAATGCATTGCCAAATAGACACGTACGTGTGAAATACTCCAATATAATTTGATCGCTTTCTTTAATGTTGCTATAATGCTAAATCTTTAAATAATTGGCTTTTAGTGAGTTTCATTTTTTAATTTCGTTGGAATTAATTTTTTTTATTTAATTGATATTAACATTTTTTGATTTTTTTTATTATAAAAAAATGTTTGAATTGAGTTCTTTTTATTGATTATCTTGTATTATACGCATTAATCACAAAATAATAATAATAATCTTCAATATTTAACAAATTTGAAAGAAGGTTAATTTTGTTTACTGGATGATGATGATGATAAGTGATCAATGATCCTTGTGTTAGGGTATTTAATTACGTAATCTTTTATTCATTCTAATTAATTATTAACAAATTACTTGATCTTTCAGTGGGCCATAGTGTGTAAAACTTCACTAGCTAGAACCAATATAATGGAGTATGATGAAAACATTTAACATAAATTTGGTGAAAAACAGATTAGTCGCAGACCTACCGGGGAAGAAGTCTTTCATCATCATCATTAATCTCATTCTTCAAAAAATAACCTTCAACGTTATGATTAATATATAGCTAGCCAAGGATCAATTAGTTTAGATATCGGTCCATTCGGGCTAGCTTCGGCTAATTTTATATATTTTATGTTGTTTTCATTTCTTACTTAGATATTCCTCCATTGCCGTTACCCTTCTTCAAATTTAAGCATGCATGCGACGTCAACCACCAAGCTAAAAGCCTCCACCAAAAAAAAATAAAAAATCATTGGCAAGAAGTCCGTCCTCCATTCATATTGAGAAAATAATGTTGATTTTTTTTTAATTAATATAATTTAAATAAATTATAAGTTCATGAGAAATTAATCTAAAAAAAATTAATAATAAAAATAATAATGTAGATTAATTGTGAAAGATGTTAGTTAACATCTTTAAAATTTAAGTTATTATTGAACTTCTTTTCAAGTTGATATATTCTCACATATATTTTTAATTATAGTATCAAACAATACCCATCCCGGTTGATTAACTAATGAAGAAAACAATTAATAAAGAATCACATTAATGGTATTGTTATTATTTTATTTTTAAAAAAACCAATTCTTCATCATTTATCAACACAAATCAACAAGCAAGCATCAATGTAAACAAGCAAATAACACAACCAAACACACATATGAATTTCAATACTGAAGACAGACCATTACTTCTCGGAAAAACTTTTTACACTCAATCATCCCAACCCTATCGTAGGGTGTTGATTTTGACTTCTTTTTCTTCTTTTTTTTTGTCATTTTCTCCCAATTGCCTAGAGAGAAAATAACCAAATTCCACACTGGTTCTTTTTTTTCTTGTTTTGTGTTTCGCTCACTAGCTAGTCTTTCTTTTTAAATTTTAAATTTTTCTCCTTTTTTATATTTTGACTTTTTGAAAAGATGTTAACAAGTGAAAAATAGTTTGAAATTATGAAATGGGTATGAATGGCTGAATTACATTGAATTGTTTTTAAAAAAATTTATATTTTTGTATTTTTTTGGTAATTTAATTGAAATGGGAAGTCAAAATCAAGTTATGACAACATTCATAAACTTGTTTTGATTAAACAAATACATTGAAAAATAATAAGCCATACCTCGATGATTAGATAATATTCCTATGGTCACAATACATATATTAAATTTAATGTTTTGGGAAAATATATCTTTATAAATTAATAAATTATTAACT